>BSBK01003326.1:0-428149 GCA_027943335.1 Chamaecyparis obtusa | reverse complement strand
TATATATATATATGTATGTATATATGTATGTATGTATGTATGTATGTATGTATATATCTATATATATATATATATATATATATATATATATATATATATATATATATATATATATATATATATATATATATATATATATATATCTGTGTGTGTGTGTGTGTGTGTGTGTGTGTGTATGTATGTATGTATGTACTTAAAAGACTACATGTTGCATCTTCCACAACATATACCCTATTGACTCAAAATTGGGGAACCTTTGAATTTTATTTCTACATTGGTTTTACTTTCACTTTTTTGGTTTGGGTAAGTCATGTTTGGTAGATGCTATTCTCACCATATTGGATTGATGTTAAGTTGATGTCAATTAATTTATTTTGAGTAGGTGTCCAAGTGGCCTTACTTAAGTTCCTTTGTATCCATGAACTTCTTAAGGAATTGAAAATTGAGGATTAATCTTTTTTTTTTAAAGTTTGAGAGTAAAAAATTGTATTTGTTATAAATTTAGGCTATATTTGTATATAACAAGTTGAATAATTATTCTTAAGGTATAAATCACAAAATCCATTCACTTAAGAATTAATTGATTCTTTGACATAAATTTTCAAGTCCTCTTCATTTAACTCTGAACCTCAAAATTTTCCTATGTCAAACTTCTTTATCAAAGTTGTAGGAAAAATAAGATACAAATCGAACCTTAAAGTCTAAATTTCATTAATTTTTTCCCATGTGTTTAATACATAGGGTATGCAATTTCATTAATAAGAAGGACATATTTACCCCAACAAGTCAAATTGTGATATTTCTATCAGGATTCAACTATGTAGTTTTTGAGTCAAACTCATTGACCGATGTTGAATATGAGTAGTGATTCACAAGAACCCATCTCTCATGAGAATGAATGGAACACTGATCACTCATTGCATCTAGGTGATGCTCACAAAGGTGAAGCATTGAGACTTCTTGGGAGGTCACCCATCCTAGTACTACCCCAGCTCAAGCATGTACTTAACAATTTGAATTTCTATGTAAAATTTCTCCTACTTATCAATAAATGATTTTAAGGGGATTTCTAATGAATGGTTCATAAGGAATAACACTTTTTAAAGGTTTTAAAAATGGGGTTGCAAGAAAATTAGGCTTAATCGAGGAGGAATTTCCATGGTTAAGCATACTTGAGATGGAGTAGTACTAGGATGGGTGATCTCTCGGAAAGTCTTGGTGCTTCACCTTTGCGAGAATCACCTAGATGCAATGAGTGCTAAGTGTTCCATTCATTCTCATGAGAAATGGATTCTTGTGAACCACTACTCATGAAACATGGGGCAATTATTTTTATTGAAAACTACACAGTCAAATCCTAGTTGCTCAATATCATAATTTGTTTTATTGTGGAAAATATCTCCTACTTATCAATTTATGAGCTTAAGGATCTTTCTAATGAATCATTTAGGAGGCACAATACTTGCCAATTTTTTTTAAAATGGGGTTGCAAGAAAAGTGAGCTTAACATTAGAGGCATATTTGTGGTTAAGAACACTTGAGATAAAGTAGTACTGGGATGGGTGACCTCTCAAGAAGTCTTAGTGCTTCACCTCTGTGAGCATCACCTAGATGTAACAAGTTCTATGTGTTCTATTCATTCTCATGAGATATGGGTTTTTGTGAACCACTACTCATTAAACATGGGTCAATAATTTTGACTCAAAAACTACATAGTTGAATCCTAATAGTAAAATAAAAATTTTACTTCTTGTGGAAAATGTCTCCTACTTATCAATTGATGAGCTTAAGTAGTTTTCTAATGAATGGTTCATAAAATACAATAATTGTTGAGGGTTTTGAAAATGGGGTTGCAGGAAAAGTGGGCTTAGCCTTTGATGAATCTACATGGTTAAGTGTGCTTGAGATATAGTACTAGGATGGGTGACCTATTGGTAAGTCTCAATGCTTCACCTCTATGAGAATCACCTAGATGCATTGATTGCTAAGTGTTCCATTCATTATCGTGAGAGATGGGTTCTTGTGAACCATTACTTGTGAAACATGGGCCAATGAGTTTGACTCAAAAACTACACAATTGAATCTTTATAGAAATACCACAATTTGATTTATTGTGGAAAATAACATCAACTTATCAATTGATGATCTTGAGGGGATTTATAATGAATGCTTCATAAGATATAACACTTGATAATTTTTTTACAAATGGGATTGTAATAGAAGTGGGCTTAACCTTGGAGGAATCTCCATGGTTAAGCATTCTTAAGCTAGAGTAGTACTAGGATGGGTGAGCTCCTTAGAATTCTTGGTACTTCACCTCTATGAGAATCACCTAGATGCAATGAGTGCTAAGTGTTCCATTCATTCTCATGAGGTATGGGTTCTTTTGAACCACTACTCATGGAACATGGGTCAATGAGTTTGGCTTAGAAACTACAAAGTTGAATCTTGATAGAAATATCACTATGTAATGTTGGAAGTCTTATTGGGAAACCAAGATACTAAGGGTGGGGGGGTGAATAAGTTATTCATAAAACTTTTACACTTTGAAATCATTTCAACATATATATCATTGATATAAACTTCAATGTTGAAATAGATCTAACTGCTAATCACATCCATGAAAATGAAACATATAACACAAAGATTTGGTAACCTAGAAACCCTTGAAGGGTAAAACTAGGGTGGGGATGTCACCCAAAAATATTCACTACTGCAGCAATAAAGTGTTCCTGTTAGGGCTACAAAGTTTTTATGACTTTTGGTGATCTACCTTTTGAGGGGTCTTCCCCACTAAGAGCTTACAGACTTATACAATCTACCTTGATTAAAAGATTTAAAACTTACAACTAAGTAAGCACCTTGTTAGGAGATTTACAAAGGTCTGATAGGACCACTCTATTAAGATATTTACCCCGATTCAGTTGCTAGAATGTATCAATACCTGATCCTTTGGTTTGCACTTTAAATGGTGATAAAAAATCTCCTCTTTCCAATTCTTATCTGATCTCAAATAAAATATTACTATGTTCTATCCTTAACTTCTCTACTCGGTCACTCTGCCTAATCTATGCTTCTGACATTTAGAACACTACTTCCATCCACATACATATGAGATCTCCTAACTGTTACACTATTAGGGTTTTGATGTCACCTTAAAATAAAAAACTAATCAAGATCAACATTCTAGATTCATCACTTATGTCACTTATAAATTCCTTTTTTCTGATTGGTTACAATGCTTGCACTGGGATTAATGATTGAAATCACAACACATAATTAACTCCTTAATTATCTCAATAATCATTAAATCATGCATAAAATTTTTCCAAAATGGTTTACATAGGTGTTTGTACCATTACAAACACATATACAAAAATTGGCTCACTTGGCATATGAAGTCTCTGGTGCTTGGTCAAAAAAGTTCTCCATATATTGACACTCAACATTGACTCTTATATACAACTCGACCTATATACTGCTCGGTAACTACTGGGGTATTTGGTGACCACTGACTTGCTCGACAGTAACTACTGCTTGGTACATATACAAAATACAAGTCCATTCATTATGCAACCTTAATAGGATGGCTCGGTCGCATTGAAGACCGACCAACTTTGCCTTGAAAATGACTAATTATTTGACACTAATAAACAACATGACTTGGATATCAATAATCTCCCCCTTTGACATTAGTGGAAAAAACACATTGTCACAAATTTACATTACATAGACAAAATAGTACTTAGTACTTCAGTACCCCCACTAAGACTGTGACTCGGTCTTCATAAAGACTTCATTATATGTAGATGATATATACATGACTCTGACATACAATGAATATATATTACATTTCAGAATATAATGTCATGCCTTTATACATTACCATCTATCTTGCCCTTTATGTCTTCATCTATTTCCCCTTTTGGTCTACTCTAGTTCCCCCTTGTTTTTATCACTTTGAGTTGTTGGGGTGTTGGGGTTATATAATATTTATCATAAAATGGTTTGTGGAGTTGAAAAATCATTGCTAAATCATTGTCCCATCTAGATCTAATAGACTCCAAAACCTATATTTTGATTTCTAGCTGAGTAGCTAGATCAACTAAACTTTTTGCAATAGAGAGATGAGGATCTCTCTATACTAACTCTTTTTATAATGTCAATTCTCTCTGTATGACCTCCAAATGAGGTATCAACATTTTTTTTATAGAGGTTAGTTTGGCCCTTATCTTTGCATCATTAGCCATCATCTTAGCTAATCTCCCTTGTGCATGAGTCAACCTAGTGAGATGAATAGAGTTGTAACTTGCATCCATGCTTAGTGGATGTCCTATTGACTTCAAATCTAATTGAAAATTATCATTAATTTTTTTATTCTCCTTTGTAAATGTTTCTACATTGCATAGCTATTTGTACAAAGAATGATAATTTTGTACAACCTCTTCTAAGTTACTTACAAGGTTGGAAAGTTCAACCTATTTAACTGTAATCTCTATTGCAACCTTTTCAAGTACCTTGGTCTCAAGCTTTCTCTCAGACCATTGCATTAACTTCTCATTTTATTCACTCTCATCACTGTTCACCTTTTTAAGAATATTTACCAATTTCTCTAGTATAGGTGAATTCTCATTTATATCTTATAATTCAAAAGTATCTACAAACATATCCTTGATTTCATGTAGTACCTACTTTTGTTGATGTTCCCTTCTTAGTTCTTCTTGATTTCTCTTCTTCTTCAATAGATCTTGAAAAATTTGCATTTGTTCATATGTTGAGTTATTAGTGTCCCATTTTAGAATAACTATAACTTCATCTAGTGTTACTTGAGTGTTGGGAGACTTGTCCTTTTTATTATGTGACTTCTTCTTCTTTGGCTCTGGTGTGTTTCTTCTCAACAGTTTTACTAAGGCTTGAATAGCCTCTTTCTCCTTAGGATCCTAACTCTCCTTAGTTAATTTAGTCTCATTCTCCTTTTCTTCCTCAACATGAGGTTACGAAACTTCTATTGTAGACTTATCTTCTTGTTCTTCTATGCTCTCCTCTCCTTCACCTGTATTGAGTTCAAGATTTTCCTCAGTAGGTGTAATGATTTCTATTATTGTTGACTTACCCTATTCCTTGACACTTGTACCTTGTGTACCTTTCATTTCAATTGTGACTATGTTGGAGATAACAGTTACTGGGTCCATAGTTGGTGCACCCTCAATCTTTTGATAATCATGAATTTATATTAGAACTATATTGGTGCTTGGTAGAAATGTATCTAACTCTAACTCAATAAGAATTTTACTCTTGATTTCTTCCTTGGTCAAGGAATTGATATTCAATGGTGTATCTTCAAGTAAATCCTGAATAGTGATCACATCCTATTGTTCACTCTCCTCTACCTTATGCCTTATTTCTTCCTCAAGATTTCGTGGCTCATCTATATCCTTGGTATTGTCAAGTTCAACTTGTCTAGATGTGCCTTCATCTTTATGTGCACTCTTATCAACTATCAATCCAAAAATTATCTTCCTTATTAATGTAATCTATTTAACAAATTCTTCAACATTCTTCTTCAATATGGAGTATGCTCTCAATTTAGGAATAAACCTATTTCTATATTTCTCCAAGAATTTTCCTATTTTCTTTGTTGATAAATTAGGCATTATTTGTACTAAGGTGCCTTCTATGATCCGTCTCTTTTTCATAATGGCATACTGCCATCTCTCATCAATTTTACTAAAAAAAATCATCAAGGATAAGATTCCCTATCTCCAAAGTTGTCATCTTAAATGTACCCAACATTTCTATCATGACATCTTCAATATTTACCTTATCAGTTTTGCTCAACTTTTCAAATTTAATATATTTAAATCCTTCCAAACATGTTATACTCTTCATGTTGTGTAAGATCTCATCCAAATTGTTTTGATGCTTATGTGTGTCCACCATGAATTTTTTAGGAATGGGAACACTAAGAGGGGGGGTGAATCAATGTTCACTATATTTTAACTTTTCACTTTAATCTTTATACTAAAATTAAATACTTAAGTACTTAATTAAACATTCACATAAACATGAAACATGAACTCAACACATGACACCAATATGATTACAGGAAAACCCAAATAGGTAAAAACCCCAATGGGAATTGACACCCACTAATATTCTGCACTAGTGTTTGTGATCCTTGTTAGAAGATCCTTAACCCTATTAGGAGTTGCTTTACAATGATTTAAGTACAATAGACCTTGTTAAGGGTTGGACCCTATTAGGATTCTTTTACAATAGTCCCTGTTAGGGGAGAGGACACACTATCCAATAGCTCACTGCTCAAGTGGTGAAGGGTACAACCTTCCGATCTTAGATACACACTATATCTGCAGGATGAACTATCACTGTGACACTGCTTGTCAGATCAGTTCCTTTGATGCGCTGATGCTTTGACCTCTTGCAAAGATCTAATAAATCTTATAGTGTCTTCGCACACTTCTTCTCTGCTTATCACAACTCTCTATCAACTTCCATACTAAATACAATGGGCGCATCTTATATTTATATGTGCATACTAAATAAATAACTAGATCGGCCCTTAGACCTATTACATACAATACTTCCAATTGAATTGGCTTAAGCATGCTTACAAGAAAACTAGTATACATTTCAGCAACATAAATACAATAGGTGCATAGCCTTTACAACATTACATTATAACCGCAAACTAAAATACTAATTGTCGGCTTCATGCTCTATTCTTCACTGGCACACACTAGCTGTGCAACTTCAATTGACTATAACTTTCTCATCCTTGCACATATAATCATGCTCTCTTAGACTAAGAATGAATATAGTCTAACCAACTTAAATTCTAGGGCACATACCATAATTCTACTATACGCACGTGTGCTAATGCTCTGAGCTACAGGAACTCTGTACACTATCCAGTCTTCAACACTTAATTGATTTATGATCTTTTCTTCAAGTGCACTGACTCCAAATTTCTATATGACTTTGTTTCCATAATGACAACACTATATCAAGTCATATACATCAGTTGTTGGAATTAGGAGAGATAGATACTGAGAGGGGAGGGGTGAATCTGTACCTTCAAAAACTTTAATTGAAAAACCTTTCAGATCTATAATTGTATACTGTGATAACCGATCAAAATAACTTGAATATAATTATATAAATCAATCATCTAGTTAACTTGAGAAAGTAAACAACATGAAATCAATATGACAATCACATAACACAAGTATTTTGGTAACACAAAAACCCTTGTAAGAAGGTAAAAACTGTGGGGGGATGACACCCACAAATTCTTCACTATTGCAGATAGAAAAGGTTTGCCTATTAAGGCTACAAGTTTTGATCACTTCTGGTGATCTTACCCTATTAGGAGTAACATGTTAGATCAGCTAGATCTACCTAGTTATAGGATTTAAACAACACTAACAAAGTGTGTACTCAGTTAAGAGATTTACACAAGACTATATTAAGTCTACTCTGTTAAGAGATTTATCAAAAAAAACTCTATCACAATAGTTAGAAAGTAATAGGCAATTATCTGCTAGTTGACAACTCAATTGTCTGAAATAGATCTATAAGTGCTCATCAAAATATCACCTTAACTATGATGGTTCTATTGATACCAAAAAAATTTCAGCTCCTAAAAGAACAAGACATCAGGGAAGTATATTTTATTTGTCATATTTTATAAATTTCCTTTAATAAAAAAATGAAAATGAATGAAGAGGTGTATTATATTTGTCATTTATAAGGTTGTTAATTTATTTATTTCAATTTATTTAATGCACATCCATTTGAAATAAATAATAATTTTAATAAAAATTAAAAAATAAAATAGGATGAACAAAAAGGCAGCGAGAGGGAGTTGAACACTCAGCCTCTCAAGCTGTCCTTTTACCTACCTATCTACCCTCCTACCCCCTAATTAGTTAGTCTAATTGTTTTCTTCGAGAGGGTTACAAGGATATTTATTTATCTTTGTTTCTATGTGCAGGTGAGAGACAAAAATAACCTTTCACAAGGGGAGCTATCTATCTCTTAATTATATTTTGTAATAATGTGATTATTATTTATTTATATATTGTCTTATCTTTAATGTTAAAAGAAAAAAGAATGGGGAGAGGGAGTTGAATACTCGACCTCTCGACCCATCCTTTGTCCTACATAAACTACCTGACCCTACCCTTAACCAGTTGCTCTACATTATTCTTCAAAAACATGTGTGTGAATAAATGAATAAATTAAAGAAAACATTATATCTTTTTGAGTTAAATGTTAAAATGAATTAAGTTTGGGAGTTATGAATTTAATGTTTCATAATTCTTAATTATTATTTTATTGTTGACTTGTAATTTCCCCCCAAAACCCTAAAAGTGAAAATATAGTATAAAGGGTTGAAATTTGTAAATATTAATTTGTTAGGGTTTTGGTGTGAAATCTTTTGTCCTTTCCATTAATATTTTTACTTGATATTCTTAATATTATTATTTTTTACCTATTTAGGTGAGTGGGTTTTTATTTTTATTTTTATTTTTTTATACTATGCATTTTTTTTAAAAAAAAATTACCTTTTATATTTTAATTGCAAACTATTTAAAGGTAATTTTCTTCACTCTAAATTTAGGGTTGTTTTGGGAGAGATAAATTTTTAATCCCCTAATTATTTCTATTTGAATAGTTACATGTTTATTCTTATGTTATAAAGATTTACTTTTCATGTGCATTTCTGGATACCAAAAATTAACACAATCGAATCCAGAAATGCACATGAATTGTTAATATGGATTGTGGAAATCTGATATCACTAAGATTTACTTTATCAATGTAATTATGTACCTATCAAAATTTAACCCTAAGAGGATTGTTTTCACTTTTAGGGTTAGATTTGTTTTTTATAGTTAAATTTGATTTTATCTTTAGGTCTATCTTTATTTTTATTATTAAATGCATTGTACTCTTAAAGTGTGATATCTTTTATTTTTTAAAAAATTAAAAGGATAAGTTTGTATGTAATGTGTCTATTTGTCATATTATCCTTCATGATTTAGTCATTAGGACTAAAATATAATTAAATTTTTATTTTTTATTTTTGATTATTAATTTTTTATTTTTTCTAATTGATTATTAATAAGTAGTATATAGTATTAATGTAATATTAATGCATTACTTTAATTTTTTTATTTTTGATATGAACTAATGTTGAGTTATTTTGTGTCTAGGAAATTAAGGTGTTAATTATTAAATGGCACACATATACTATATGGGGTTTCTTCCCGAAACAAATATTGTCATGTTTGATTTTACTTATTTTTAGGGCTAATTGTATAATTAGGTCCTGTGAAAGGGCATGTCCTTTCACAGGGAACCTTTGAAATATATATTTATATTAAATTAATTGTAAAGTAGAACACAGTCATTTTTATCAGCATTGAAATATTTTAAAAACCAGTGGATGCTTTTATTCCAAAATTAGATGGATACTATGGATCAATATATGTGGATTGAGTGATTATTAAAGCTTAATACAAAATCATTGTTCAAAGTTCATCGGTAATATCTCTTCCTCTGTGCTATTTTGATTTAGTTCTTTGGATAAAGTATCTTTACTTCCTTTGAGATTTTTTATTTATTATATTGCAAAATTAAATAGGAATTGTAGAACTATGTTAAATTGGTTTCTCATTTTGTATGGATAAGCATCCCTTTTGAATACTGAAGAATTCAATTGGTCTGTCCTCTGAGGATTAAATTCCATTTGAATAGTTGTCTTCCTATTTAGTTTATTGTTGTTAATTAATCATTTTTTTTTAAGTGATCAATTTATTTTAAATTTGTCTCCAAAGTTATATGTTTTGATTCGAAATGTCACATTGTCATTAATAGATTGAACTTAATGAACTTTAGCATTGATCATCAATTAAAGTAATTGCACATAGTACTCATTTTTTGGATAAGGAATAGGCACTGGTCTTTATTATAGATTTAGTTAAAATTTATTATCTTTTTATCAAAGCAATTCTTTACATTATTTTGTTTACACAATTCATTTAGTCATCTAGGAAATCTTATTAAAATTAGGCCTACCAGCCTTGGTTTGATTGAACCAAAATTGTAGAGGCATTTGTTGTGCCTATTAGTTGGCCTCTAAATGACCAGCATTTTTGAGCACCAACAGGTTCTCTACTCTGTTCTGCTCGGTAGCCTTCTCTGATTCTGCTCAATCTGATATCCTATGTACTCTGTTCTGCTCGGTAAACTGATTGTCTTGAAGTTAGACAATGTCTTCAAGTGCTCTGTGATTCATATATATTAGTTCACCAACCCCATAAAATGGTGCGAACATACAAAATATATAGTGTTATGTTTTTTTCAATTTAGCAAAAATTAGGTTACAAAAATAATCATAACCCTAAGATCTACGGTGCAAAATAACCTAGATCAACTATTACAATAAGATAAACATTACATTTAATGAGTATCTTTTACAATAAAAGCTCCTTGATCTTGGTAAACTATTTTATGATCTGTTATAACTATTTGCATAGAAGAATGTGCCATTTCATATTACTATGTCATTTTCTGTGATCATCGGTAAACACTGTATAATTTGCTCAGAGTATACTGACCGTTAGTGTTGGTGTCACTGGTGCTTCATAAATTGTGTGATGCTTAGTGTAAAGGCTTTACCGACTGCTCTATCTTACTTCTGGTTACTGACCAACTCAATATAATTGACCAACCTGTTTACTATCCTTTGATACTAATGACAACCTTAAATGGTCAATAGAGATTAACAATCTCCCCCTTTGGCATTAGTATCGAAACTTTGAATGTATATAGACAAAATGTTTCTATATATTCCTTATGTCTCTGCCATATACATATCCATAAAACAAATGTTTCTAAGTACAAAGTACTCCCCCTCGGTGCATGCTCCCAATAGTATTAACATACATATCAAAGTATACGTATTTGGCATATACATGTTTTCCCTCTTTTTGATAATAATGCCAAATGCAAAAAAAAATATAATGTATACTTACATCTTATCAAAAATCTTTTGATGGGTTTTCGTTACAGACTCCAAGAGGTTGTCCCATTCCTCTTTCAAGTCGGTAAGAGAAATATGCTCAAGACCGACTTGTGCATACATGTCAAAGATATTATCCAACACTAAAATCTCTGGTGTTGCTACAAGTTGTTCAACTTTGACAATATGTGCTTCAAAAATTTTCAGGTAAGGAGTGAGTTCTTTTTGTAATTGTGTGACCTAATTAGTGATGTGTGCTTGTTGCTTTCTTAAATTTTCTATCAGCCTCCGGAGTTCCTAAACTTAGTGAATATGCTTTAAGAAAGCAATTGGCTTGGTGATAGCTTCTTGTGTACTCAACTTTATCTCTACTTCTAAACCTTTTATCTTTTCACTAACTTCTACAGTGAAGGTGTCTGAAGTACAAAGCTTGAAATTAGAAAT
Organism: Chamaecyparis obtusa; assembly: GCA_027943335.1. NCBI lineage: Eukaryota > Viridiplantae > Streptophyta > Pinopsida > Cupressales > Cupressaceae > Chamaecyparis > Chamaecyparis obtusa. The sequence goes on along the minus strand of BSBK01003326.1, from coordinate 416,655 downwards.
TGGTAGATTATCTGGGTAATAGATTTTACCTCGGTAATGACCTCAGATAATTTTACCTTGTTTAGTGCCACTTCTGTGCTAATCCTTTTTGCCAATTTTTTATGAATCTTTAATTCTAACCATTCTTCTATTCTTTTGTCTGCATCTATATCAGGGGCATTGATTTTGTTGGTGAGTGTAGCAAGTTGATATGATGGGAGTATTCTCATCAATATTTGTCTCTGGTACTATCTGTTGCAGAATATCCCTCACATCATTTAACACTTCTTTTCATTTGTGTTCTTGCCTTAACTTTTCTTGTGCTACTTTCCTTGAACATAATTCCCCATATCTACTTAGTTCTTCGGGCTTAGGGTTCTCGAGTCACATTCTGGTATAATTATAACTTCATCAATGGTGACCGGCCCTTTGGCTTTTTTCTTCTTCTTCCTTTGTGCAAGAGGTGACTTCTTCTCACTTATAACAATAGCTTTTTCTCCACTTTTCGGAGTATCTTTCCCAGTTGACATAGTATCATCCTTCTTTTGCTCCTTGGTAGATGGTGTGGGAATCTCCATTGTAGTGTTAGGTGGGTTCACCTCGGTCAACTTTTTTTCTTCTGGTTCCTTTGTTTCTGTAGACTATGCCTCTATTTTGGTAGGCTCATTTGTATCTGTAGGTTGCTCAGGTGCTTGTATCTCAGTTGTATCTCTATTTTTCTCGGGATGAGAGACATCAAGTTGTACTTGTGAAATTATTTCAACTACCTCTGCAAGTACAGGTAGTTCACCCAGTAGAGATGTGAACACACTATTAGTGTCTAATGCTTCATCTTTTTTGGTGCAATTGTCACATCTTCATCATCCTCATCATCAAGATCACCATTAGTGATCTCCTCAATGAGTGCATCATCATCGATTTTCTTCTGTAAGTGGATCTTTACTTGATCCGGTGCATCTTGTGAAATTCTTATTTCTTCCTTTTGTTCGGTGAGATCAATTACCTCAGTAAATGATATACCGGTGTCCTCTATTTTCTTTCCTTTGTTATCATCGATGAAAATACCTTTACCTTTTGAACTATGTCTCTTCTTAGATAGTTTCAGGAATGCTTCCTATTCAGCTTTCTCTTCTGCTTTCAAAATTGATGTCCATAGAGAATCACATGTGACATCCATATCACCCACATTCTCATCCATTATCTGCATAGCTCTATTCTTGACTAGAAATCTCACCTAATACTTTGTCATGTATTCACTTACAACAACATAGCTAAAGTTTGAGGCTATATGACTTAATGAACGTTCTCTTTTCCTTTTCTCTATATCTAGTGCAATAGCCCATCTCTCATTTATTTTGTCATCAAGTTCTTTCGGTAATTGACATGCAAATTCCATTGGTACACTCTTGAACTTAATCATCATCTTGATGATAGCATGTTCTAGCTTTGTCTTGTCCTTAATTGAAATTTTGTCAAATTTTCCTATGCCTGGATCTCTAAGATTTCCATTCTCAATTATATCTTCAATTATTTCTTCTATTGTACTTTCCCTGTTACAAACTAACTTGAATTGATTAGGATCATTTTTAGTGTTAGTCACCTCTATATCTTCTTTACTTCTTATGTATTTCCTCTTTTTCTTCGGTGGCTCAGCTACTTTCTTGTTCTTTCTATTTATGTATTTCTTCATCGGTGTAGCTACTCTTCTTTTTGCTACTTTTATTGCTTCTTCTTTCTCGGTAGATTGTCTTGCAGTTGACGAACGTGTCCTCATTCCTTCAGGTTCTGGTAGCTGCATTTCCTATTCAACATTGATGGGAGGAACTAGTGTGTGATCCTTTTCTTTGTCTAACTCGGTCTCCTTGCTATCATAGGGCTTGTCAGCCAATTGTAACTGACCTTTAGTTGTTTCTTTAACCAGTGACTCCTTAGATGAGTCATATGCATTTCCATATTTTTCTGTGAGATCTTTTCTCATTTTCTTCGCCCTTCTAGACATTTTTCTGATCTCTATGTCTGTAGTGATTCATGACTTAGCTTCCTCATATACGCCAAACCTACTAACAGTGATGTTTATCGGTAATGCCAGCAATGCATTAATATATTTCAAAGTGAAATCATGGTTCATTTTGTATCCCATCGGTGCTAACCATTTTGTTCTCAGTTCTACTGCCTTTATCATAGAGTGGTCTGTGCTGACTACAAAACATATGTCATCTTCAAATTTACTCACTAATTCCCTTGGAATTCTACTCCTTTGTTGCATTTTTGCCTGAAATTCCTTGAAATATGCATTAAATTCCTTATTCAAATTATCTCCTAGACTTTACATCATTTCACCAATTTGTGTAGTTATCGGTTTGTCAGATTGCCAGTTTACCTTACCGATACCAAGTACATATTTTTGCAGATAAAAAAATGTACAGACAAGCAGTGATCTGTACTTACATGTATTGGACTTCTTTGCTTTTATTGTCTTCATATTATCTTGTAGTTGGTGTAGTAGCAGTTCGACAAGATCTACTTGGTGATCTTTCTTCAAAATTTTATATGACATGTCCACGGTGCTATACGATACACTATTTGGTCTGCTAGATTGAAATATCTTGTACTCAGTGACATGAGCTATGAATTTTACTGCTAGGTCTTTGATGGTTGAGATTTTCAGTGCCCTATCATCCCATTAAGCTCCAGTGTTCTTTTCAACGTCGAGATGAGACAAACTTCAAAAGGCTTTGGCTTTATCGGTTATAGGGTACCTAGTAACCCTACTGATAATCTTCTTTGTGACCTCAATAGGTTTATCTAACCAAAATTTTCCATCATGAAATCTTCTTAGCATGATTCTTATCCAGTCATTTTTGAAAGATTGTGGGAAGTATGTAAAACACAATAAACCTGACTCCCCAATCTTCTTGTATTTAGATTTTATCTTTCCATCTAGTCCATAGACTTGTTGATAAGTAGCAATGGTCTCAAAATCACACACTTCTCTAATTTTTCAGTGAATATAGGCCCTAACATCTTCTATTAACAAAACCCTATCTAGAATACTCAAAAATGTTCCCATATCATCTGTTTGTGCTATGACCTTGGGATGTGGTTTGAATTTTTCCTCGGTGAAATTTTCCCTAACAATTAATTCTACTTCCTCCTCAATGTTTTGCGATTTGCTTGCAGTCGATGTTGATGCCATAAATTATTTCTAGGGTTTTAGCAAGCAATAGATAACCAGTGTTCGGTAGGTAGATGAACTTACTTGATATCATCGAAGAATTGTTGTCAGTTCAATCTATAGTGACTTTGAATCTTTTCTAGAAAAATCTTTAGCTCGAACTCTCTTTGTAAAATCTCTTTTCTTTGAAATCGCAATGTAACAATGAACTATGTTTTGTGCTTATATATAGAGTTTTCGATATTCCCACTCAAATTTTAGTTCATTAAATGCATGACCTAACTTCTGGTACGAAACAACTGTCAGCTCGGTAATGTCTACAATTTCCTTTTCTCAGTTAACATATAATTTCTTCATCGGTTTGCACTGTTGTTGGTTAACCTTTTATAGTGATTACCAATGAGTAATCAACTCTCATTTCTTCTTTTATTGACTATGTGACATTTGTCAACTTATAACACATAAACCATAGTGCATCTTTATTCATGCAGATTTGGTATTTGTACATCATATATAAGGAACTGTATGTAAAATGTGATCATTCAAAATGTTAGTTCCATACATACCTTTGTCATCTTAAGTGGAGGTACCGATGTCACCCAATCCAGTGGATGAGGTTTCATCGATAGTGTTACTTGACTCAGCATTCTCATTAGATGCTTTCTTCCACATTGTGTTCCTTAACTTCATAATTTCTACAATGTTATATCCACTCTCAAACATATGGTTTTCATCAGGTGCTTGGTCTCTGTAGTTCTTGCTTAAATGACCGATCTTGTGATAGTGCATACATGCCATTATTGCATTTGTCTAGTTTCTTGATTGTCCAATCTGACTCTTTCTATAACAGTTTGCTTCAATATGTCCATACTAACCACATACATCACAACTAGTCCATGTATTATAATCCCAAACATATGAGTTACCTTGTCTCTTCAATTGATATGGCTTACATTGCAGTTTCTCTTTAGGTGTCCAGACTTGTTTCATTTTCACCTTGCAGTCGCTTGCAGTGTGTCCATGCTTATTACAAGTATAGCATATTTTCTCTTCAGTAGTATTATTAGCAATGTCATTCTTCTTAGCTCTGCATTCATAAGCTGGATGTCCAAACTTACCACAGTAATAACAATATCCATTGAATTTTGGAATGATAGGAGGTTTACCTTGTGCTTTGCTTCTGCACACATTAGATGTATGTCCTGGTTTTCCATAGTGATAGCATGTCAACACTTTAGGTTTTTGACTTTGATTGTTGTTAACTTTTTCATCTTGTTGTGATGATTCTCCTTCACCGGTGTAGCCTATACTGGCTCTACTTTTGAATCTCCTCTGATTAGTCAGGAAATCATCAATCTTTTTAGAACTATCCTCAGCTATTCTCATCATTTCATTATGTTGCTTTTGTATCTTTATTTCATTTCTCAAATTTTCATTATATTCTCTGAGTATTGCAACATCTTCAAGTCTTCTTAATAATTCTCCATTGACTCGATTCATTTCTTGATTAACTGTCATCATCTAATTTGATACTTGGAAGTGACAATCAGTGAGTCTCTGTATTTCACTTTCTTTTGCTTGGAGTTGTTCAGTCATCGGTCTTCGGTGTTCAATAGCTAGATTCCAATCTTGTTTATCTTGTCTAGCATTATTCACGATTTCCACCATTCTCACCATCTGAGATTCATGACCGATTTGAAGTGCTTTCACTTGCTCATATAGATGTTGATTCTTTTTAGACGAGTCAAAGATTATGCTTTCATATCTGTCAGAGATGCTTCCAGAGCTTGATCCAATATGATCAAATATTTCATCAATAGGTTCTTCATGATAACTAATTTCATTCAGTTGAATTGCAAGGTTCTTCCTTTCAACCAGTAATTTCTTCAGTTCTTCCTTATCTTTTTTATACTATTCCACAAACATTTGTATTTGTATCTTCTGATTCTCAATAGTCTTGTCAAGCTTGTATCTCTCCATGAATTAGATCTTTACCCTTCAGTGGTTAGACTATTCAACAAGAGAACTGTACTTTGATACCAATTGTTGGAATTAGGAGAGATAGGTACTGAGAGGGGAGGGGTGAATCAGTGCCTTCAAAAACTTTAATTGAAAAACATTTTAGATCTATAACTGTATACTGTGATAACCGATCAAAATAACTTGAATATAATTGTATAAATCAATCATCTAGTTAACTTGAGAAAGTAAACAACATGAAATCAATATGACAATCACATAACACAAGTATTTTGGTAACATAGAAACCCTTGTAAGAAGATAAAAACTATGGTGGGGATGACACCCACAAATTCTTCACTACTGTAGATAGAAAAGGTTTGCCTATTAAGGCTACAAGTTTTGATCACTTCTGGTGATCTTACCCTGTTAGGAGTAACATGTTAGATCAGCTAGATCTACCTAGCTATAGGATTCAAACAACACTAATGAAGTGTGTACTCGGTTAAGAGATTTACATTAGACTGTTAAGTCTACTCTATTAAGAGATTTATCAAAAAAAAACTCTATCAGAATAGTTAGAAAGTAATAGGCAATTATCTGCTAGTTGACAACTTAATTGTCTGAAATAGATCTATAAGTTCTCATCAAAATATCACCTTAACTGTGATGTTTCTCTACTTTGTTCAGCTCAGTAGCCTTCTTTGATTTTGCTCAATCTGATATCCTCTATACTATGTTCTACTCAGTAAACTGATTGTCTTGAAATTAGGCAATGTCTTCAAGTGCTCCATGATTCATATATATTAGTTCACCAACCCCATAAAATGGTGCGAACATACAAAATATATAGTGTTCTATTTTTTCTAGTTTAGCAAAAATTAGGTTACAAAAATAATCATAACCCTAAGATCTACGATGCAAAATAACCTAGATCAACTATTACAATAAGATAAACATTACATTTAATGATTATCTTTTACAATAAATGCTCCTCGATCTTGGTAAACCATTTTATGATCTGTTGTAACCATTTTCATAGAAGAATGTTCCATTTCAAATTACTATGCCATTTTCTGTGATCATCGGTAAACACTATATAATTTGCTTGGTGTATACTAACCGTCAGTGTCGGTGTCGCTGGTGCTTGGTAAACTTTGTGATGCTCAGTGTAAAGGCTTTACCGACTGCTATGTCTTACTTCTAGTTATCGACCAACTCAATATAAGTAACCGGCTGACCTATTTACTATCCTTTGATACTAACATGACAACCTTAAATTCTCAATAGAGATTAACAATCAATATAGCCAACTTTCCAACAATCTCCCCCTTTGTCATTGATGGCAACAAAGGAATATGGCCAAGTTGCTAACTATCCTTAATACAAAAAAATTTTTGTCATCTATACATATACTTATCTCTCCCTATACATATTATGATCCATATTCTATACAAAAATCCCCCTTTGACATTAATGATAATGGTGTTACAAAAAACTGTATCTATACATACTTACTAAGGGAAAACATCTAGATATGTAATCTTTATTTTCTGGATCTCGTTCTTCCAAAATGAGATCAAAGAGTTTACTATCTAGAGATGGGTGCATAATGCATACTAAAGCTTCTCCATCTTCTTCAAGTCTATGGAAGGACCTTGATCATATGTCACCATAGTGGCATCAATCTTCTTGATATTATAATGTAGAATGTCTAGTGAGGGCGCAAGAGCATTCCTCAATTGAGTTTGTCTAGCCCTTAACTTTGTCATCTCTTTTTCTGCCTTCTCAATTTTTTCTATCTAAGTTTGGTAGACATTATTGCACATGTTCACATCTATGGATTTGTCTTTCACTAAAATCTTCACTTGCTCAATCATAGCTTCTGCCTCTTTTATTTTCTTGAAATGAGCATCAGTAAGCTTGTCTTGATCCATGCATTCTATAATGATTCTTCTTCCTTAATCTACAAATTCTTTCAAGGATGCTTGACCAGTCTTGAGTGAGCTAAGGTCAAGTGCAAAGTTGTTCACCAATTCATTCAATCTCTTCTTTAGATGCTTTTCTTTTGCAACTAGGGATGCAGATTCTTCAAGGCTTGAGAAATTGCTTTTGAAGTGTGAGATGACTATACTCACATCATCAACCGAGTGTATCTTTGACGCTTTCTTATATTTTAGCAATAGATTTTTCAAAATGTTCACTAATTCTACCAGGAGGGGATTCCTCATTACTTGCTTTTCGTTGGCTTTCTCCATAGCTAAGACGTTGAAATTAATTAGGTCTTCTTCTCTCCATGAGTCCAAACTAGATGTGTCAGGTGTCAAACTTGACAACAATGATATAGAGGGAGTGATAGGAGTGCTATCCACCACTTCTTGCTTTATTGACATTTCATCCTTTTTCTCACTTTACTTTATCTTTTCTTCCTCTTTTTCTATTTCTTTTTATTCTTCTTTCTCATATGTTATATTTTCAATTAATACCTCTTCTTGATGAGTGGGAGGTGTGTTGCTGCATAACATTTTAGCTTCTTGCTCACAAAAGCTTCCTCAAACTTGTCCAACTCAATGTCAGTGGCCACCATGGCTATCTCAACATTATCAATGATAATGGTGTTGTCCTTGAGTGACTCTGTCATGGGTGCAGAGTTATCTAACTTTTTTTGTGCTTCCACTATAGGCGTTGAATCCTGAGGACCTGTAGATTGTATCTTGATGGTCTCAGCTGCTTTGTCTTGCTCACTAGGTGCTTGAGTGATGGGTGCAGACTTAGGTTTCATGTGCTACTCTAAGAATACCTTCTCAAAGGCCTTCTTTGTTTCCTTAGATATCAGCTCATAGTATTTGTTCATGAGGTGTAGTGTTCTCATCTTTGTCCTTAAGTGCGGCTTCACCAAATTCAACAACAGTGACTTTTCTTCAATAGAACATACAGGAAGAGTTGAATCAAGTGTTTTTTCCCTTATTTTGAAGTCTTCTTCAGTGGCTTGTCTTTTCAAGGTATCCATAATCTCCCATACCTTATTTGGGATTGCAGTCTTTAATTCAATTACTGTCTTCTTGAACTTTATTATGTGTTTGATCAACATCTCATGAATCTTTAATTTATCAATTTCATGATATGAGTCAGAGAACTTGGCTATCTGATCTAGCCTTCCTTCTACAACTCTAGTCCTTAACACTTGAAGACTAGGTATGAATCCTACTTCTGAAGGTGACTACACATTCTTCAATCTACTTCTTGTGGCTGCACTTATAGCTGAGGGGTGATTTGTGGTGGTTTGTTTTCTCCTCTTGGGCATCTTAGGAGATGCATCTATGGATTCAATATCAACTATAGCAGTGGGTGAAGGACATATATCATCAATTTTACCCTGTTTATCCTTTGTATCATCAGTCTTCTCAATCTTTACCTTTTTCATCTTAGGATCATCAAACTTAGCTTCAACTATGGATGCATTCTCAATTTCCAAAGCAATCTTTTCTTCCCTTGCTTTGTCTAGGTCTTCTTGTGTTACTCCATGAATTCTAACCATCTCAGATGTAATCTTAGAGGCTTTCCTCTTAGTTGTAGCACTGTTTAGTTTTGCATCTACTTCTCTTGTCTTCTCCTCATAAGTTCCCCACCTAGGCTCATTAGGATCTTTGGGGGCTGATAGTAGAACCTGTGCATATGCTTCAAGGACATGTTCCTCTACCTCATAACCAAGTGGATGAATCCACTTAGTTCTTGGCTCAACGGCTTCCATACAAGTTGTGTCTATCTCAACCATAAAAAAATTGTATCCTTGTACTTTTCAACAATGTTTTCTGGAATTCTATACCTCATTTTCATCTTGACCCTGAAGGTCTTCAATTCCAATGTTATATAATCTCTCAATGTACTCTTTGTGGATGCCTTGTTAGATATTTGTGGCATGGTTGGAATGGATTTTTCCAAATACAAATCTGATACTTTCCCAACTATATGAAGGTACATGTAAATGATCAATGACCCAAACCTGAATATCTTGGTTTTGTCATGCTTGATTTCCTTGATGTTATCTATCAAATGTGCATGCAATATCTCACACAAGTTGAACTTTGCATCTTCCTTCAAAAGTCTAATGGTTGCTATAATAGTGCCCACAGACACACTATTCACCCTACTGGTGTGATGGAATCTATATCCAAGTATCATAGAAATCAATTTGATGTTAGCTTGCTCAATAGGGTCAATTGTCATCCTACACCTATCACTCCTTGACTTACAAGTTTTCTCAACAATCTTCCAGACATCCTTTCCCACAGGAAGGATGACATCTATCCTAGAAAGGCCTATCATCTCATGTATAAGGTCACTAGTGTTTCTTACTAGCACATCACCTATCTAGAATAAATCATCATGAATTCTACTCAATGGTATCTTAATCCATTTAGTCTCATAAAATTCATATGTCGTAGCATACTCAACTATGGGGTGATCATTCCACTTAACATATTCATCCATGAATGTTTTATCTAGTTTCAACATGGTATCCATGTGCTCCCTTAACCTATCCAACCCTACTGGTTCTTTCTTGTAGTAGATGTAAGCCCTAATGTCTTCCACATGCATAATGCCCATAGGCATGCAGGAGAATGCTCCCTCTAAATCATCTAGGGTTGATTTAAATGGATGTTTCTTAAATACATATCTCTTCTTCTCTGCAACATCAAAAACTATAGGATTGGCCATGACTTACTTGTTTAATCGCTTTCCAACTGATCTCTGAGATAATCTGAAGACTACTGAATTGGTGCGATGAACTAGGGTTTCTACAACTGACCAAATGGATTGTTGATTACTGCAAATCACTGATAGATCACTCTACAAGTCTTCACAAAAACTTCTAAGGCTCTTTCTGCTCTCTATCATTCTAAATTTGAATGAAATGAGTAATCAAACAACTTTCTGGGTACTTAAAGTGAAAATTATACCATTAATGCTTGCCGCATAAACTAGGTTGTCACTAAACATTTCCAACTTGTGTTCTATTAACAATCAGCATGTGCACTCTTGCACAAAGGTTCCTTTACACTCCAAAAGCTTAATTCCAAAGGAGCATACTCTGAGAGTGATTATACTAGCTCCATAGGGGTCTAGAGCTAAATTAGCTCCCCCTATGACCCTAAGGGCCATTCATCTAGATGTAGAGGGTGCATCCACTGTGGATGAATCTAATACATTCCCATCAACTTTTTCCTTCTTTCCTTTTGTCCAAATCAAGCTCGCATCCTCTGAGGCTTTCACAAACTTGACTTCTCCTTCAGGATCCAAAACTAGTTCTTCAACCTTTTTAGGGTTTTCCTGACCTTGCATCCTTGATCTACAAAACCTTGAGATATGTCCAGCCTTGTTACAAGAGTGACAAATGACTAGAGATATTATATTCCTCGGTGCATTGACATGAGTCACCAATCTACATTGTCTCATTGAGTGACCATTATAGTTACATATCTGACATGTAACATTCTAAGAACTTCTTGTGTTTGTCTGATTCTAATTTCTTTGATCATGTTGAATCCTATTCTTCTTACTAGTCTTGCAATTCATAGCTCTATGACCAAACTTATTGCATGAATAATAGTAACCATTAAAAGTTCTTACCTCTATACAGTTCCTTGCAATGTGTCCATGCTTGTTACATGCAAAACAAGTGTGGTCTACTTGCTTGCGCTCATTCTTAGGTTGTCCACCATTATCTTTGGTTTGATCTTCAATCTTTTAAGCATCAGTAGAGTCCTTTTGTGAGTCCTTTTCTTGCTCACATGCTGTCAATCTAATTTTGTGCTTCATTGTATCCAATATAGCTAGTGTCTCCTCTAGCTCTCCTTGCATACAATTGAGATTCTATCAAATCAGAACTGGTGTGTAATTTGTCAATATGATTCATTGCTAATTTCAATTTAGACTCCAAGCTTTCTTTTCTATTTCTTAGCTCCAAGATTTCCATGTTTTCTTTCCTTAGTTCTTCATTGAGTTGAGGGTTCTCTTTGACTTGTTCATTGTAGACTTCCTGATTATTGATTATCTTATCATCAAATTCTTCAAGTAGTTCTTTCATAGATGCATTTTCTTCATTCAGCTTCTTGACCTTTTCTCCTAGATCACTATTAGAGCATTCTTTCAAATCCTTTCTTAGCCTCTTGATAACCAATTGTGCATCACTAACTTTTTCTTTTAGTTCTTCAATTTCTCTTTCTGATTTGTCCAGGTCTTCAAGAGAAGCTTCAAGATTTCTTTTTAGATGTTTCATTTCTGCTTTGTCCATGATCTCCTCAAGTGGTTAAACTTCTTTGCTAAGGACTAGAGCTCTAATACCAATTGTTAGGAATGGGAACACTGAGAGGGGGGGTGAATTAGTGTTCACAATATTTTAACTTTTAACTTTAATCTTTATACTGAACTTAAATTCTTAAGTACTAAATTAAACATTCACATAAACATGAAACATGAAATCAACACATGACACCAATATAGTTATGGGAAAACCCAAATAGGTAAAAACCCCGATGGGAATTGACACCCACTAATATTTCACACTAGTGTTTTGTGATCCTTGTTAGAAGATCCTTAACCCTGTTAGGAGTTTCTTTAAAATGCTTTAAGTATAGTAGACCTTGTTAAGGGTCAGAACCTATTAGGAGTCTTTTACAATAGTCCCTATTAGGGGAGAGGATGCACTATCCAAGATCTCACTACTCAAGTGGTGAAGGCTACAACCTTCTGATGTCAGATACACACTATATCTGCAGGATGAACTGTCACTGTGACACTGCTTTTCAGATCAATTCCTTTGATGCATTGATGCTTTGACCTCTTGCAAAGATCTAATAAATCTTATAGTGTCTTCACATACTTATTCTCTACTTATCACAACTCTCTATCAACTTCCATACTAAATACAATGGGCACATCTTATATTTATATGCGCATACTAAATAAACAACTAGGTTGGCCCTTAGACCTATTACATACAACACTTCCAAATGAATTGGCTTAAGTGTGATTACAAAAAAAAAAGTATACATGTCAACAACCTAAATACAATAAGCACATAGCCTTTACAATATTACATTATAACTGCAAACCAAAATACTAATTGTCGGCTTCATGCTCTGTTCTTCACTAGCACACACTGGCTATGCAACTTCAACTGACTGTAACTTTCTCATCCTTGCACATATGATCATGTGCTCTTAGACTAAGCATGAATATAGTCTAACCAACTTAACTTCTAGGGTGCATACCATAATTTTTTCGTACACATGTGCACTAATGCTGTGAGCTGTAGGAACTCTATACACTATTCAGTCTTCAAAACTTAATTGATTTTTTATCTTTTCTTCAAGTGTGCTGACTCCAAACTACTCTATGACTTTGTTGGCATAATGACAACACTATATCAAGTCATATACATTAGTATAGCCAACTTTCCAATAGAATTTACTAATATCATCAATGTCTTCCATCTCCTCATCATCATTATCCTTTTGTAGTACTAGTTTTCTTCTCATTTTCTTCTTAGGATTACTCGACACTACCTTAGTTTGCACTTGTTTCCTTTTGTATGAGCTCTCCCCTTTAGTATTCTTTACTATTTTTTTCTTCTGTAGCTTGAAAACTATTGTATTTTAAGCTTCCCTTGTTCTTAGTCTTGTTTCTACAAGAGGAGTAGGCTTCTATTTAAGGTTCTTCTTCACAATGGGCTTGACAACTAATATTTCTTTGCCCTTCTTTTGTGCATCTACTTCCTCATCCTCACTCTCTTTTCACTCACTTGAATTTTCCTCACCCTGACATTTTGTGATTTCTAGTGGTGAATTCTCCTCTTCTCCTCGACCTAACATTTTGTCAAGCTTTTTCACTAACTTCTTTCTCTTCCTCTCAAAGGTTGTAGAGTTTAAGCCCATTGTTATCTTAGACTTAGCTTCCTCATAGTTCCCAAAAGTCTTGGCTTTACTATCAATTTATTTTGCAAGTAAAACTGTTATAGCTGGAGATGTTTCATATATGTTTACCTCATAGGGAAATGGTCTCAACCATACTACCCTAGGTACAACAACTTGTACAAATTTATGATAGGTATCCACACGAAAACAAAAATTGTCATAGAATTTCACAACTAATGATACTGGAATTCTGCTTCTTTTCCTCATTTTCTTCTTAAATTCAACAAAGTAGTTCTCCATAACACTATCAAGGTTATCTCCTAATTGTTGAATAAACTCACTAATCTGTTGTGTCACATGTCGGTCCTAACTCCAGAATACATCTCCTATTATAGGAAAAGTATTTTGTACATGGAAAAATATACAGACTATCAGGGATCCAAACTTATTGTAAGATGGAAAAAGATGTGTTGGATAGGTAGGGTTTTAATAATGCACCTAATAGAAGTCCTAAACCAATATTTACCACCTAACATATAAATTGAAATGATAATTAATGTAAATTTGGCAATGCTTATAAACAATACTGAAATTAGATAAGATGAAATACATACCTCATAATAAAGTTGATCTAGAAATACCTATTTTTGGGTGTCTGTACTCATTTTTAGGAAATTTTGTGACCAAATCTAACTTGGAAACATAGAGATAGAGAAAACCCAAAAACCTTTTGTCTTTTGAGAAAATTTGACCTTGACTCAAATAAGGGGGCAAAATCTTATCCCAGGGCACAATCTTACCCCTTTATGTCGACCTTGACCTTCACTATTTTGATGGAATATTTGTTCGTGGATCTTGGAAGTTTTCTGAAAATGGTACTTAGATCTGCTCTGTAACTCTTGAAACAATGACTGTAGATATCTTAAAATGGTATTTTGGGGTGGCTATATAGGGTTTTATTTTAGTCAAACCCTTGTTTTGGTGATCTCCACCTCCAAGAATAGTTGAATGTAATAGAATATGTGTGTGTATTGAATGTGCAATGCCAAGATCTAATCCTCTAGATTAAAAACCCTAGCATGAATTGATATGAGAGAGAAATGCATAGATTTCAATAGGATAAAGAAAGAATACCAAGCCCCCAAGGATAAAGTCCTCCTAACAAAATCACAATCCATAATTTCTACCCCATGATTGTATCTTTGAATTCTTGAATGTTGAAAATGGTGGATCAAGGTAGAAGGGATATTTTCTAGCTCCAAAGGAATGTCCACAATAGTTTGTCCAATACAATACTTGATATCAAAAATGTCTTAATATTCTATATCATCCTCTTGCAATATTTCATCATCACTTCACCATTGCTTTCTTTCTTCAATCAATTGTGTGTCCACTTGATGGATACTTGGTGTAAAATGAAGGAAAAGAGAGTGTTTATATAGAGATTTCAAGGCAAGGCTCCTCGAGAAATGTAAGGGCCCATATTTCAAATTTCACCTAGAATTATGGTCCAATCATAATAACCAACTAAGGAGGGAAAATAATTAAATGAATTTTAAATTAAAACCTTTCTACATTCAAATTCAGAGGCCTGACATTAATTTTGGGGCCCAATGTGACCATAATTTGAAAAGGGAGACCAAAACCTGATAGGAGTCAAGGTCACCCTCAACCTTGACCTAGGTTAGGGTTGACCTCAACCTCGACCTAGGTTAGGGTTGACCTTGACCCTAACCGAAAGGTTCAGGCCCAGTCAACTTTGAAAATAGGGAAGTCTCGGGGTTGGCCAGAGACTTGGAATGATGAGAAAATAGGGCAGAGTGCTAGAAAAGTGAACATAGCCCTAGAATGAATGTGATGAGGACTAGGAGGACCAATACCTAGATCCTACCTAGAAAATAGAGCCATATAGAAGGGAAATCAAGGAGAATCCTTGGGATCCTAACCCTAATTTCACCTAGAAATGAAGAACCAAGTGCAAATGTATCCTAAATGCCAATCTATCATGAAAAATGCACTAAATGAGGGTGCTAAACCTATCAAGATGGAATTATTTCCATTTTAAGATGATACAATTACATATTGAGTTCTTTTCTTTCCTGATTGATGATAGGATCCTGACAAGTTGAGCTACTAGAAACTTGACAAGATCATATGTATGATCCTTCTTTACTATCTTCCATGCCCGGTGCACTGCAATGCAAGGAACACTATCCTTTCTTCTTGACTGGTAGAACTTGTGTGCAATTACCCTCACTACAAGATCCATATTAGGATTTGGAATGGTGGAAACCATCATTCCTCTCTTATTCCATACTACCATTGTGTTTGTTTGAATCACTTCCTTGCTTTGAAATCTCATAGTCTTCTTCTTGGTAAGAGTAGGGTATTCGGTGACTCAGTGCATGATGTCCTTAGTGATCTTCATTAGCTCATTCTCAAACCATAGTTTCATGTCATGAAATTTTCTCAAAACTATCTTAATCCATTCCATTTTGAAATTCCAAGGGAAGTCTAGGGAACAAACTAACCCTTTTCCAACAATGTGTTGATGCTTAACCTTCAAAACTCCATTCTCACACAATTTATTGTATGCCTCCCTCATCTTGTAATCTCCAATTTCACTAATCTTACACATTTATCATGCTCTTACATCCCATATCATCAAAAAATTCAATGAGATTGATGACAGGGCTCCTGAGAGATCTCCCTTCACCACACTCTCAGGTACAGCTCAAAAATTTGGTGGTTTGTATGCATCACTTCTAACTAATTGAAAATTTTGTACCTCCTTTCCTTGCTTCCTCACTCCAACAAGTGAGATTAATGCCATTTTTCCAAATTAGGGTTCCTAAAATGAATTCTATGTAGCTCGATAATACCTGGTCTTTCAACATTTCACAATATTTATCGATGACACACTGTTGAATCTTCACAAACTGACTTGGCACAAATCACTCTTCACAATCACATTTGAATCGCTCTACAAATTTTTAATCAATTGGTGAAATGAAAATGAATGGTAAATTCCATTATATAGATTCAAATGGTTGAATTAGGTCTTTAATAAATGCTTCATACACTAGTAGGTGTAATATAGTTGTCTTGGACTTTGCATGATAGCTCGCTTAACACATACCCATACTTAGTCAAAACCATAACTCGGTCATTACTAACACTTCCACTTTAACTCGATCAATATAAAAACTCGATCGTTATGAGAGCTCAACATATAATAAGTGACTTAGTCACTATAGATATGAATATTGATGCTCGACATCAATTGTGCAATTTAACTCGTTGTCTCAAATCTGTCCCGATGCATCTTTACTTATGGAGATATGGACTTTAACACATCTAATGTTAGGAACTAGTGTAAAATATAGCATTTGAAAATGCAGTTCCTTACCTACCTTCTTTTCTTAGTTAGAAGTAGATTAAGCACAAGAATAGCATAGAGTTTAGTAGAATTTGAACCAAGCCTTGTGAAGTTAATATGTGATAGAAAGTGATGTAAGGAAGCTATGGTTAATGGTGCATGTAATTTTGAGCATGTATGTGAGCACACAAAGTGAAAGAAGTTTGTAGATAACTAGGAGCAACTTTTTGGTATGAATACACTTATTAAATTAATGAGACGACAATGTCTTGAAGGATTTTTTAGATAAAAGAGGATTATTGACATAATTTGATCATTCAAGAAGTTTACAAGAGTTTTAAAGATCTAATCAATGCAAATTGAAAGCAGTTTGAAAGATTTGGAGACAGATTTTCACCAAATCTATGCGGAACCCCTAAATCATGATTTCAAGGTATTTTACAAGTGTTTACTATAAGAGAAGTTACTTTTTAGTGCAGCCATGGATGTATCCCTAGTTCATAACATTAAGGAGACACCTATACCTAAGGTGAGAAGGGAACTAGTAGAACCCTCTGGGGAAGACCCTAGCTTAGCATTATCATCCATACCAAATGGTGTATTGCATTTAGAAGATGTAAGAGGATACCTGAAGTACAAATTTGAGACTATAGGAGACAATAGTATGACTGAGGAGTATGAAAAAATATACAACCAAGACATGACCTATAAGGAAGGGTATGAACATTTAGGTCAACTATACAATATCAGGTACATGTTTCACTATGAATTTCAGAATGATGAATGGACTAAGATCATTTTAAGAAGAATTCATGATGGAAAGTTTGGGTTGGACAATGAGAAGAATGTGAAGAAAATATTTTTAGACAACACTAAATCTTCATATAATGGAATATGTATTGTAATAAGTAAAATTGAGAAAAATGATGTTAGGTATGTGTGTAAGATAATGACTACCAAGTTATGTGCCAACTATAGAGAAGATGATATAGTAGTGGTACACGGAGCTTATCTTATGTGTGTTAATAAGTTTGATGTTGACATGAGTGAAATTCTAAGGATCTAATTGATTGAGAATCTTGAGATGATTAAGAAGACAAATAATTCCCAATTCAGATTTTCATCCTTAATCACCTATATGTTTTTCCACCTTTTGAGAAGATTTCATTACACTATAGGAGCTGATTGGAATGATGAGAGGAATTAAATGGAGAGAATTAACAAGGTGTATCTTAGAAACCCAATTGATAAAGTAAATGAGAGTTCCACACTTGTAATTAAAACTTTTCAGAATGAGATGAAGAAAAGGTCAAGAATTCCACCTTCAATAGTTGAGAAATACAAAAGTGAGATATGCTTTTTGGTTGATAAAAACTTCACATATATTGAAGCGGTAGAACCAAGAGCTGAATTCATAGACCCTCTAGATTATGAAGTGTCTGAAGAGGCAATTGAAAGATACGTAAGAAGAATTATGAAAAGAAGACTAGATCCCAAAAGTCCTAGATTTGTAACATTTGAAGAAATTTCTAGCACATCACAACAATCACAGTTGCATAAGTCAGCTAAGAAAAGGGTTGACACAATAATTAACAAGTTATTAAAGGAAACATGTACGAATGAAGATGAATTTAACATTTTGAAGAAGACAACAACAACTATGAGAGATATTGGATAGAAGGAAGTGTTATTCATACCACCTTTGGCATCCAAATAAACTCCTATTCTAGATATTTAAAATATTGATGAAGATGTCACCGAGCCTAGTGAGATGAGTATATCACTGGACAAGCCACCAGTAGCAGCCACAAGAAAATCTACTAGATCCACCTCCGCTAAACCGGCTAAAAGAGTAAAAGAAATGGCTAGTGGACTAGGAAAAAGGCATAAGACTATCTTTCTCCCATGGAAAGAAAAGGACACAAGAAGAATAATCCACACCCATCAAGAAAATGAGAGGTCAAGTTTCTATTCAACCTCAAGGAGAAGAAGAGGTAGGAAAGACCAAAAAGAAACAGTGGAAATCTAAGATTGAGAAAGTGAATCCTTTGATCATAAATGAAGGAGATTTCACAAAATTAAACAAATACTATAATATGTACAAAATTTTTGAGAAAGAGGATAAAGGTATAATTGAACTATTTGTGAGAAAACTATGTGTAATCAAAGATGAAGAACATTTCAAAGAAATAATGAAAAGTCTTAGCACCCATTTGAGAAGGAAAAGAAGGACAATTCTAAAATTATGAGAGGTAACTATGAGGAAGTTAACAAGGAAACTAAGGAAGCAGTTGTGAAAGTGATGACTTCGGTACCAAGAGAAGCCCTAAGTGAATTTGAAGATGACATTCAAATAATAGAAGAAGTTTCATAGATGAAAGAGATCCCGCCACCTCAAAAAGAAACCACATTTCCACCACCTACCATACTTATTGATGATGAAACCATGTATGTAGAAGGTACTAGCATCACCATTGACATACAATAAGATCCTTTTGAAGATCAAGGAGAGGATGTTGGAAATTTGGGAGAGATGGTGAATGAAGAAGAAGATGAGGAATAAAATTAGAAAGAAGATGATGAAGAAGATGCAAAAGAAGAAAAGGGAGCATATAAGCAATAAGAAATTAAGGTATCAAAGGAGACAAAAATAGAAGTTACTGAACAAGAAGTGCAAGAGGAACAAGGTATAGGAAAAGAGGTAAATCCTACAAAGATTATACTTCAGCACATTCAAATAGTCACACCACAAAAGGTCACAATAATAAGCTCATCAAAGTCACCCATTGAGTCTATATTAGCAAATTTGGGAGCTGAAGTTGATGATGATGATCAAGTAGAGTTGATCTCATCCCTGAATAAGATAATTGGAAAGAAAAAGAAAGTAAAGATCCTAGAAGGATCACTACTTGAGGTAAAAAATAAGATTCAAGGTGTTATATCTAATCAAGTTAGTGAAGTTGATCCACAAGTTAAGGCAAGAGAGGTAATTAAAGCTTTTGACAGTGAATTCACTACTTTATCTGACATTGTATCAGTGAAAGAAAAAAATCTTCATGATGCACAGTTATTCCAATCCACTTGTCAAAACATTAACAATGATTTAGAAAACTTTGATGTTTTCATTAAGGATTTAAGGAAATATTTGGAGAGAGGAAGAGTATGGTATAGTTAGTGTTCTTTATCAAACAATCATATCTCAGATATTTAAGAAAAGTTGAAGAATAAAGAAGAAGAATTACAAGTCACAGTGAATGAGATATAGAATCCGATAACCAAAAATAATAACCCGACCAAAATAACCCTAGACACAATAACCCCACCATAATAACCCAAGGACACAATAACCCAGGGTCACAATAACCCATGGTCAAAATAACCCATGAAAAACATAACCCATGGTCATTTTAGATCAAGTTAGTATGCTTAAAAAAGGGATTGTGATGCACCATAGAGGATATTTAGGTCATTTTTAGATCATATATCCATTAGATACCCCTAAAATAGCCTTAAAACATCTTTAATATGCTTAAATAACTTATAAAATGGTAAATAATTATAGAAATAAAGATAAATTCATGGGAATAAGCTAAATAAGAGTTATTATGAAAAGATATAAGTCAAAAGGCATTAAGAGGATATATAAAGTGGTAGAATTAAGAGAAGTAAAGGAAGGAAGAAGAGGAGAAGAATTAAGAGTGTGTAGAGTGATAAGAAGAAAGAGAAATCAAAATTCATAAAAAAATAGATTTTTTAATATAATTTTTTGAACATTATATTAAATTTTCGTAGGGGTTTCTATAAAAGTATAAAAAAATAAATATACTTTTAGGGAATCAAGAAATTCTTCATAATTTTTAATATATACAATGCCTCTTCAATTTTTATAAACAAGTTAAAAAACTAAGAAATTACTCATTTTAAATGGTTACACATTTTTGCTTCATCAAGAAGGTGTCAATAAAATGATCTAGTGTTGTGCAGAATATTTTACAAATAAATGTTCAAGTCAGTGCTATACTACAACACAAACAAAATCTGGTGATGTGATTAGCAGTACAAGACATAATCATGCTCCAAAAATTGAGATGATCAACTGTCAAATAGAAGTTGAATGAAATGAAATACATGGCGTGCTTGACTCAAGACTCTACAAGAAATATCATTTCTACTACATGTTCTAATATTTCATTACTGGTAGCAAGAGCAATACCATCAACATATGCATTATCCAAAATGATTCGAAGGAAAAGAATAAGATTTGAAGCACCACCACCAAATCCTTAGAGATCGAGAGATCTTACCTTACCAATTGAATATACAATTACCAATAGAGGGGAAAAGTTTCTTTTTCATGATAGTAATGATGAGAATCATTTTATAATATTTGACACCCACACAAAATTTGCAATTACTAAAGGAAGCTGAAAATTGGTTTAGTGATGGTACATTTAAAATAGTACCAAATATTTTTCAGCAGTTGTACACAATTCATTGCTTGAAAAATGTTGCAATATTTCCACTCATCTATATTCTTATGACCAACAAAACTAGATCCACTTATACACAAGTACTTGTAAAATTAAAACAACTGCAACCTGATCTAAACCCACAGACTATACTTATTGATTTTGAATTAGGTTTCAAGGGAGCCATTTTTGAAAAATTTTCAAATGTCACTATTTGGGGATGCTTTTTCTATTTCTCTCAGTGCTTGTGGAGGAAAGTTCAAGAAGAAGGTCTACAAACACGTTATAGTGTTGATGAAGTATTTTCATTTGAGATCAAGAAACTTGTTGCATTAACTTTTGTGCCTTACATATATGTAATCAATGCATTCAAAACACTTCTACAATCTCCTTATTATATAGAACATGAGGAGACTTTGCAACCCATAATTGATTATTTTGAAGACGCATGGATTGGAAAACTAACTAGAAGAGGTAGTAGACGATCACCCAAGTTTCCAAACACAATGTGAAACTATTATTCATCTATTCAAGATCTTCCCAAAAGAAATAATTCTATTGAGGGATTGCATAGAAGATTTAGTGAATTGCTTCAATCATCACATAGCTCAATTTGGAAATTCATCAAAGAAGTGTAAAAAGAATAGGGTCTCCAAGAGAATAAAATAGAGAAATATATGGCTAGATACACTACACAACCAAGTAGGAAAAAATACTGTGAACTCAAAGAAATACTAAAAAGACTAGTTGATGGTTAAAACAATAATAATATTTTAGATTATATAAGAGGAATTTCTCATAATTTGACACATTAATTGAAATTTTGAATTTTTTTTTAGAAATATACTTATAATTTATAAATTTTGTTTTCCTTGCTCTATAATCTTATGGGGTTATTTTGTCCATGGGTTATTTTAATTGTGGGTTATTTTGGATTGGGTTATTGTGACATTGGGTTATTTTGTCCTCAGGTTATTATGGCTGGGTTATTCTGTCTAGGGTTATTTTGGCTAGGTTATTATGTCGTGTAATCACAAAATCCTAGCATGAAGATCATTGATACTGAGAAGAAAGTTATAAAAATACATGATGAGATAATACTATTAGAAAATGAAAAGGAAAGAAAGTTGATGAGGTTTTCATTACTCAGAGAGCACCTAACCTTGAAAATTAGTAATGTGCAGAATCAACTGGAAGAATGTCTTTCATCAAAGACATCATATGGTAAATTTTCCTATCCAAATCTTAGAGCAGTTAAGATAGCATCTTATGGGCTATGTACATTACTTAGTGTATCAGATTCTGTTAAAGCTACATGGGACAAAGAGATTGAAAAATTGAAGGTGAACTTTAGAGGTTGCATTTTAAGCCTTCCAACATTATAGAATTGAAGATAGAAGGTATATAATTTTTTTTGACTTGGTATATATATATATATATATATATATATATATATATATATATATATATATATATATATATATATATATATATATATATATATATATATATATATATATATATATATATATATATATATATATATATATATTGACACCTTTGTCATTGTTGTCAAAGGGGGAGTAATATAGTACAAGAAAATTGCTTGTATGTATAAGGTATAGATATATGCAGAATAGTATATAGTAAAATCAAAGGGGGAGTATCCCTATGGTTGAATAATTAGACATGTATGATCCATAGACTTTTGCAAATATTGTACTAGCCATCTAACACAATGTTGCAAAATGTTGCAAGTTTTTTTTTGAAATTTTGTTGTAAGTTTTTGGGACATAGCCAATTTTCTCATATGTTGCCACCAATGACAAAGGGGGAGATTGTTGGCAATTTGGCTGAGTATAATATCATGGTGTTTTCATTATGGAAACATATATTCACTGTTAAGAAAACATGATCCAAGGTAGAAGTTATGGATGAGAACTTAAGAAAATTATCTAAGTATAACTTGTTTATCTATCTACACAGAGACTATTTTGATCAACGAAGTTCACATAAGTACTTTCAATGCATGTGCGCTTGATCATATATTATATAAGGTCTATTGAAGCTACATCTAAGAGTGCAAGATTGTACGACGTGTACAAACATAGATATTAATGTTTTACAGAAATAGTGTTGAGTTGACTAGATAAAAGAAGTGATTAGTAAATGATTATTTTGAGTTAAGAGATTATTTTTTTATAAAAATAATGACTTAAATAATTAGGGATGACATACTAGATGTTAACCCTAAGGAAACAAGTGTTAATATTATGTTTTGATAACATGGAAGTCGACTGATAAGCTATGTTTAGATAGCTAGTATAAAGGAAAGTATTATGTTATGTGAAGATGCATAAGGCTAATGCAAAGTTGTAAAACTATTTTTTATTAATGTATTGATGTTTTATTATGTGAAATCCAATATATGATCAGATTAGTGTGAACTGATATCAAGTTTTGTGAAGATCCCATAAGCTAGATCAGAATATTGAAGATATTCAACATCAGTAAAAGGTTTTTGTATTCTATCTTTTGTAGTGAAGATTATTATTCTATATTGCATGTTTGTGTTAGGAATAAGATTCCACAATATAACTGAGAGGGGATGGGGGTGAATTAGTTGTATGAAAGATTATTAAACTTTAAAATTTGAATAGCAAGAATATCAAATCCAATGAGCTAAATGAATGCCAACACAACAACACAATATTTTGGTTTCGGGGAAACCCTATTAAAGGTAAAAACTCCAGTGGGAACTAGCACCCACAAATGATGTACTAAGAGTACAGTATCCATGTTAGAATATTTAGCCCAATTATGAGCTTATTGAAACATTACAATACAAAATCCTTGTTAGAGTAGAGACCCTGTTAGGAGTCAAGAAAGAAGGGTGGGCTCACTTCCCATGCTCACTGCCAGAAGAAGGTTAAATCCACCTTCAGAACTCATTATTCATAACAAGTGTATATGGAGTCATGTTAGAAATAGGAAATACTAAGAGTGGGGGGTGAATCAGTATTTCACAAACTTTTACTTTTGCCCACTTATGGATATAACAGATTAATTTAAAGCATAAGAAACTAAATAGCATACATAATAGTAAATGTAAAGAACTCATAACACATGATATGTTCTCGAGGAAACCCTAGCCAAGGGAAAACCTCAGTGGGGATGGTACCCAAAAAGATCCACTAATCAAAAGATATCCTATTAAGGATGTTGACCCTGTTAAGAGCCTGTTACAATCATATAGTGTATCAGTCCTGGTTAAGGGACTATAGGCCTTGTTAGAAGCCTCAACCCTATTAGGATTTGTAGATACAAAACTTGATTACCAGATGAGCTCACTACCCAAACAAGTAATACAAATGTTTACTGATTACAATATGGTACTGCTTACAACTTCACATCAACAACTTTCACCACTATCACAATATACAACTATCACAAGTTACATTTCAAGTATGTTTGGTACATTACAATATTTATACAAGATAAAAACATAATATCTTTCTCCAGTCAGCTTTCATATCTTTATCCAAAAGTAAACATCTAGGATGTCATCTCTTTATAATTTTAACTCATTATTTTGACAAGAAAAATAATCCCTTAATTCATTTACTAGTTCTGGCTTCAAAACTGCTCTATCAGCTTAACTCTGTCATTAGTAAAACAATCATAACTTTGTCTGTACTATCTGTACTCTTTTTCACACTAAGATGGGGTATCCTTAGACACCATAAAGTCTATGTTCAACTGCGCAAACTCTGATCATGCTCCAGTGAACATCGCCAAAACAAATTGTATCGGGTGCTCTGTCAAAAACATTATTTCATACTTAGACAATTTTAGTCTGCGATCTTCCATACTTACTTTCCAGCTTATGTGATCTTCATAGGGAACATATGTTTCCATAATGACAACATCCATGTACATACCTCAGCCAAATTTCCAACAATCTCCCCCTTTGTCATTGGTGGCAACATATGAGAAAATTGGCTAAGTGTACAAGTCAAAATCTCAAAATTTGTATCAAAATTGTGGCCATAGTATAAAATAAGTATACTATCCTTATATCTCCTCAAAATATACACATAATCTATAACACTTCATAATACTCCATAGAACTCCCCTTATGAGTATCCTTCCTTATCATATATAGACAATTTTCTAAGTATCTCTCCCCCTTTGACAACAATGATAAAAATAAAGGATGGAAAGGGATATACAAAATTGTGTCAAAAATTTTACCTTACCATCTTATTGCAAAGCCAGTAGGCTTGCAACACAATCTGCAAAATCTATCTTCCAAGCCTCAAAATCTTTCTCCCATGCCTTCTTAATTGATTCTGCTACATTGAGTAAAGTACTCAATCTATATGATGCAATCTGACAAGCTTCAAGGGACTCAAAATTGAACTTCTGAAATGATGTCTTAGTAGTAAGACATTCTTCTAGTTACTCTTCTATTATAGTCAACTTGATTGAGACATGATCTCTCAAGATGTTTATCCTGATAATTTTCCTGTTCTTCTCACCATTCAAAGTCCTTATCTCATCACATAATTTTTTGATCTTTTTCTCAACTGCACTAATCTTTATGTTTGGGCTGGCCATTGAGTTTGTCTCTACTACAATTTCATCTTGCTTCTCTTTTAGCTTCTTCTCTTCCTCAATTATTATATTTTCAGATTTTGTACACTGAATGTACAAACACTTTCCAGTCTCAAGATGTTTCCTTAAGTTCTTAATGTGTTTGTCAAGGCTACCAATGTCATTTTTGATATTCTGACTTATATTCTGCAACATCTCAACTTCATAAGCTGTCTGAGCCTTAACCTTAGCAATATTAGTCAAATTAGTGAACTCAACATCAAAAGAATTTATTAGCATCTTTGCTCTTTCAAGTAGATCTGAATCAAAGACTTTTGTAGATATAACACTTTGTAGCTTCTCAGTCAAATCTTTCAGGCTACCTTCCAAATTATTAACTTTCTTGTTCTTTCCAATAATTTTGTTCAAAGAAGTGATCAACTCTAATTGATCATCATCATCAACCTCCTTGCTCAAATATTCAATCAAAGTTCCTATTCCTTTCTCCTTTCTAGTCTTAGGAGTAAGACTGATGTCTTCTTGTGGTTTAATAGGTGTATGGGCCTCTATTTCCATTTTCTCTTCTATTCATGTAGTCTTTGTTTCAATACTCTTTTCTTTCTCTCCCAAAGACAAATTGTCAACAATGTTATCCAAACTATTGAGTACCGTAGCATCTAAATCTAAAGTAACTTTTGTTCCTTCAATGTCCATAGATTTTGTGCCAATGTTTATAGAAGAAGAGGGAATATCTTCAACTTCAACTACTTCTGCTACTGCCTCTGCCTGTTCTAAACTCTATTTCTCTGCTGGTTCTGCAACTGATTGATCTTTTCTATCTTTTCTTGCTACCAAGTCTGCTAGCACTTTCACAACTGCCTGTTCAGTTTCAGTCTTCACTTGTTCATACTAACCTCCCATTATTTGTATAGTTCTTCTTTTGGTTCTTAATAGGGTTTCAAGTGGCTTGAGGATCTGTTTAAGGTGGTCATCATCTCTTATGTCACAGAACTATCTTATCACATTCTCTCTCATTTTAGTATCTTCTTCTTGTGCTCTCATCTTTCTTCTCACAAGTCTATTGTACAAATCTTCTGGTATCTTTCCATGAATAGTATCAAATTTCTTGTTTGTCAAAATCATGTGTAACCATTGCATTCTCTAGATTTAATATGTCAGAGGATCCATATAAATCATAGTATTTGTTCATCTTGGTAAAGTCTCCATGCTGCAATATGTCTTCATTAACTCTTTCTATCCTTGGTTTCCATGATTTCTTCTTTATTGTTACTTCATCATCTTTTATCTCTGCAACTCTTCTAGGTACTGGTGGAAAAATTATTTTTTGTCTTTTACCTAGTCTTGAAGCACTTGCCTTCATTATTTTTCTTGGTGTTGAAAAAGAGGGCTTCTTTGTTTGACTAATTTCTTGCTCCTTCTTAGGTTCTTCAACCTTTACCTTAACTTGAATGGGTTCTACACTTGATGCCAAAGGTGGGACTAATAGCATCTCACTCTGCCTTAATGCTTTTGCAGTCTTTCTTGCAATAACAAATTCCTACTCACTCATACTTGATTCTTTTAGAATTTTCTTTATTGTAGTCTCCACTCTCTTCTTTGATTGTTTCTCTTCCTTAAGTGTCTTTTCTGAATCAAATTTTTCATCATATGTTCCAAATCTATTGCTATGAGCATCCACTTTACTTTTCAACAATCTACTAACATATCCTTCTGTTTCAACTTCAGAGATTTCATAGCCAAGAGGTTCTATGAATTCATGTCTAGGTTCTACTGCCTCAATGTAAGTGAAATCAGTATCAACCATAAAACATATATCATCTTTGTATTTCTCAACTAGGGATGGAGGAATTCTTGATCTATTTACCACAATGTTCTGAAAAGTTTTCAACACTAAATTTACACTGTCATTAACCTTCTCAATAAGATGTTTCATGTAAACTTTATTGATTCTTACCATAGTATTCTCACCATCATTCCAATCAATAGTGTAAGGAAATCTTCTTAGTAAGTGGAAGAAAATGTAAGTAACCAATGAGGAAAATCTAAAGTGAGTGTATTTAGCTTTCTTTATCTTTTGCAAATTCTCAAACAACTGTATTCTCAAAATTTCACACATATCCACAGGCTTCTTCTCCACACACCTCAAATAAGCAATGTGTACCATACCTGTTGGCATATCATCTTCTCTAGAACTTCCATAGAATTTTTTTGTCAAAATCTTACATAAGTATCTTACATCATCTTGCTTAATCTTACTAATGACTATACCTTTTCCATTGTATATTGAACTGGTGTTTTCAATCATAATCTTTCTCATGTTTTTCTCATTTAGTGGAATTGCACCAACTTTTGATAATCTAGTCACATCATGAATTAGGTCTATAGTTACGTCAATAACTCTATCTTCTAACCAAAATTTACCATTATGTATCCTACTCAAAATGATCTTAGTACACTCCTCATCATCAAATTCATATTTCATAGAGTACTCAATGATTTCATTATTTTCTAGATGTTCATAACCTTGTTTCACTAACATATCCTTGTTGTACAATTTCTAATATTCACCATTAAAATTACTCTCCCTTAGGGTTTCATATTTGCATCCAAGATATCCTTTCACATTCTCTAAATGCAAAACTATGTCTGGTACGGATGATAAAGCTAAACTAGCATCTCTTTCTGAGGGTTCAACTGGATCTTTCTTAGTTCTAGGTCTATTCTTATCCTTAATGTTGTGAATCAATGACACATCCATGATTATATCTAACTACTTAAGCTGATTCAAGATCTTAGTCTGATAAATACCTTAAATTCACAAAATTAGGGTTTTCACTTGATCGGTGCTTCAAACTTCTGCAAATCACTTCCAAACTTCTTTCTTCACTCTCCAAATCACTTCTAATCACTTGATAATCACAATAACTTCAATTTCAATCTTTTAATACTTAGCATTTACTCAATCTGACATCGCATTCAATTCTTTTGCCGCTAAAATGCCAAAAAGCTGATTCTGTAAACCTGCAACCATAAATCTTCTTGCGACCTCACAAAACACAATATTTCTTTTTGTACACTTAACCATAGCAATAGTATAACATAAAAAACCTTCATCTAACTGTGCCAAACTTAACTCATTCAAAATCTAATTCTACACTAATTCTAAGTTCCTCAACTATAGAAATTTACATAATTTAAGTGCTTAAAGAAGGGTTAGGTAAAGATTCATTCTTACCATTAGATACATTACCTTCCTAATTACCTTTAATCTTGAATATACCTCCTTGATCTATGCCTTTAACAAATTTTACTTCATCTTCATTGCTACAACAACCTTTCTCTTTGTTTCCTACATTTTCATTCCTTCTTGCATAGTTTCTAGGGTTAGGGTTATGATGATAACCTCCATTGTTCATTCTGCAAAATCTTGTTGTGTCCAATCTTGTTACATATCTAACAAATGATTCCATTGGTTCCATATCTAGGTGTCTACTGATTGATTTGTGTCTTGCAATTTCTAGCAATATGTCCAATTTTGTTGCATATGTAACATACTATTACATTTCCTCTTTTCATGTCTTCAGTTGATCTTTGGTCTGCATTGTTAGTATTTCTAGGCATTCTACTATTGTAATTATTCTCAATAACTTTAGATCTTCTAAATTCAATAGCTTTATGTCCAAAACCATGACAATTATAACAATATCCATTTAGAGGTTTGAATTGTTTACCTGTACAATCTCTCTTCATATGACCAATAGTATTACAAGCAAAACATCTACCTTTGAATTCTCTTTGCATACCTTTTGATGGTTTATCTTGCTTCGGTGGTTCTTCTTGCTTCAGTGCATCTTCTTGCTTCAATGATTCTTCTTGCTTAGGTGCATCTTCAGATTTGTTCTCATCTAACTTCTTTTCTTCACTGCTTTCACATACATTTAGATCTAGTTTCTTGCTTTCACTAACTATCTTCAATGTCTTAAATCCAAGACCAGTTTTATCATAGAATGGTTTTCCATAAGATACTTTCTCATTAATCTTTTCACTATTTGAATATAGTCTCTCAAGTTGTTGTTTAGATTGATTCAATTCACCTTTCACAATCTTGTTGTATTTTTCAAGTTCATCATACTGTAATTTGACTTTATCAAATTCAGATGTTACCTTGCCAAGTTTAGATTTCAGATCTTCATTCTCATTCTTTAAACTTTCATTCTCAGATCTCAGATTATCATTTCCATCTTTCAAGCTAAGCTTCAGATTTTCTATCTTCAATTCATGTTTAAGGATCACATTTTCTTTTTCTAAATCATCACAATCTTCAACAAGTATTTCAGATTCCTTCTCAGATTTCAAATCTTCTATCTTAGTTTTCAATTTTTCAATAAGATTCTTTGCATCATCATACTTTCTTTTCAGAGTGTTTCTTTCATCAGTAAGCATATCAATTTGTTCAAGAGCTTCTTCAAGATTCTTCTGTAACCAATTGTTAGAAATAGGAAATACTGAGAGGGGGGGGGGGGGTGAATCAGTATTTAACAAACTTTTACTTTTTCCCACTTATGGATATAACAGATTACTTTAAAGCATAAGAAACTAAATAGCATATATAATAGTAAATGTAAAGAACTCATAACACATGATATGTTCTCAAGGAAACCCTGGCCAAGGGAAAACCTCAGTGGGGATGGTACCCACAAAGATCCACTAATCCAAAGATATCATGTTAAGGATGTTGACCCTGTTAGGATCCTGTTACAATCATATAGTGTATCAGTCTTGGTTAACGGACTATAGGCCTTGTTAGAAGCCTCAACCCTATTAGGAGTTGTAGATACAAAACCTGATTACCAGATGAGGTCACTACCTAAACAAGTAATACAAATGTTTACTGATTACAATATGGTACTACTTACAACTTTGCATTAATAACTTTCATTGCTATTACAATATACAACTATCACAAGTTACATTTCAAGTATGTTCGGTACATTACAATATTTATACAAGATATAAACATAATATATTTCTCCAGTTAGCTTGCATATCTTTATCCAAAAGTAAACATCTAGGATTTCATCTCTTTATAATATTAAGTCATTATTTTGACAAGAAAAATAATCCCTTAATTCATTTACTAGTTTTGCCTTCAAAACTACTCTGTTGGCTTAACTCTGTCATCGGTAAAACAATCATAACTTTGTCTGTACTATCCATACTCTTTTTTGCACTGAGATGGGGTATCCTTAGACACCATAGAGTCTATGTTCAACTGTGCAAACTCTGATCATGCTCCAGTGAATGTCACCAAAACAAACTGTATCAGGTGCTCTGTCAAAAACATTGTTTCATACTTAGACAATTTTAGTCTACGATCTTCCATACTTACTTTCTAGCTTATGCGATCTTCATAGGGAACATATGTTTCCATAATGACAAATCCATGTACATACCTCAGCCAAATTTCCAACAAGTCATACACAATATTTTGAACTATCTGTTAGCAACTGATCAGTTCCAATGAAGTTCACTAGTAATCCTCTTCTCTACATCTAGAAGACATAAGATCCCAGCTCTTCCAATTCTTTTTACATCACATATATTCTCACTATCTCTTTTCCAAATAAAAGATCTTACATATATACCCTATTACATTCTACATGATCAAGTAGGCCTATTAGGCTTTCCTAATTACATAAACTCTTGCTAAGATACACACAATACCTAAAACAAGTATACAATGATTTTATTACAATAATTAAGGACTGACATCCTTAATTTACATTTTCCAAACAAAATGCACGCTGCACCTTTGAAGTCAGCTCCCAAATAAGTCTTCTCCAGATCACACACCACATCTGACATCATCCAACATTCTATACCTTGTGCTAACCAATGAATATCCATTAGTTCCTTGTCTTTCATCTCTTAGGCTCACATACATCTAATCCATATCTTTTGTAGGATATACCAGAAAAATAGAGACTCACCCTATCAGCTTCCACTATTACTATCTAGTAACCAGTCTTCACCAAAACATTTGTAACTCATCCAATATTCAATATTACATGATGTGATCTTGGATATAAGGTCACAACATCTTCTTGTACTCTCATTTGTCTTCACACATTCTAAAACATCTATAGAGTGTCATAATCAACCTGTACTCTTCACAGAAACATATGTTGACATCAGTGACAAACCAAAAATGACAACAATATGAATGCCCATTCAGTAACATAGTGATTAAACATATTAAATGTATCAATCACTACTCCATGCATTAGCAATATCCAACAATCCCTCCCTTTGGCATTGATGTCAGCATATGGGAAAATCCATTATCCCAAAGTTATATCAATCCAAAGCTCTACAACCAAACACTACTACATACAATCTCCCCATACAATAGGGATTTTCTCATAGAAACACTCCCCCTTTGTCAACAATGGCAAAGGGTGCCATAAGTCATCAACTTTTCTTCAACACCTTCCTTCCACGATCACTCCCCCTGAGGAGTAGATCCCTACATCTAGTCTAGAATATGATAAGGATCTGAAAACCTTTGGACTGATGCATCCCTACATCATTTAATTATAACTAAAAGGGGCTTGAACCCCAAGCATACCTCTAAAATATTAAAAGGTATCTTTTGGCAATGGCTTTGTGAAGATGTCTGCAATATGTTCCTTTATACTAATATACTCTAACTTTATTTCCTTCTCTGCCACCTTGTCTCTCAAGAAGTGATAGTTGATAGAAATATGTTTAGTTTTAGAGTGCATCACCAGATTCTTTGGCATATTCACTGTACTGGTGTTATCAAAATGGATAACCATAGGCTCATCAAAAGTTATTCCAATGTCTTTCAACATTTGCATCATCCAAACAATTTGAGTGCAATTTATAGCAGCAGAAACATTATCTGATTTAGCAATAGATTGAGCTATACAATCTTGCTTCTTACTTAATCATGAAACCAAATTTTTCCTAAGGAAAAATGGCGCACCACCGCTTTTACTCTTTTTGTCATCAATTTTTCCTGCCCAATCAGCATTAGTATAAGCATGAAGTTCAAAGCTATCATTTCTATCATACCATAAACCATAATCTATTGTTCCTTTCAGATATCTTAGTATCCTTTTCACAACAGCTAGGTGTGTCTCTCTAGGTTCTGCCTGATATCTAGCCACAATTCCAATAGTATTAGCAATATCTGGTCTAGTGTGAGTCAGATATTGTAATCCTCCAACCATTGATCTATACTTAGTCTAAAAAAAACACTTTGATTCATAATCAACTGTCAGCTTATTACTAGTTACCATGGGTGTACCAACTGGTTTATAGTCTTTCATTCCAAACTTTTTCAACATTTGTTTAAGATATTTAGTTTGAGAAATAAAAATTCCATCTTTGCTCTGATTTATTTGTAGTCTAAGAAAGAATTTCATTTCTCCTATCATGGACATCTCAAATTAATTTTCTATTTCTTTAGAGAATTTCTCACATAGATCATCATTACCTTCAAAAATAATATTATCAACAAAAAGTATGAAATACCTTTCACCATAGTATTATTTTGTCCTTGTAGGTCCACATAGGTTTGTATGTACTAGATCCAACTTTTCTTTTGATGTATATGCTTTTCTTTTGTAACTGCTTCTAGTCTATTATCCCATAACACATTCTCTGCATACAGTGTTAGATGGTTTCACAATCTTCGATAGATCTCTTACTGCTTTATTAAAATTTTCCTTCACAATATTGTCAAAGTTAACATGACAAAACCTTATGTACCATAACCAACTATCATCTACCTTTACAAAAAAAAAAGAGGCTCCAGATGTATTTAATTCAAATACATTACCTCTAGATTTAGTATCGGTTGCAATCAACTTTTCTACCTTACTTCTGATAAAACATTTATCATCATTGAATTGTAACTGAAACTCTTTTTCCATCAACTCTCCAGCACTCAATAAGTTATGCTTAAGTCCATAAAAAATTAGTAAATTATCAGTATTAGTTTCTCCATCTAGAGTAATAGATCCTACACCTATGATAGGTTTAGGAAGATTATCTCCAAACCTCACAACACCACCATCATACTTTACTAATTTAAAAAACTTGTTTTTATCTCTAGTCATATGATGTGAACAACCACTGTCTATGACCCATTTAGATTTCTTATCAACATGAGATCCTAAATCTTTTTCCTCATGTATTGGTTCATCTTTAATAGCAACAAATCCAATCTCCTGATAATCTAAATCATCATCATTAGAAATTACTTCACTAGCATAATAACATTCCTTATCCTTTGAATACTTAGATTTGAAAAACTTAGGTTTGTACTTAGGAACTCTTGTAGGACATCTAGATGCAAAATGACCTACCTTATTGCATGAAAAACATTTCAAAGGTAATTTTCCTTCAAATTTACCCTTACCTCTCTTTTCTCTTCTAACAGTCAGTGCAACAAGTTCATCCATCTTTCTTTCCTCAACTTGTATCTGTTCCCATTCCTTAGCATATTCACTGAGCTCTTCTTTTAGTTTCTCACTTCTGGTGCTCGGAAGTGCAAACATTATCTAAAATTGTGTGAATATGCTTTAAATTTAGATTCAACTTTAGGTACAAAATCTCCCAATTTAGTAGCTTAAAAGGTATTTGGCTTTGCAATCAACATCTCTCTACTAAAGTCCAGAGTCAGAGGTATAGTCTCTTGAATAGATATAGCCTTAAACTTGTAAGAAGGTGTCAATGATCTAAGGATCTTTACAACAACTTCTTCTTCATCATAAGTGCCTCCATAGTTTCTGATTCCAACTACAACTATTGTAACCCTTTGGACATAAGCCCAATGCTTTCATCCTCATTCATTTGTAGCTTGTCCATCTTTTTTTTCCAGTTCTGTAACTTCT
The DNA here is from genome assembly GCA_027943335.1 of Chamaecyparis obtusa. NCBI lineage: Eukaryota > Viridiplantae > Streptophyta > Pinopsida > Cupressales > Cupressaceae > Chamaecyparis > Chamaecyparis obtusa. The sequence continues at coordinate 382,237 of BSBK01003326.1, read as the reverse complement.
CTTGCTTGGTATACTTGTCTCCTTCATATAGTTCTTCTAATCTTTTCCAAATATGGTATGTCAAATCCAAGTCTTTAACTTCAGTAAATTCTCCTTCAGATAGTGCACTAATCAATGCTTCCCTTGCAACCATGTTAAGTGAAAATATCTTATTCTCATCTTCAGTAGCTAATGGTAAGTCATTCTTAGATTTCATAGCTACCTTGTTCTTTGTAATCAACTAGTAGTCAATGCCTAAACAAAGAAAATGAGTTTGCATCTTGTTCTTCCAACTGTCAAAGTTTCCAGGATCAAATTTTGGACTATCTTTCCTATAGAACACCATCTCCAAAATCACCTCAAGTTGTTAAGCTTTCTCTCTAAGGACCAGTAGCTCTGATGCCAATTATTAGGAATAACAATCCACAAGGCAACTGAGAGGGAGGGTGAATCAATTGTATGGAAGATTATTAAACTTTAAACTTAGAATAGAAGCAATATCAGATCCAATGAACACAATGAATGCCAACACAAAAATATAATATTTTGGTTTTAGGGAAACCATGTTAAAGGTAAAAAACCAAGTGGGAATTAGCACCCACAAATGATGTACTGAGAGTATAGTATCTTTGTTAAAAGATTTAGCACTGTTAGGAGCTTATTGAAACATTACAGTACATAACCCTTGTTAGAGGAAAGACCCTGTTAGGAGTCAAGAAAGGGTGGGTTCATTGCCCAGGCTTACTACCTAAAGAAGGTTAAATCCACCTTCAAAACTCATTATTCACAACAAGTGTATATGGAGTCATACACAATCTTTTGAACTATCTGTCAACAACTATCTTTGCTTGATCAGTTCCAATAAAGTTCACCAGTAATCCTATGCTCTACATCCAGTAGACACAAGCTCACAACTCTTCCAATTCCTTTTACATCACATATTCTCACCATCTCTTTTCCAAAGAAAATATCTTACATATATACCCTATTACATTCTACATGATTAGGTCATCCCATTAGGCTTTCCTAATTACATAAACTCTTGATAAGATACACATGGTACCTAAAAAAAGTATGCAATGATTCTATTACAATAATTAAGGATTGACATCCTTAATTTACATTTTCCAAAGAAAATGCATGCTACACCTCTGAATTTGGCTCCCAAATAAGTCTTCTCCAGATCACACACCATAGCTAATGTCATCCAATATTCTGTACGTTGCACTGACCAACGAACATCCATTAGTGCCTTGTCTTTCATCTCTTAGGCTCTCATACACCTAATCCATATCTTCTGTAGGATATACCAAAAACACAAAGAATCACTCTGTCAGCTTCCACTTTTACTGTCTAGTAACCAGTCTTCACCAAAACATTTGTATCTCATCCAATATGAAACATTACATGATGCGATCTTGGATATAAGATCACAACATCTTGCTATACTCTCATCTATCTTCACACATTCTAAAACATCTGTACAATGTTTGTATACTATCATAATAAACCTATACTCTTCACAAAAACATATGTTGACATTAGTGACAAATCACAAATGACAACTGTATGAATGCCCATTCAGTAATGTAGTGATTAAACATATTAAATGTATCAATCACTACCCTATGCATTAGCAATATCCAATAGTTTGGACAGTGGGCTCATCCTACATACATTCACATTTTGTAATTCCAACTCCTAACAAGGTTGGGGCTTATAACAAGGACTAAAGTCCTCTAACAAGGATGGAGACACTATACAAATGTAATAGACTCCTAATGGGTTCAATATCTTTAACCAGATACTTTTGATTAGTGGATCATTTTTGGGTATCATCCCCATCGAGGTTTTCCCTTGGCCATGGTTTCCTCGATAACAAACATGGCGTTATGAGTTCCTTTATTTTATGGTTGTGATTATTATTTAATTTATTTAGTTTAGTTTTCTATGCAAGTTACAAGTTAATTACATATATTCATAAGTGGGCAAAAGTAAAATTTTGTGAAATATTGATTCAGCCCCCTCTTAGTATTTCCTATTTATAACAATGTCATCAACAAATATTTCATCAATTATATTTTCATTAGATTTATCACATTTCAAGTATAAATTGATGTTATCACTAGTCCTTTCAAATCCAATCTTGACTAAATAAGAGTGTAGTCTTTCATACCATGCTTAGGGAGCCTGCTTCAATCCATATAAAGCTTTATGCAGTTTGCATACCATATTATTATTATTATTGTTACTCCTAAGTGCATTAAGAGTTGTCATTAGTATCATTCATCTATACAGTTGACAAATAGAGAAAGATATTTTAATCAATTATAACTACACGCATAGTCATTGAACACAGAGATTACTAAGTACAACAGTCACTTAGCACATAGGATTATCAAGCGTCAGTAATATACCAAGGAAGAGACAATATTTACTAAGTAATCTAGAGTTGACATAAAATTTTAAAATGACACATAATTCAAGGTGAACAACTTTTTACCGAGCTAGAAAATAGTTTACCAAGATCAAGATGAATATTTAATATAGATGTAATCATTTAATGACTGATGGTTCCTATGTAAAGATGATCTAGTTTAATCATTTGAACCGTTGATCTTTGGTTTTCTAGATAGTGTCACAACCATAGCTAGGTCAAATCATTTTGATATAATGATTGTAAAGATATCATTTTGACGTGTATCACACATGAAGTAGCTGTCATTTGGACACATATGAAGATCTGACAGGGTTATGCTGAAGCATTGAGAGAGTATTTAGTTTATCAGAAATAGTTCAAGGCTACTGAGTAGTATAGAAGGACTCATTCATCACAACAAGGTGATTTCATTATTGTACTTAATGGATCTGAAATCAGAAAAGTAAGTTTCTTTACAACCAAATCAAACTTCATTGTTACTCTCTTGCAATTGTATTAGACTTAAAATCTCCTAACAAAGTAGACTTAACATTCTTATATAAAATCTCTTAACCGAGTGCACACTTGAATATTGTTGCTAAAAAATTCTAACTGGGTAGATCTAGCTGATCTTTTTGTTACTCCTAACATGGTAATATCACTAGAAGTGATCAATCTTTGTAAGCCTTAACCAACAACTTTATTTATTGCAGTAGTGAAGCTTTGTGGGTTCCATCCCCACCGCAATTTTTACCTTATAACAAGGTTTTTTGTGATACCAAAATACATGTCTTATGTTTATGAAGTTTCATGTATGCATATTTGATTAGTTTAGAAGTATTTACATTTTAGTTATGTTATTGAATGTATGGTGAATGCAAATGATACAATCAGTTAATGAATTACATTTCTACAAGGATTCCATTGAAATTTTTTTAGGGTTACTAATTCACCCCTCCCCTCTTACTAACTCACCTTTCCATTATCCCAATAATTGGTATCGGAGCTAGTTCTCTTGTTGAGAAAGTTTAATCACTTAAGAGAAAAGATCTCAAGGATTGAAAGGTGTAGAAAAAATTACTAGACCTACTGTGACCCATACTTATTAGAAAAAGAGAGGAGAAAAATCATGTACTGAGCTCCCTGAACCTAAAAGGAGAAGAAAATTGATAAGAGGAAAGGATGACATAGACTCTGAAGTTGAAGATAATGATCAATTCCTAGTTGTAATAAATAAAGGACCAAAAACTATTGATGACATTATAGAAGGAATAAAGAAGATTGGAAGACTTGCTACTCCTAAGCTTAACACATATTCCAACCCGAGCAGCGAAGATAAAGACAAGATGGAGGATGTGAGGTCCCAACCCAACCCATCTTATCTCAACAGTTATTTTGACACTTGGTTTATCTTGATGATACATTATTTAGAGACATTAGACCCATTTTGGATTATTTCTTTCTACCATTAGACTTTATGAGATAATTTTTACAAATTTATATGATGATGATGTTAGTTGTACTCTTTTCATGCTTATATTGGTTTCATGCTTACCTTAAGATATATGAATTCTTAATTCTACATTTTTGGATACATTATAAAAGGAATGGTAAAATGTGTTAGTTGAGTTGTGAATACTTATGTTGATGGATCTACAATTGACTTAGGGTTACTTGTCTATGTGGAATTCAACTTACATTAAGATGTCATAGAATTAGGGTATAATGTGGATTATGTTTATGATTCATGAAATAAAGTTTCTTTATGTATTAAACTTAGATGTTATTATTGATCATGTTTCACTTTCAATATGATTATATAAATATGCTTTGAGCTTATGAGATACTGAAATCTGAATCGAGTGTACAAGATTGTGACCATGGTTTTAAATGCGGGGAAACAAGGATGGATCTATGTGAAATCAATTTAAAACCAAGGTTGGATCTAAGAAGAGAATGACCTTGTTGTTACATGATTTTATTTCATAAATATGATGCATGTATAAATGATGTTGTAAATATTTGTAAATGCATAATTTGATGTAAATTTAATTATGTAAATGTAAATGTTAAATATCCACTAGGCATGCCAAGTGTGTAATGTGATGTGTACTTTTGTGAGGTGTCACTTGACACTATTGTGATGAGATGGAATTCCTAAGTGGAATGTGGACCCTACCTAACCATTAGGTTATCTTGTGTATCCCTAGGCATGGTTATTGGTTTAGGGAACCAAGGTTTATGTCTTCATTCTCCATTTTCGGATGCAAACTTTACTAGGGTTTTTAAAGGGTTATATGGAGTTCTATGGTGTAGTTAGGGTTGGTTTTTGGTGCCCCAAGTCATGTGCATGGGTTAGGGGGCCAATTTTTACCCTTTTCACTTCCCTAAGCTTCCATATTACCTCTCTAAGTGGGCTATCTTTGGTAATGATAAATTTGGGAATGCCTTCTAGGATAACTCTCTTTCCCATGTTTTGAATTGCATCCCATTTCCATAGCAAGGGGCAAGTGGCTAGTTAGAAAGGATCTAGAAACCTAACTCACCTTGGGATGAGGGTAGGAGAGAGGAATGTTTTAGAGTCTTAAAGAATAGAGACTAGGAGGTTAGACACTTTTTGACTATGCTAGTTTGGATTTGAGAGGAAGGGACTTGAAAAATTCTAGGGGTTGTGAGAAGTGAAGGAAAAAGCTAGGAAGGGAAGGAAATTTCTCTTCTACAATCCTCTATTTCTATTGCTTAAGAAAAAGGTTGGTGGATCTATCATGTTTATGTTTATGTAATTGTATTATGAAGATAAAAATTTTGTGTGAATTTTGTGATGTTTAGTTTCATTGAGCTCATATGAATTTTACTCTTGTTCTACTTTCTTGTTTTGTAATGTGTTGTGGGTGTGCAAGATAATTCTCATCCTTGGGATGATTTGAGAATGTATTGGGGTGAAGGGCTTAGTTGGTAAATCCACGTGTTTGAGAGCTTGGATGTATGGTCATCTTTGAGGCCTACTTATGTTATACCTTTGGGGCCATAAGGGATGTTTTCGATGCTCTTGTGATGAGCTGGTATGTTGGAAGTGAGCCTTGTGAAGGCAAGTAAGAATGTTTAGTAGTACTTGTTTTATTTGAGCATGACATCTCCATATGAGATATTTCCACCTTCACCCATATTGGGATCAATTATGATTCCTATATGCTAGCTTGGGATTGGGAATGAAATTTGTGTTGTCTATGTTTCTTGTTGTTGATTGTCGGTGTTGATTGATTGTATCCCATCCTTATTGTTTCCCCTACTTGGGGGTGGCCATGAAATGGCCTAGGCTAAGAGGTGAGCCTCCATAGTCATGTGGTAAATGCCTTTATGTTGCAAGTTTTGCTTGAATATGAAAAAATGAAGTTTCAAATTTGAAGTTGAAAGAAAATTAAAGGAATATTTTAGGTGTGACAAGCCTAAATGATTTTGTTCTATTCAAATTATAATTCATGAAATTGTAAATGTATAAAGAGAAAAGTTGTAATTAAATTTTGATTAAATCCTCTTGGAAGAAGAAATCAGTATTAGGTGTATTTCAAAATATTTCTTATCAATATTGATTATTTCATTGTAGAAATATTTCCTACAATTATAAAGGAAAAGGAAATTGTTTCAAGCTTATGTGAAAATATGAATTTTTAACTATTAAATGTCTTATATTTCCTACAACCTCTATGTTGTTGAAATGATGAAATTTGTTATGTTAAAAAACCAATGTCTGAAAATTGTTAAATGATTTATAAATTTCTAAAATCCCTAGTGAATGAATTAATCATATTGCTATATTATGATTTCAATCCTATGTTTTATCCTATTGTTTAATTTCTAGAAAGTTTAGTATAAATTTGAAAAGAAAGATTTTTTTGTGTTTTGTCCCATTAGTTTTGGGCATTATAGAGGAAGCTATTATAGGTATGATGATTAAATTTAAACAATTTCTAGTTGAGTTTGAAAGAAATATAGCGAAAGAATTATATGAAAAAGTATCTTCTAGATGGAAATATGCACTTCAAACCAAGAAGAGAATGAAGGAAAGGTCTCTAATTTTGGTAAAACCTGATATCTTTGTCCCTGAGATAGATGATTCCTTGAAATAATATGCAGGTAATTTTTTTATGAAGGAAAGAGCATTGAAAATTTTACAAGGTAAAATACAAGAAGTAGATGAGGAAAGTAGAAGAATCTGGACTAAAACCCTTAGTCCATTAGCAAAAACTGAGGCAAATGTACCTTCAATTGATACTAAGAAACCTCAATCGAGTTTACAAGAAGGCATACCAATAAATGTTGAGGATGAACCAATTCACATTTCTAATACTAAGCAACCCAAGGAGGAAACTTATGCAGAAGACTTCATAACTACTTCTGAAAATGTCATGGAAGGGATTCTAGAGATGTTGACAACATTAGGGGAAGAAGAAATTTTGATTGAAGATATAATAGGAGACCATGATGATGAAGAAAAGGAGGATGAAGTAATAACCGATGCTACCGAGAACCTAGGAGAAGAATAAGAAACTGAGATAGCAAGACAAAGGGTACTAGGTAATTTTCCTATTATGGTACAAACTATAGATATAGTTATTGAGAAACAAACTGAGGAAGCTCCACCCAAGAAGGAAAAAGACACAACTGAAGACAAGGGCAAGGAGAAAGGTAAAGAGACCAATCATAGTGGTGAATCTACACAATGTGAAGTACACACCGAGACCAATGATGCAACTTAAAATGATCAAGGATCACAGACAAAGAACATGGTAGACACTTCTACCATAAACACTAGGTCACAAGCTCCAACACCAAAAATTGTAGAATCCACCACATGGAAAAATAAAGAGGAAGACAAATCCACCAAGACACCTAAGCCAAATCTGGAGCACAGGGCTAAACTTTCAATTGCACAATCTCCTACATCTAGTGTGCAAGATAAGAAGAAGAAAAGGAAACATGGAAGTAAGGGTCTAGTCACTCTTGATGAGGTAATTGGAATTCTAGCATGTGACTTGAGGACACTTGACCCCAAAGCTCTTAGGAAATATGGAGAGTTATGCACCTAGAAAGAAGCTCAAGAGAAGTTGAAGCAAGAACACAAGATCACCAAGGTTCTAGAGGATGTCAAGGATATACTAATGCAAGTTACACCTAATGTCAATGTAGATGAAACAACTATTGGAAAGTTGGCTATACTGATGTTTTCATTATGGAAACAAAGTCATATAGTAGTTTGGAGTTAGCACACCTGATGAGAAGATCAGAAATCGGTTAAGTGTTGAAGACTGGATAGTGTATAGAGTTCTTGCAACTTAGAGCATAAACACACATGCATATGGAAGAATTATGGTGTGCACCTTGGAAGTTAAGTTGGTTAGACTATATTCACACTTAGTCTATGAGCGCATAATTAGATATGCAAGTATGAGGAAGATACAGGCAGTTGAAGTTGCACAACCAGTGTGTGCCAGTGAAGAATAGAGTATGCAATCGACTATTAGCATTCTGTGTTGCGATTATATTTTCATGATGTAAAGGCTATGCACCTATTATAATGAGGTTTTTAACATGTATATATGTTTTATTTTAAACATGCTTAAGCCAATTCATTTGGAAGCATTGTATGTAATAGGTTTAAGGGCTGACCCAATTATTTATTTTGTATGCACGTATAAATATAAGATATGCCCATTGTAAAAGGTATGGAAATTAATAGAGAGTTGTGTTAAGAAGAGAAAAAGTATGAGAAGAGTCAATAAGATGTATTAGATCTTTGTAGGAGTTCAAAGTATTAGCACATCAAAGGTACTGATCTGACAAGTAGTGTCACAGTGACAGTTCATCCAATAGATATAGTGTGTATCTGAGATCAGAAGGTTGTAGCCTTCACCACTTGAGCAGTGAGCTCTAGGACAGTGCATCCACTCCCCTAACAGGGACTATTGTAAAAGACTCCTAATAGGGTCTGACCCTTGACATGGTCTACTATACTTAATACATTGTAAAGCAACTCCTAATAGGGTTAAGGATCTTCTAACAAGGATCACAAAATACTAGTGTAAAATATTAGTGGGTGTCAATTTCCATTGTGGTTTTTACCTATTTGAGTTTCCCCATAACCATATTGGTGTCATGTGTTGATTTCATGTTTCATATTTATATGAATGTTTATTTCAGTTCTTAAGCATTCAAGTTTAGTTTAAAGATTAAAGTAAAAAGATAAAATATAGTGAACACTGATTCACCCCACCCCCCTCCCCTCTCATTGTTTGTATTCCTAACAATTAGTATCAGAGCTCTGGTCAGTAGAAAAGAAGTTTAACCACTTGAGGAGATCATGGAGAAAGTAGAAATGAAACATCTAAAAAGAAATCTTAAAGTTGCTCTTGAAGAGCTGGAAAAATCAGAAAGATAAATTGACGAACTAAAGGAAAAGGTTAGTGATGCTCAATTAGTTATCAAAAGACTAAGAAAGTATTTAAAATAATGCTCTAATAGTGATCTAGGAGAAAAGATCAAGAAGTTGAATGAAGACAATGCATCTTTAAAAGAACTACTTGAAGAATTTGATGATAAGCTGATCAACAATCAGGAAGTCTACAATGAACAAGTCAAAGAGAACCTTCAACTCAATGAGGAATTAAGGCAAGATAACTTGGAAATCTTGGAGTTAAAGAACATCAAAGAAAGCTTGGAATCTAAATTAAAGGAAGCAAAGAATCACATTCTCAAATTGCACACTAGTTCTGATTTGATAGAATCTCAGTTGTATGCAAGAAGAGCCAAAGGAGACACTAGTTGTATTGGATACAATGAAGCACAAAATAAGATTGACAACATGCGAGCAAGAAAGGATACACAAAAGGACTCTACTAATGCTAAGAAGACTGAAGATCAAACTAAAGATAATGGTGAACCACCTAAGAATGAGTGCAAGCTTGTAGACTGCACTTGTTTTGCATGTAACAAGCAAGGACACATAGAGAGGAAATGTATAGAGGTAATAAATTTTAATGGTTACTATTATTCATACAATAAATTTGGTCATAGAGCTATGAATTGAAAGACTAGTAAGAAGAATAGGATTCAACATAATCAAAATCAGACAAATATAAGAAGTTCTTAGATTGTTACATGTCAGATATGTAACTATAATGGTCACTCAGCGAGACAATGTAAAATGGTGACTCATGTCAATGCACCAAGGAATATAAGACCTCCAGTCATTTGTCACTATTGTAACAATGCTGGACATATCTCAAAGTTCTTTAGATGAAGGACGCAAGGTCAGGAAAGCCCTAAAAAGACCAAAGAATCAGTATTTGATCCCAAAGGAGAACTCAAGTTTGTGAAAGCCTCAGAGGATGTGAGCTTGATTTGGATAGAAGGAAAGAAGGAAAATGTTGATGAGAATGTATTGGATGCATCCACAATGGACACACCCTCTACATCTAGATGAATGGACCTCAGGGTCATAGGGGGAGCTAATTTAGCTCTAGACCCTTGCGTGGCTAGTATACTCACTCTTAGAGTATGCACCTTTGGACTTAAGCTTTTGGAGTATAAACGAACCTTCGTGCAAGAGTGCACATACTGATTGTTAGTAGAACAAAAGTTGGAAATTTTTAAGTGTTAGCCTAGTTTATGTGGCAAGCATTAATGGTGGAATTTTCACTTTAAGTACACAAAAATTTGTTTGATTACTCATTTCATTCGAATTCAGAGAAATTGAAGAGTAGAAAGAGTCATAGAAGTTATTGTGAAGACTTGCAAATTGATCCATCATTGATTTGAAATACACTTGATCGATTTCAAAAACCCTAGTTCATCGTGCCAATTCAAAAGTCTTTAGATTATTTTAGTGAACACTTGTAAAGTGATAAATCAAGTGATGACCTCTCCCATAGTATTTGATGTTGTAGAAAAGAAAAGATATGTGTTTAAGAAGCATCCATTTAAGTCTACCCTAGATGACTTAGAGGGAGCATTCTCCCACATGCCTATGGGTGTTATGCATGTGGAAGACATTAGGGCTTACATCTACTATAAGAAGGAAATAGTAGGATTGGACAGGTTAAGGGTGCACATGGAAACAATGTTAAAACTAGAAATAACCTTCTTGGATGAATATGTGAAGTGTAATGATCACCCTATAGTAGAGTATGCTACAACATATGAATTCTATGAGACATAATGGATTAAAATACTTCTAAGCAAAATTCATGATGACCTATTTTTGATAGGTGATGTGCCAGTCAAAATTACTAGTGACCCAATATATGAGATTGCAGGACTCCCAAAGATAGGCATTGTCCTTCCAGTAGGAAAGGATGTCAGGAAAATTGTTGAGCAAACATGTAAGTCAAGGAGTGATAGGCGCAGGATGAAAATTGAGCCTATTGAGCAAGCTGACATCAAATTGATGTCTATGATACTTGGATATAGGTTTCATCACACCAGTAGGGTGAATAGTGTGTCTGTGGGCACAATTCTTGCAGCCATCAGACTTGTGAAGGAAGATGGGGAGTTCAACCTGTGTGAGATCTTGTGCTCATAGTTGATTGATAACATCAAGGCAATCAAGCATGACAAGACCAAGATATTTAGGTTTGGGTCTTTAATCATTTACATGTACCTTCATATAGTTGGGATAGTATCAGATTTGTATTTGGACAAGTCCATTCCAACCATGCCACAGATATCTAACAAGGCATCCACTAAGAATAGATTGAGAGATTATATAACATTAGAGTTGAAGACCTTCAAGGCTAAGATGCAAATGAGGTACATAATTCTAGAAAACATTGTTGAAAACTAAAAGGATACAATTTTTTTTATGGTTGAAATAGATAGAACTTGCATGGAGGTAGTTGTACCTAGAACAAAGTGGATTCATCCACTTGGATATGAAGTTGAGGAACAAGTGTTAGAAGCATATGCTCAAGTATTGCTTTCAGCTCCTACTAACCCTAATGAGCCTAGATGGGGAACTTATGAGGAGAATATAAGAGAAATAGATGCCAAACTAAATAGCACAACAACAAAAAGAAAGGTTACTAATGTCACCTCAAAAATATTGAGAATACATGGTGTGTCTGAAGTAGATCTTGACAAATAAAAAGAATAAAAGATTGCTTTGGAACTAAAGAGTGCAGATGTAGCAAAGGCAAAATCACATGATCCCAAGTTGAAGAAGGTAAAGATAGAGAAATCAGATGAACAAAAGGATATAACTGATGATACTCCTTCTATGCCCAAGGAAACCATTGACCTTACCGCTCCTCCTGAATATAAGGTAATGCCAAAGAAAAAGAAAGAAACCAGCAATAGTCATCCATCCTCGTGAGCAACAAGAAATAGAAGGAACCCTCAAGCACCTCCTAAAGTAAGTTTCAAACCTAGGCTCAGTGTGCTAAGTGCAAGGATAATTGATGAAGGAAGAATTGATCAAGTAGGAAAGCTCTATGAAAAATATAGTGAAATAGAAAAATCTAAGATTCATGGTATGTTTGTCAAACACATGCTGAAGTTCAAGAAAATAGTCTTGGAACTTAAGACCATGATCCCTGATAATGTATGGAATATCCTAGAATTCCAAAAGAGATAGGCTATTGAAGAAGATCTGTGGATAAGGGAAAAGATCTTAGATGAAACTCTTCATGTATGTGAGCTAGAAGAGAAGAAGTTGATGTTAGATCTGGTGAAACTTCACCTTAGAACCAAGACAAGAACACTGAATATAATGGATAAAAACTATGAATTAGTTGCCAAAGAAATAGAGAAAGCCTTTGAGAAGGTCTTTATGAACATAAACATGTATCCACCTACTATGCCCACAACACATGTACCCACAATGGTTACCAAAGGGTTAGAGACCATCAAGGTACAATCTACAAGTCCTCAAGATTCAACGCATACAATAGAAACACAATCAGAGGTAGATAAGTCTACTCCCATGACAAAATCACTCAAGGACAACACCATTATCATTGATAATGTGGAAATAGCCATGGTGTCCACTGACATAGAATTGGATAAGTTTGAAGAGGCATTTGGAAGCACTCAAGAGGTAGAAAACATATGCAATAACACTCCTCCTAGTCATCAAGAATAAGTAATGATTGAAGACATAATAGATGAAAAAGAAGAAAAGATGGAAGAAAAGAAAGAACAAGAAAAATAAAAAAAAAAAGAAGAAAAGAAAGAATCAGAAAAAGAAGAAAAGAATAATGACCCATCAGTAGAACTGGTCAAGGTAAAACAAGAGGTGATGGATAGCACTCCTGTCACTCCCTCTGCAACATTGTTGTCAAGTTTGACACTTGACACATCTAGTTTGGACTCATGGAGAGAAGAAGACTTGATCAAGTTTAGCGTCTTAGCTACGGACAAGGCCAAAGAAAAGAAAGTGATGATAAATCCCCTCCTAGTAGAATCAGTAAACATTTTGAACAATTTGTTGCCAGAGGAAAAGAAAGTGTCAAAGATACACTTTGTTGATGATGTGAGTACAGTCATCTCACATTTAAAAAACAATTTCTCAAGCCTTGAAGAATCTGCATCCCTAGTTGCAGAAGAAAATTATATGAAGAAGAGATTAAATGAATTGGTTAGCAACTTTGCATTTGACCTAAGCTCACTCAAGACTGGTCAAACATTCCTAAAAGAATTTTCAGATCAAGGAAGAAGAATCATTACAGAATGCATGGATCAAGATAAGCTTATTAATTCTCATTTCAAGAAAATAAAAGAGGTAGAAGCTATGATTGAGCAAGTGAAGATTTCAGTTAAAGACAAATCCACAGATGTGAATATATGCAATAATGTCTACCAAGGACAAATTGATAAAATTGAGAAGGTGGAAAAAGAGATGACAAAAATAAGAGCTAGATAGACTCAGTTGAGGAATGCTCTTGCACCCTCTTTAGACATTCTTAATAATAATATCAAGGATATTGATGCCACCATCATGACCTATGATCAAGGTCCTACCATATACTTGAAGAAGATGGAGAAGCTATAGTATGCATTATGCACCCATCTCTAGATAGTAAACTCTTTGATCACATTTTGGAAGAAAGAGATCCAGAACCTAAAGATAACATATCCAGATGTTTTTCCTTAGTAAGATATAGTTTTTGAAACACCTTTGTCATTAATGTCAAAAGGGGGAGTTGTGTATAGAATATGGATCATAATATGTATAGGGAGATATAAATATATGTATAGAAAATAAAAAGTTTTTTGTATTAAGGATAGTTAGCAAGTTGGCCATATTCCTTTGTTACCATCAATGACAAAGGGGAATATTGTTGGAAATTTGGCTATAATAATGTTTTCATTATGTCAAAAAAGTCATATAGTAGTTTGGAGTCAGCGCACCTGATGAGAAGATTAGAAATCGGTTAAGTGTTGAAGACTGGACAATCTATAGAGTTCTTGCAACTTAGAGCATCAACACATGTGCATATAGAAGAATTATGGTGTGCACCCAATAAGTTAAGTTGGTTAGACTATATTTAGGCTTATTCTATGAGCGCATAATCACATATGAAAGTATGAGGAAGATACAAGCAGTTGAAGTTGCACAGTCAGTGTGTGCCAGTGAAGAACATAGTATGCAACTGACGATTAGCATTCTATGTTGCGATTATATTTTAATGATGTAAATGCCATGTGCCTATTTTAATTAGGTTACCGACATGTATATATGTTTTATTGTAAACATGCTTAAGCCAATTCATTTGGAAGCATTGTATGTAATAGGTTTAAGGGCCGACCTAGTTGTTTATTCTGTATGCATGTATAATTATACGATGCGCCCATTGTAAAAGGTATGGAAGTTGATAGATTTTTGTGTTAAGAAGAGAAGAAGTATGTGAAGAGTTAGTAAGATGTATTAGATCTTTGCAAGAGGTCAAAGCATCAGTGCATCAAAGGAATTGATCTAACAAGTAGTGTCACAGTGAAAGTTCAGCTAGCAAATATAGTGTGTATCTGAGATTAGAAGGTTGTAGCCTTCACCACTTGAGGAGTGAGCTCTAGGATAGTGCTTCCAATACCCTAACATGGAATATTGTAAAAGAATCCTAATAGGGTCTGACCCTTGACAAGGTCTACTATACTTAATACATTGTAAAGCAACTCCTAACATGGTTAAGGATTTTCTAACAAGGATCACAAAATACTAGTGCAGAATATTAGTGGGTGTCAATTCCCACCGAGGTTTTTACCTATTTGGGTTTCCCCATAACCATATTTGTGTCATATGTTGATTTCATGTTTCATGTTTATATGAATGTTTATTTCAGTTCTTAAGCATTTAATTTCAGTTTAAAGATTAAAGTAAAATGATAAAATATAGTGAGCATTGATTCACCCCCCCTCTTAGTGTTCCCATTTGACATAGGGTAGAGATGGAGGATCCAATAATGGATGGTCCAAACCTAAAATTTCCAATTATAACAACAATATGCATAGCGGAATACAACAAGATAATGTTTCAAATCAGAATTTCATTCAACATGCCTGGCTGTAAGGCCTTCCAGGTTTCGGCCTATTACAATGAAATAAAAAAGTATCAGAAAGATCTTGCAAGATATAGGAAACCACTAACTAGTTTAGATATGCAACAGGTAGCATTTGATAGGAACAACCACCACAGGATCTAAACTTTTACTCACACTTCCAAGCAACCCCTTACTGTCCTAAGCCCACAGGCCACTAGTTCTACTACAAACTCCCAGATTCACAAATATGCTTCTAGTCTACTCTTCTTATTGATCTAATGATCATATAATAATCTACTTACTCCACTTCTAACTACTAAACATCTACCCAAGCTCTCAATATATAGCCAGCTAAGCCACAAGTCGGCCAGTCAGACAATTAATTACAATATAGGTCCAGACCAATAAAAGAAACCAAAACTAATGCAAGAATGATAAAAACTTAATGCACCTTTAGATTTAGTTCCAAAAATGACCCAAAAACATTCCTTTAAGGGTGAAAGGTGCCATTTGATCATGTGGAACCATCGAAGAAGAAACACTCCATGTTTCGCATGAAAACTGCCAGAAAATATGTCTTGGGGAAAAATGGCCATAACTTTTGACTCATAATGAATTAGGGCTTGAGCTCTTGGGAAATGGTATTAATTTATGTCCTCTTAAATGACCTAATAGTGAAAAGGATGGTTCATTAAGGATCAACATCTCCATGATGTGCAATCAACCCCAAAACTGTAGGAATGGCTCCGGTAGGAACACTAGCAGATATAGGTCCCCGAGAAAAATAGTCATAAATTTTTACTCATAATGAATTAGGAGTTTCACCTTTGTGAAATGATATTTATTTAGGTCATATTTAATCCCCTAAGAGAAAAAAGGCTGATTCATTAAGGATCAATGGTGCCACATCCCACAATTAGCTCCAAAACTGCAGGAAAACATTGTTCCGACGATAAGGAAAACAACTCTAACTTTCAAATTGTCCATCCAATATCTCCCAAACCAAGCCTCCTCAAGAGTTTTGACCTTAGAAATAGATTCCACATACACCAAGGAACAAACTACTTTCATCACACATTCCAAAGATCTCCTTAGATCATCACAACACAAAAACTTAGAAAACTGCCAAAAATAAAGTATTGCATCCCTTTGCCAGGGAATTCCTCCAAGACTAAGAAAGATCTTCAGGAACTCAAAATGCTCCTACATCAGACTACCTAGGTAAATAGAAAGTATGTCCCATACTTTAATTTTAAGAAAAATGTCTACAATCACCTTCATCTTCACCAAAGGCTTCCAATCCCTCAAGGACAAAAGAACAAAATGGAACATCAACCATCTATGCTTCATCCATTCAAACATCAAGATCAGATGAATCTCATCAATCCAATCATCATACCACTGATCACCACAACCAATATCAAAAACAAAAGTATTCAACTCCCCAACAAGTAGATCCAAAGTTAGATCCACATCAATATGAAATACCTCATCATCAGCATCACATATCTGCAACTCATCACAAGACTCATTACTGTCCACCAACAATTCAAGTCCACAACCAAAAAATAAGATTTGCACCATAAAAATAAACAAAAGAAACTTGGAAACACCACCATCACAAAGGTGTTCAGCAACAAGTAACTCTTCATCAACAATAGTCTGATCACACCCAACCAGATGCTCTATAATCTCCATGTCAGACACAACTGACTGAACATGAAAATAAATCTTCTCACCAACCTCAACATCAAGTAAATCTTCACCAACAACAGTTTGATAACACCCAACTAGATGCTCTATAATCTCCATGTCAGACACAACTGACTGAACATGAAAACAAATCTTCTCACCAGCCTCAACAAGGTCAACAACATTGTCAGCAACCACAGGTATATCAACAACAGCCACAAGTTGCTCTGTAGGTTTCATGTCAAACTCCACCAACTGAGCATCAAAAGAAATATCTTCACCATTAGAAATCTCATTGCACACAACAAAAAGTTGCTCTGCAAGTTCCATGCCAGATCCATCTATCTGCTCATGTGAACCAATAGACATTTCATCAACTCTAGCCAAGTCATCAGGGACTTCCACAAGCTGTTGTCGTCTCTTCAAAACCTTCTTCTTTGTAGTCTACCTTCTTAATTCCTCTTGTAGTTATTGCACTTTTTTCTTAAAAGCTCTAAATTCATCTGCATATGCACTAAGGTCCAATCCTCTTAGAGACATCCTTCAAGATCTTAGAAAACCCAAGGCAACAAATCATCAACAAGGTCCTAGTGCAAATAGCCTCAACTGATTTACACACTCAAGATCTTCAAGCTTTGATACCACTTGACGTAGGGTAGAGATGGAGGATCCAATAATGGGTGGTCCAAACCTACAACTACCAATTATAAAAACAATATGCACAGCGGAATACAACAAGATAATGTTTCAAATTAGAATTTCATTCAACATGCCTAGCTGTAAGGCCTTCCGAGTTTTGGCGTATTACAATGAAATAAAAAAGTATCATAAAGATCTCACAAGATCCAAGAAACCACTAACTAGTTCAGATCTGCAATAGGCAGTGTTTGATAGGAACAACCACCACATGATCTAAACTTTTACTCACACTTCCAAGCAACCCCTTGTTGTCCTAAGCCCACAGGCCACTAGTTCTGTGAAAAAAATCCCAAGTTCACAAATATGCTTCTACTCTACTCTTCCTAATGATCTAATGATCATCTACTACTCTACTTACTCTACCTCTAACTACTAAACATCTACCCAAGCTCTCAATATATAGCCAACTAAACCACAAGTCAGCCAGTCAGGCAATTAATTACAATATAGGTCCAGACCAATAAAAGAAACCAAAACTAATGCAAGAATGATAAAAACTTAATGATCCTTTGGATTTAGGTCCACACATGACCCAAAAACATTCCTTTAAGGGCTCAAGGCCCCATTTGATCACACGGAACCACACAAGAAGAAACACTCCACGTTTCGCATGAAAACTGCCAGAAAATAGGTCCTGGGGAAAAATGGCCATAAATTTTGAATCATAATGAATTAGGGCTTGTGATGTTGGGAAATTTTATTAATTTATGTCCTCTTAAATTCCCTAAGAGATAAAAGGATGATTCATTAAGGATCAACATCTCCTCAATGTGCAATCAGCCCCAAAACTGTAGGAACGGCTCCGGCGGGAACACTGGTAGAAAATAGGTCCCCGAGAAAAATGGTCATAACTTTTTACTCATAATGAATTATGATTTTCTCCCTTGGGAAATGATATTAATTTAGGTCCTCTTTAAGACTCTAAGATATAAAAGGCTGATTCATTAAGGATCAATGGCGCCACATCCCACAATCAGCTCCAAAACTGCAGGAAAATAATGTTCTGACGATAAGGAAAACAACTCTAACTTTCAAACTGTCCATCCAATATCTCCCAAACCATACCACCTCAAGAGTTGTAACCTTAGACATAGCTTTCAAATACACCAAGAAAAAAAATCCTTTCATCACACATTCCAAAGATCTCCTTAGATCATCACAACACAAAAACTCAAAAAACTTCCAAAAACAAAGTATTGCATCCCTCTACTAGGGAATTCCTCAAAGACTAAGAAAGATCTTCAGGAACTCAAAATGCTCCTACATCACCATTCCTAACAACAACCCCCATCATTGACCAAATTTCACTGATCACCGAGACCATCAATTTCCCCACTATTGATGCTGAGTAGATGATAGAATAAAGAGCATAACAGAAGATTCAATACAAAATGACCAAGAAAATCAGCCAAGTAGTGGAAGTCAATAAGGTAAAACTTTCTGAGGTAGTAACCAAATTACAAAGTATTATTCAAAGGGTTATTACAATGTTGCAAAAATTATACACTATAGACTCTTTCACTACTGAGATTAGTGAAAAGATAAAGAAACTAGATGAAGATCTCAAGAATAGTGAAACTAGTCTCACAACCAAGCCAAATGCATTACATGAGCACTATGCAAAAGTCACAAATATTCAATAGTTAAGACTAGAGTTAATAAGGAAGAGGAAAAAACAAGAAAGTAGGTAACTGAGCTTCAAGATGAGTCACTACCCCACTTAAAGGTGATATAGAAATATGTGAACAAGGAAAAGGAATTAGTTTCCACCCCTAAGATATCAATGACCGAAAACATTTTTGATATGCATGCACAAGTAGGCTTAGAGAAGATTGCTCTAGAAAATCTCAAAGAGGAGTGGGAAAACCTCTTGGCCACTCTCAAGATAACCCATCACAATATATTTGACAAGTTGTAAGTACATTTTTTTGGCATTAATTTTAAAAAAGGGTGATATATATATATATATATATATATATATATATATATATATATATATATATATATATATATATATATATATATATATATATATATATATATATATATATATATATATATATATATATATATATATATATATATATATATATATATTGTATGTACTTTACACCTAGAGCATGTTCAAAGGGGGAATTCACACAGTTCACACATCTTTTGGTTTTTTAATTTTAAAGTCCAATTTTTTGTAGTCCGCATACACATATACATTTTTTATATTAATGCCAAAGGGGGATAATGTTACTCCTAAGTGCATTAAGTATTTTCATTAGTATCATTCACCTATATAGTTGGTAAATAGAGCAAGATAGTTCAATCGGTTATAACTACAATCATAGTCACCAAGCATAGAGATTACCAAGTACAATAGTCATCAAGCACACAAGATTATTGAGTGTCAATAATATACCGAGGTAGAGACACATCATTTACCAAGTAACCTATAGTTGACATAAAATTTTGAAATGACACATAATTGAAGGTGAACAACTTTTTAGCGAGCTAGAAAATGGTTTACCAAGATCGAAGGGAATATTTAATATGGATGTAATCATTTAATGATTGATGATTCCTATCTAAAGATGATTTGGGTTAATCATTTAAACTGTTGATCTTAGGTTTTCTAGATAGTGTCACAACCCTAATTAGGTCAAATCATTTAGATATAAGTATTGTAAAGATGTCATTTGGACGTGCATCACACATGAAGTAGCCGCCATTGGGAGACATCTAAAGACCATAAAAAGTTATGTTGAAGCATTGAAAGAGTATTTAGTTTATCAAAAACAAGTCAAGGATACCAAGAAATACAAAAGGACACATTCATCACAACAAGGTGATTTCATTATTGTACTTAATAGATCTAATATCAATAAAGTAAGTTTCTTTACAACTAGATCAAACTTCACTGTTACTCTCTAGCAATTGTAGCAGACTTAAAATCTCCTAACATAGTAGACTTAATAGTCTTATGTAAAATATCTTAACTAAGTGCACACTTGAAGAGTGTTCCTAAAATACTCTATTCAGGTAGATCTAGTTGATCTTTTTGTTACTCCTAGTAGGGTAAGATCACCAGAAGTGATCAATCTTTGTAAGTCTTAATTGATAACTTTTTGATGAATAGAGGCCTTTTCTATTAATAATATAAAAGTATAATATTCACAAAAAAGGGGTCGGGGGAAAAATCACCCCACAAGTCACTCGAAACTTAGGCTAGAATCATACAACTATTCATAAAAAAAAATCATATAAAGAGAGAAACCCTCAAGCTGGAAGGGCAGTAGCAGAAGAGGGAGGAGGATCTTTGTCATCAGGATTGTCCCAAACATTAGGCACAAGATTCTGATTAGGAGTGGCCCAGCTATCTTCTAGATCTTCTTTTCCTAGTTCTCCTTCCTCCTGCCTAGGTGAGATAGCAAGCGCCAGGCAAGGGAATTTGTCTTGATTAGTAGGAACAAAGGCCAAGGGATGAGCAATAGCAGCGACAGTAGAAGCAAGCACAGGAGGCCAGCCAAAACCTACATCCCTCTAAGGAGGAGGAGAGGCGGAGTGGTGGGGCCATTGATGTGGAGTCCTAGAGTGTCTGGCAGAGGAAATTCAGCTACGACATTAGCCCCTAGGTGGCATACGGTCATCTGAGAGAGAATCTGGCGGCACTTGAGACAAAGTACAAGGGGCATTGCCCTAGTGTTGGAGCAACTCCTGCAAATGAGAAACCTCAAGGGCCACTTTATCTACTTGCACCTGAATCTGCATCATGATATTATTACAAATACATGCCTTAGCATAAAGAGAGACATGAATATCTAGAAAGCTATGAGAAAAAAGAACAGTATTTAAATCTTTCCATAAGGTAAATAAAATCTCCATCCTGAAAGTATGCCATAACTAGGTGTACTAGGAAGGCATTCAGGGAGAGTCACCAAGAAGCACCATGTGCCATGAAAAAGGTTCAGGCCTAAAATGAGAAAAGAAGTCATGAATCAAAACCCAGTAATTCTAGGCACGACAACAAAACCAAAAAATGTGCATGAGCATCTCAGAGTGACCACAAAAAGGGCATTTAGGATCAGGAACCCCCAAATGCCCGAGTCTAGCTCCCAAAGGTAAGCCCTGGTATAAAAAATAGCAGGCAAAATGAGCAATTTTAGGCTCAGTGACAGTCCCAAATAGTATGAAATCTCCAGCCCCAACTTTTTTGAGAAGAAGAGATATGCCAATGTTGGTTGAGAGAATCAATCATGGGAAAATGAGGCATAAGCCAAGAATACCCAAGCTTAGGCTTGTAACTAGTGAGGGGCATAGAAGGATACCATTTCTAGTCCTTCCACCAAGGTCTAATAGATTGAATTCCTAATTTATGTAAGAGATGAGGCAGAATAGCTGAAACTAGCAAGTCAAAAGTCTGACAATCTGGGCGAATGAGTTGAAATTGAACATAGAGATCACCGAGAAGATTTGAGATTCATAGTGGCTCTAGAAAAAATATCTTTAGGGGTTTGAATGCCATGCTTGTGGAACCAAAGAGCATGAACCCCTTGAACTCTGGCAAGAGGAGTCCATGTTGAGAAAAAAGAGGGGACCACCAAATGTTCTACTGGTTGAAAGAAAGACCATCATGGAAGCCATTCCTAGCCCAATGGAGTCAGGCTTGATAGAATCCTAGGCTCTCTAGATACTTTTGGTGATAAAAGTACCCTAGATCTAAACAAGCTCCTTCATAACCAGAAGTCTTTGAAAACCAATCCCCTTCCAGGTAGGCTTGTGAAGAGGAAAGCCTGAGGAAATGCAGTATCAAAGTAAAATTTTCTAGGCCTCATTGCCTGTGAGACACTGCACAACCCATTTGGCATAAAGGGTGTTCCCTTGCTTCTGGGTATCAAGTAAACCAAGCCCATCAAAGAATTTTGGGAGGCAATAATAATCCCAGGCAACTCTATGGAAGCCCTGGTGATTAATGTCAGAAGCCCAGAGGAAATCCCGCAGAAGTTTCTCAAGCTTCTTGTAGGAGGCTTTGGAAGGAGCCCAACAAGAGGAGTAATAAACATGTGTGGCTACTAGGACTTTGGAGAAAATCTAGAATTTTCCTACGAGAGAGAGCGGCTTCATAATCTAGTAGGTAAGATTTTTTTCAATTTTAGCAAGAACTGCATTCCAAAGATCAGTAGGGTGTCCTTGAAATGCAAAGGGAATACCCAGAAAGTGAAAAATTTCCCCATGCTGGATCTTGGTCCAGCCAAATTGAGAAAACTAGGGAGGCTCAAGAAGAGCTGACTGTCTATAGCAAAGGGTTTTGTGCCATTGAATGGCCAAACTAGAGGCCAAACAAAAAGTGTCTAAAAACTACAAGGTTGCCTTGATATTCTCTTCATCCTTTTCTAGAGTGAGGAAGGAATCATTAGAAAAATAGCCATTGACCAGTTGTTGAGATGAATCCAACAAGGAGATTCCCCGAACATTACCCATAGAAATGGAGTGAGCAAGAAAGTAACCAAAACCCTCAACGGCCAAAACATACAAGGCCAGAGCTAGAGGATAGCCTTTCCAAATGGAACAAAAGAGCCCAAAGGTGGTGGACTAGTGCTCATTGATGGTAATGTGAGTAGAGGCATTATTGAAGAGCATCTACACAAATTGAATAAATCTAGGTCCAAAACCCATAGCATGAAGCATCGTAAGGATAAAAGGCCATTCAATATGATCATAAGCTTTAGAAAAATCAATCTTAAGAAAAAGGGCTTTCTGGTGAGACTTACGAGCCCATTCCATACCTTCCCACACAACAATGATGTTGTCAAGAAAAAACTTGACTTAATAAATCCTGTTTGCTTAGGCTGAACAATCTATGGAAGCAAGTGCCGGATATTGAGAGCCAACACCTTAGCAATGATCTTGTAGGAGACATTGAGCAAGGTGATGGGCTACTAGTTACAAATGTCCTTCAGATCCCTAGACTTGCAAATAAACTTGATATTACCCTGGTTAATGATATCCCCAAGAGATTGGGTATGAAACACTTCCAAGTAAACCTAGTGGAGATTAGGACCAATGGTATCCCAGAGGACTTTGTAAAACTCACAAGGGAAGCCATCACAACCAGGGACTTTATCATTAGCCATGGAAAACATAGCTTCATGAAGATCATACAAGGAAAGCATATGATCACAGAAGACATGCTAGGCAGGGGAGACATGATGTGGCACCACTACGGTACAATCAACAACTTTCTCACTGGTAGGAGGGTATCCCTGAGTAGAAAAAACCTATTCACAGTGACAAACAAAGGCTTGCAAAACATCAGGAAGCTCCATGAGAAGGTTGTGACCTTCTCTGATTCTGGTTATGCCCATACTAGTATGCCAAGGATAGAGGGCAGTTAAATATTCTTTAGAAGCTTGGTCTCCCACCTTTAACTAGTGTAAAAGAGCTTTGATTTGGACTCCTCTGGCAACATGGTTGTCAGCCACTTGCTTCTAGTGATGCAACTTAGCAAGATTAAGTTGCAAATTCTAGTTGAAAAGATCTTGGGCTAAGGCCTCGGTGGCAACACGTAAGGCTTTGGTGTTGACATCATAGGCTCTACAAAGGCACTTGGCCAACTGTCTTCCATGGATGCGCAAAACATGAGCCGTACACCTGATGGCATCATTCCACCATTGAATCCAACCTGTCAACTGAGTGGGTCTAGGCCCAAGGTTCCAAACCTAATGAATGTGGCCCACAGTAGAAGGATGGTGAAGGACAAAAGTATTAAAGTAAAATTGTGTGGTGGGAGGCCTAGCCTTAGCTATCTTCCAAACAACATTAAATTGGATAGAAAAGTGGTCTTACAAGGTCACATCAACAAGAGGAGTGATTGGAAAAACTTGATTTTTGGAAAAGGAGAAAAATGATTGTGCCGAGATCATAGCATGATCAAGCCTTTTATGAATTCTTTCAGAGGAAGCCTTGCAATTAGACGAAGTGTGCTAGACCCCATCAGAATGGTGGTGGCCCACATTGGGATCAAAAAGCCCTAATTTATTATGCATGTAGTACTTTGCTTCTCTTTCCCTAGCTATCCATTGAAAAGGAAAAAGGCCATCCTTGTTAGACACTATCTCCACCATATTAAAGTCCCCACAAAAAATCTAGGTAGTAGGTGGTAGAGAATCTGCAAGCCATCGCCATAGGTGAGATCTCTCAACAACATCATTGGGAGCATAAACATTAACTATTCCAAAAGAATGATTTTCAATAATGAATGTGGCCCAAACAATTCTCTACATGGGGTCAGAACCATGACTAACCAAAAAGGAATGCCAATGAGGAGAAAGGAGAGTAGAAACTTCACCTCGAGCAGCCTCATGCTGAGAACGGAGAGCAAGGCTTGTAGGCCAAATAAATTTACAAGAAACATCAAGCATGAAACTAGAAATCTTAACTTCTCGAAGGCATAAAACATCCAGATGACTAAAATGACAACGCAAATCCCTAACAGAAAATTTTCTATATAGGTTTGTCAACCCATGAACATTCCATGAGATGTACTTCATGGAATAACAGTGTCATCCATTCCATCACCATCCCCAAGGGAGTTAAAACTATTATATAAATAACCTAGGGCAAAAGAAGACCCAAAAAATTCCAAAGAAATATTACCCCATTTTTCCTGCATGCCATCAAACCTATTCTCAGCATGCCCAGAAGGGCTGTGAGAGCGGCAGAAGGAATTGGAAGAAACACTCTCTATGGCTACCTGAGGCATGTGGGCTGAAGGAGTGGTATCCTGGGAGTTAATAACTCCTTTCTCCTGAGAAGTAGGGTTTGAAACTTTGATAACCGGGGTTTTTGAAGAAACTACATTATCTAAAGGTGGCAGATGGGAGGCAGAAGCTGAAGTAGGCTGCTTGTAGGGCTTGTTATGGCGGCCGACTATGACCTATTCATCTTTTTTGTACTCACCTTTTTTTCCAGCCTCAGTTGGCTAAGAACTAGAATCCTTGGGAGGAGTCTTGGTATGAGGCACTACCAAAGGGCAGTCCTTATTCTTGTGCTTCGCAACTTTACTTACTGCAGTAGTGAAGATTTGTGGGTACCATCCCCACCGCAATTTTTACCTTATAACAAAGGTTTCTGTGATACAAAAATATATGTATTATGTGTATGAAGTTTCATGTATGCATATTTGATTAGTTTACAAGTATTTACATTTTAGTTATGTTATTTAATGTATGGTGAATGCAAATGATACAATCGGTTAATGAATTATATTTCTACAAGGATTCAGTTGAAAAGTTTTTAAGGTTACTGATTCATCCCTCCCCTCTATTAGTGCTCAAATCTACAGATGATTAAAATGAATAAACTCATGTGATCCCAATAGGTACATCTAACAAAATGCAAGCACTTGTGTGTGTGAAAATTGTACCTGATCTGTAGACACAACACTTCAGTAAAATATTAGAGGTTAGCAAAAATCAAAATCATGCAAAATGAAATCTAATTTAACCAAGCGATTTACTGCCTTCTAATAGGTGCAAGATTAATGTTCTCAGATTGTAATCGAGATCAGTGACCTAGACGACACCTAAATGAAGGATTTGAATGCAAAAGATGGATATGAAATTGAATGCAATTAATCTATATTTTTGATATTTTCTGTGCAATAAGAATGATAAAAACTGATATGAATCTATGAATGCTATTGAAAACTGATATGAAATGAATGCTAAATGATCTAACAATGAAGATTCTAACAATGATATGAAAACTATGAAATTCTATGCTATGATATGAAAAATATGCAATTGAAATTGATCTCACAAAGCTTTGAATTTGCAAGTTGATTCTTTCAAGCTCCAATTGTGCAAATTCTCCAAATCTGATATGCTATGATTCCTGTAGAGTAAGTTTGCAATTTGCGAGATGATTGAGAGATTTAGAGATGATTGAGAGATGAATTATGAAGAGTTGAGCATTGTTTTTATAGAAATCCAGGGCTTTGGAGGTGCATGGATAAAAGCCATAAATCACTCAAATAACTCAGGTTGATTTTTGAGTTATTTTAAAATAAAGATAATTAACTCACAAAAATATGCAAAAGCTAAGTTTTAACTCAAAATAGAGTTTAGCTTTAATTGATAATTGATAGTTGTCTGCTTTTATGATTGTGCATGTTTTATTTATGAATTAATTTAATAATAAAGTGATTTATTTCCAACTTAACTACTTTTTGAAATAAAATAATTAATTTATGGGTTAATTAACTATTTTATCAAACTTTTATTAAAAATTATATTATTAAATAATGACAACTTGCTTTAATTAATTAAATAAAAATTTAATCAATTATTCATAGGATATTTGGATTTATTGTCAAAATTAAATAATACAATTAATAATAGATAGAATTAAATTTAATTACACAATTAAGTGGCAAGATATTAAATCTAATTAATTAAATATAAAAATATTCAATTAATCAAGCTTTAGGATAAATGTGATTTATTGCCAAATAATTATAAAATTAAAGATAATTATGATGATTAGGAATATTACTAGGAATATTCCCTGATGCAGAATTTTAAGATAATCAATTAGGATTCGATGATGTTTAGATGTGCCTTAGATTAGGACTTCGATGTCGATTTTGTTCGATTTGTAGATGTAGGAGGTTAATGAACTTATAGCCCATTTTTGGGGTATTACATTTTGCCCCTCTTTGAATTACTGTGCGAAGCGCAGTGGTTCAAAGATAGTCTGTGTTTGATAAAGATATGAAATTGATTCAAAAGATAAACCGATCTCAAGATAGAAACCAATTGAAAGATATTGAGATAGGAGGTCCTGAATGACCAAAGATAATGTTTACTATAGCAGCAATGAACCGATGATTGCAAAAAAGTGTCAAAATACCTGATTCTGAACCTTAGGATTGATAAGAAGTGAGTGACCCGTTCTAGACTCGATTGTCTTAGCAGAACTAGCAGGTATCACATCCAAATCCTTCAGTTGTTGAAGAACCAAGGAAAGAACACTATGATCTGATGGTTGCAAAAACTGATACAGTTTACAAGATTAGGAGAATACCAGATTGATATGGATCTTGATGAATCTGATATGCCCCAAGTGATGATAGATTTGCCCCGAGTGATGAGGACTTTTGATGAATCAGTAACTAGATGTGATTGTTTGTCTTGATCACTAATGAAAGATTGATAGAATTTGATTTCCATAAAGATATGATTTCAAATTTGATTACAGACTTTGAATGATGTGCAATACCATGCCCCCTTCGGGATTAAAATTGAAATCTGACAAGCAAAGTCAGCGTTGAGAGTTTAGAAGCATGTTAATTGATTTGAGAAGTGGTTATACATGTTCGAGAATGCATTCTGCATCGTTTGGAGGTCCTAGAGACCAAGGTTGACTAGGTTTGACCATGAGTTGACTATGGTTGACCAAGTTGAATTTTTGATAGTTTGATGTAAGATAATCAGCTAAGTTGAATACTGGATTTCTGTGATGATTGAAGGTCGAATATGCAAGCAGTTAATAATATGAATGATCTCAGATTTGAATTTTGATCCCGAAAAAGGATTCTACTTGCTATTTCATTGGAGGAACCTTCGTGTGAGTTTCAGCTCTTGTTAGACTTGAAGATGCGATTTGAAGAATCATTTAAGCATTGAAGTTCATTTAATCATTGTGAGATCATGCAAACATGCAAAATGCAATGAGACATGCAAAATGAAATGAGACATGCAAAATGAAATGCAACCTAAGACCTAGGACCTAGTCACTGATCATATATCGATTTGTTATCATCATTGAACTTTTAGGTAATCGAATAAATCAATACAATGCCCACTAGCCATGAAACCATAGACATATGAATATCAAGTTGTATGCGCAAGAATCAATACAACACCCACTGGTCAAACAACCATGGACATATGACTATTGATTTTAGTTTTGGAATGTCGGATTAGATATAAGTACCAAGGCATAAACACCAGGATGACCTGAATATCATGTCCATTTTGATATAGCAATTTGTATAAGCATCAAAATATAAATGTCGTGATGACCTGAGTACGCCTTTCGTGGAAAACACATCAAGCAGTCAAGAGATCATTCTAAATCCAATGTGAATTACCCGTGGTGACCCTTTATCGTTCACCTCCTTAGGCAAGATCGCGTTTCACAGTAGGAGAAAAAATTTACTTCAAAAAGATAATAGTTAGATCAAACGTCCTTGAATTTTTTGGGTATCAATGGTCGAGGTATGCATGGCCATCCAATTCAAGATAGAGGCTCTTACAATCAGACACCATTTCAATCTAGAATTTCCAAAGTTATTAGATTTCACATACGAGTAGAAAACAAAGAAAAGATTATGCCCCCAGTCATCACTCTCTAAATCCTATAAAGGACATCATCGAAGAGCTCGAAGGGACACAATATGCAAAAATCTCAATGCGAATCAGTAAGCATACAAGGAGATAAAAGCATGAAGCACAGATTGTTTTCAGTTTGAGTTTGATGTTTGATTGCGTTGTTATAGATGCAAAATCCTTTCTGGAGACAAGACTGACTGACTGACTCAAATGAAGCTTCAAAGGACTCTGACTGGATAGGAAATGTCTAAGATACATGGGAGACCATAGGATATGACATTGATTGCCCCCAAATTTGAACATTGATAGGATACAGACGCTTGAGCTGATTGGTGTACAGACCGACTTATTGAAACCAGGATATGCAGAAACAAACCAGGAGATATGTACAAACTAAAGCAAGACTGAAAGCTGGGAAAGACCAAGATTGTGCTGATAGATGGAGCATTTTGGAACAAGTGGCACCCGTTTGCCGGGTTTTCACCATCTTGGCAGAGATTCGATTTTTGCTACCAAAGCGCCTGTTTCCAAGTTTTCACCAAGGCACTTTTTCTTTTTTTCTTTTTTTTTGTAATTTTCATTTTTTGAATTTTTTTGAATTTTTTCAACTTTTCAATTTTTTTTGTGAATCATGAAGGTGCCTATTGCTAGGTTTTCACCAAGATGTTCATTTTTTCAGGACTTTTTCTGATTTTTAGAATATTTTTAGGACATTTACCAAGCACTAAATGCCTTAGGCATAGAATTTCTTCAGATGGAGAACGTTGATTGGTTCTCGGAGCTATTCTCCTTCAGTCGTTGAGAGTTGATAGGCACCAGAGCCAAAAGTAGCAATGATAAAAAAGGGACCTAGCCAATTGGGTTTGAACTTCCCCTTGCATTCTCGATGGGATTGATTTTTAGGATTTTCTCTCAACACTAGATCGCCAACCTAAAATTCTCTATGTCTGAATTTCTTGTTGTGGCCTCTAGACATTCTTTTTTGATACACTCTGAGATGATCATACGCTGCTTGCCTATGCTCATCTAGTAATTCAAGTTCTTGTAACCTAGACACTCTATAGTCTTCATCAGTGACAAGTCCATGCATTCTGATTCTGAGTGATGGGATTTCAACCTCAATAGGTAGTACCGCTTCAGATCCATAAACTAAAGTGAAAGGTGTAGCCCCTGTAGGCATTCTGATACTAGTCCTGTAGGCCCAAAGAGCTGGATTGATCATCAGATGCCAGTCTCTTCCTATTTTATTCATTATTCTATGCAAGATCTTCAGGAGATTTTTGTTTGAAGCCTCAGCTTGTCCATTCCCTTGAGGATAGTAAATAGAAGACCAATGTTGTGTAATCTTGAATTTAGCACATAAGTCATCTAGATCCTTGTTTTTGAATTGTCCCCCATTATCTGTGATTATAGAGTGAGGGATCCCATATCTGCAAATGCTGTAGTTCAGGATGAACATAGAGATCTGTTTCCCCGTTGCTTGTGTTAGTTGAACTGCTTCTACCCATTTTGTAAAATAATTTGTAGCTGTGATTATATGGGTATGTCCATTAGAAGAGTGCGGATGGATAGCACCTATGAGATCAAATGCCCATTGTTGAAAAGGCCATTATGTAGTAAAGGGAATCAGATCTCTCCCTGGAGCATGAATCAAGTTGCCATGCACTTGACACTGTTGACAGTTTTTAGCAAATTTAATAGCCTCTTTCTCCATTTCAGGCCAATAGTACCCAACCCTAATAAGTTTTTGAGCTAACATTAAACCGTTCGAGTGTGACCCACATATACCCTTGTGGACTTCCTCTAATGCACGTTGAGACTCTTCCCATTCTAAACATCTAAGCAGTGTACCATCTAGACCTCGTTTGTATAGGTCATTACCAATGATGACATATCGGGATGCGGAGCAGATAAGGTTTCATTTCTCAAAATGGTTAAAAGAATTATGAATGATTTGGTCATGGAGATAGGAGAATAAGTTTTTATATCAGGATGAATCATGACCTACAACAGTGTAGATCATGTGGGTTTCAGGGGAGTCATATGCAGGATAGGATAGGGCTTCCACTAGGAACTCATAGCATAGTTCATGTTCGGGCTGCTGTAAGAGAGTAGATAATGTCACCATTGCATTGGCAGCCTTATTCTCCATTCTGGGTATTTGCTCAAATGTGATAGAGATGAAGTATTTCTTTAAATCATCTACCATTCTCTTGTAAGGAATGAGCTTTTCATCTTTGGTTTGGTACACATCATTGACTTGGTGGATGACCAGTTGTGAGTCTCCATGGATGTGCATCTCTGTAACTCTCCACTGTATTGCCATTTTCATACCATTGAGAAGTGCCTCATATTCAGCAATATTGTTTGTGCAAGGAAACTTTAGTTTGAATGCTTTGGGTATCGAGTATCCTTGAGGAGTGATGAACAATATGCCTACTCCAGATCCATTTTGTGTGTAGGAGCCACCAAAGAATAACTGCCATTCTCTAGAAGAGAAGTGCATGATAGAGGAATCAGAAAATTCCATTTGCATGGGTGTATCATCAAACAGTGGTGCTTCAGCTAATTGATCAGCAATGACCTATCCTTTGATATCTTTTCTTTCAACATATTCAATGTCAAATTCACTCAAGAGCATGACCCATTTAGCTAGTCTACCGGTGAGGACCGCCTTGCTTAGTAGGTATTTCAGTGGATCAATTTTTGCTACTAGATGCATGGTATGAGCTAACATATAGTGTCTCAGTTTCTGTGATGCAAAGATCATAGCGAGACAAGCTTTCTCAATTATAGAATAGTTGTTTTCATACACCACCAATGTTCTGCTTATATAGTAGATGGCTCTTTCCTTTTTGTTCTCATCATGCTGTGCTAGCAATGCCCCCAGTGATGTATCTATTGCAGAGACATATAATATTAATGGCTTCCCATGAATAGGAGGCATTAAGATAGGAGGATTCGAGAGATAATTCTTGATATGATCAAAATTCTTTGCATAGTCTTCATTCCATGCAAAGGTCACACCTTTATGTAATGTCTTTGTGAAAGGTTGTGATATGTCAGCTAACTGTGATATGAATCTCTTGATGGACTGTACTCTGCCTTGCAACATCCTCATTTGACTGATATTTGTGGGAGGTTGCATCTCTATTATAGCCTTGACTTTAGCTGGATCGACCTTAATGCCTTTCTTTGAAACTATGTATCCTAAGAGCTTTCCAGAAGTGACACCAAAAGAACACTTCTTAGGATTTAGTTGGAGACTAAACTATTCCATTCTATCTAGGATCATGCTCAAGTCTATTAGATGTTCAGTTCTAATCATGGATTTTTCCAAGGTATCATCCACGTAATCCTCAATTATTTTATGCATCATATCATGAAAAATAGATGTCATTGCTCTTTGATATGTAGCTCCAGCATTTTTGAGTCCGAATGGCATAACATTCCAACAGAAGGTTCCCCACACACATGTGAAAGCTATTTTCTCTTGATCTTCTAGAGCAATTTTGATTTGGTTGTACCCAGAAAAGCCATCCATTAAGGAATACATTTCATAGCCTGCAGTCATGTCCACTATCATATCAATGTTAGGCAGTGGAAAATCATCCTTCGGGCATGCTCTGTTTACATCTCTAAAGTCTGTGCACACTCTGATTGAACCATCTGGTTTTGAAATAGGTACAATGTTAGAGATCCACTCAGCATAGTCTATGACACAGATGAATCTATCTTTTAGGAGTTTTTCTAGTTCTGCTTTGACTAAGAGTGTAACATGAGGATGCATCTTTCTCAATTTTTGCTTGATTGGTTTTACTCCAGGAGCAATGGATAGATGGTGCATAATGAGATTGGGATCCAATCCTGGCATATCTGAATATTTCCATGCAAAATTAATCTTTTTTTCTGATAAGAATGTAGTGAATTTCTATTTCTCTTCTTCTGATAAAGATTGTGCTATATGTACCAATTGTGGTTCCTCTGTTGTACCCAAATTGATGGATTGAGTTGGCTCAATCAGAACTGGAGATCTATCCTGTAAATGACTCGGAAGGACATCAAATATCTCATCCTTAGGTGCCTCAAAGAGGTTTTCACCTTCAGATACATCTTTTCTTTTTACTTTTGTAGGTCCTGAGACTGCCACAAAGTGGTTTTCACCCTCAGAACTCTTTTTCTTTTTCTTTTTATTTTTTTGACTAAGATATTTGATGTCTGACTCAGTCATGCTGACGTTCGGTTCACTGATGGAAGTCCTCATAGGCTTGACTGCATTGAGGTAACAAGCAAGGGCATAGTCACTCGAAAAGGTGTAAACACCATGGCTTGGGTTTGTGGAAGTTTGGTCGATAAGATCAGGGCATTGGATAGTTAAAGCAGGAAAGGCTTGGGATATGGTGTTCACGAATGGGGATATGTCATCATTGGTCCTAACCTGATGCTCAAGTTCAAAGGTGATATTACAGCTCAAAATGTTCAATTCGTGAATAGGCTCAACATCATCATGGGATTCCTCTTTAGCCATAGGTGGATCCGACACGTTAAGTTCATTATTTCACTCTAGACCTATGTTGGGTTGAGATACATATTGGTGAATAACATCAATATATTTCTCTGTTATAAGCTCATCTTCTTCTGGAATGGCACCCCATTCATAGTCATTTGACTCAGCTTCTGATTCAGGATCTCTAGGAAATCTTAGAAAATGTGTGAAATCAGGATGAATACCCCAAGAAGGATTACCCTCAGTTTCTGACTTGAATTCATATTCATGGGAATCAGTGTCAGAATAACTACCCCCTTCTTCTTGATCAATTTGATCACCTTCGAGATTGGCTGGTTCTTGTGGTGCAACCATCTCTTGCACTACAGTAGGTTCTTGTGTTTCTACTACATTAATTCTTTTGATAGGATCATCTGTATCATCAAGAAGATCTTTGATCTCTTTAGGCAATTTTTCATAGGGGATAAGCTCAGAGCTATCTGAATCATCATCAAAGGGTTCTGTTTCTTCTTTCTTGAGAAGGGGTTCTCCTGGTGCAATTTGTTCTATGACATGAGAACAACCACCTTTGAGATGATAGGGTTTCTTCTTAAAGCCTAAGCCACCAGTATCTTTGTTGGCTCTACCAATATGTGAAATGGGTGCCACAAGACCCTTACCTTTGATTCCTAGAGGTCCTTGACTGGAATATCCCATCTTGGCTATCAATTTTTTCCCTAGACCATATGAATTAGAAGGGATTGTAGGTGCTATAGATTCACTAGGTTGAACAATTTTGGATTCAGAATCATCTTTGTATAGCCATGCAAGCATAGCTTCATCTTCTTCAAATTCTTATTTGGATACTTGCTCCGCCACAAAATTTCTTTTGTATGCTTCCATAGGTTCCTTAGGTTCTGATTTAGATTGCTTCAAAGATTGTCCATATGACTTGGGTGAGATAGGGAGAGATGTCAGAGACAAGACTGGCTCTATAGTGTATTCTCCCATCCCATTTTCTTTGATATTGATCTCTTTAGCAATGTCTTCCATCTTGGATGTGGAAGCCACATTTTGTTGCTTGATGGAAGATTCTCTGTTATTAGGTACAAGCTAATCGGCACTTTCCTTCAATGTATTGCAAGTTGTACTCAGATCTTCTAGGATAGTAACTTCAACCCCTTCATAGGGAAATTTCAAGCATTGATGGTACGTAGAAGGGATGGCTTTCATTTCATGGATCCAGGGTCTCCCTAGAAGGATATTGTAAGCCAATGGTAGATCAAGCACCTGACATGTGGTATCTTTGATGACTGGACCCACTCGGATGGGTAAGACAATGGTGCCTTTAGAAGCTCTTTCTTGTTCATCATAGGATTTTATGGTAATCTTATTTCAAGGATCAATAGCCATCTTTGAGAATCCCAACCATGTGATTAAGCTGTAAGAACAAATGTTGAGGCCTGCACCCCCATCTATCAACACACATTTGACTCGACGGTTCTGGATCAAGACTTCTATGTGCAAGGGCTGATTATGTGGGTGACTTAGGGAGTTGTCATCTTCTTCTGAAAAGGAGATATATTGTGGAGATGTTAGATGACCAACCATAGTTTGGAACCTGTCTAGATCTAGATCATCAGGAACATTAGAGCCAAGAAAAGCTTTGTCTAGGATATCTCTGTGAGCTGGAGATATTCGAAGTAACTCAAACATAGAGATTTTGGCATTGGTATGCTAGAGTTTTTGGATGATGTTGTAAGATGTAGGTCTTGTATCCTTTGGATTGGAAGATTTCGAGGCAACCTTCTATTTAGAAGCAGATGTGAGATTGAAAGGTACCTTAGGGACATTAGATGAACTTGGTGTTTGTCCTTTCAGATGAGCTTGAGCTTGTGATCTAGTAATCGCATTAGCTGAGGAATGATTTCTGTCTCTTCGTACAATCATGATGACATTGCAGCTCTCAGAGAGATATGGTTCAACCATATTGATGACAGCATTGTTTCCAGGGTAGGCATAGTTGACTTTTGCCACCATGTTAGGCTGAGAAGTGGAAACTCCCTTGCCATGTTGTGGAAATGGTTCTGTAAATGCTGTGTGATCATTATTGCTAGTAGGATTATCGATTGTGATGTCCCCTTGATCTATCAAGTCTTGAATGGTATGCTTCAAGTGGAAGCATCCATTAGTTTTGTGGCCTTTAGTCTGATGGAAAGCACATAATGCATTATCTTTCCACCAATATGGTTTTGGATCCGGATCAGGGTTTCAGATTGGTGGTAAAGAGATCATGTTATCAGCTATCAGGGTTCTCAGGGTAGATTCCAAAGATTCTCCCAGGGGAGTAAACTTTCATTTATTATCCCATCGTTTGAATGGCTTCTTTGGAGATGGTTCAGAAATTTTTTTCTCTGAAGCTTCAATGGCTTTGGTGGCAAGGGTGAGATTGTAGGCTGGTGCCTTTGATGGGGTGTGGATAGTGTCAACAACACCATCAGAGACGATACCTTTATTTCTATTCCAGCTCTTGTTTTTATCTTTTGAGCTAGATCCAGATTCAGACTTGTCCTTTTGAAGTGTGATTTCTCCTTTCTTGACAAGTACTTTCTCAATCTTGATTGCATTATCCACCATTTTATCAAAAGATACATGATCTTGCATTTGTAATGGATAATTGAGCTCTGGAACAAGGTTATTGATAAAGATTTCAAGTTTCTCCATTTCAGGAATTGATCTAGCATATAGAGAAAACTTCTTTCACCACCTCTTGAGAAAAGTTAGGAATGATTCCCCTGGATATTGCTTGAGGTTACAGATATCGATCATGGTAATCAAATGTTGAATATTGTAGGAATATTGTTGATAAAACAATTTAATCAATTCCTCAAAAGTTTTGATCATAGAAGGTAATCTTGAAAACCACTGAATGGATGCTCCTCCCAAGGATCTAGGAAAAAGACGCATTAGATAAGTCAGTTCATGCATGAATTCTATGGATTGCGTACAGAACTCTCTGACATGATCTTGAGGATGAGAGTGTCCATCATATTTTTCATACTTTGGTATCTCCACTCTTTTTGGGAATGGTGGCATATACAAGTTTTTGTCAAACGGGAAAGGACATAGGGCCTCCATGGAGAACTCCTTGGGTTCCTTCTCCTTCTTAAGATTGTTAAATTTGACTTGTATAGCATGCATCTATTTTGTCATAGCTGTGAGTGGAGTTTCTTCCTCATGTGTGATTATATCATCAATGTTAAAGTTGGGAGGAAGCTTAGCCCCTTCCTCGGCTAATTGTAAAAAGTATGCCTGTCTATCCACTTTCAAGAAATGCCTCATCATTCTCTTGAATTCATCGTCATTCTAACATCGATGGATTTCAGAGGGTGTAGGGTCTTGGTCAACATTATGTTGAGAATGGTGTCCTTGGGATCCTCCTCCTAGAGAACCATGGTTTGTCCTTGCTTGAGACATGGTAGGAGTTTTTGGGCTCCCTGGAACAGATTGAGGAGGAGTTTGTTGATTACCTCAGTGAGTTGATAGAGGAGGTATGTAACCAGTTTTCAATCGAAAATTACCGAGACCATCATCTTCGTAGATACCTAACTTGATGAGTTGTTCAAGAGTTGGACCTGGGGTATTGGTCAAAAGTAAGTTCTGAGATGTTTCTTCTGATTTCTTGTGTGAAGAAGCTCTGGTCTCCACCATTAACTTTGAATGAAACAAAAGAAAAGGACGAAGACAACTAAAGAACAATTTGATTCGAGAAAATCGGATGACGCAACCTTGTCAAGATTATGATAGTTTTGAAGATCTGATGAGACGTGGGTGAAGGATACTATGCCCTGGATGTATGGGATAGATCGCCCAAAAGATAGCAGACACGAGTTCTCAACACTTAGTCTATTTTTGAAGATTGATTGAAGATTGATTGAAGATTGATAGTTATGACAAGGTTTTGACATGAGATAAAAAGGACTCAAATTGATCAAACAGAGGACTAGATCGGATTCAAAAGATCAAACTCAAAAAATGGTAGAATGCTCAATAGCTACTGCTCTGTTCCTGACACAATGATATTTTTGACAGATTCTGGAACTAGGCTGGAAACATTGGATATCTTGCAATTTGACAATTTCTGACAACTCTCTCAAATTTTTCCAAATGACACTCTGTAGACTCGTACGACACTGGGTAGTCTATGAACTGATAGTTGCTAAACTCGTACGACAGTTGGGTAGAAATGAAATGACAGTTGTAAAACTCGTATGACAGTTGGGCAATACTGAAATGACACTTCACAAAACTCGTACGACTTTTGACTTTCTGAAATGACTTTTGACTCTAGAAAGAATTTTACTTCAGATTTTGCAAATTTTGAGTTTTCAAATTTGAATTGTTTGCAAATTTGTACCATCCAAATTTTTAAGGTTATACCAGATTTGATCATTTTTAATAGCCAAGTAGATAAACAAACACGCAGAACAGCAAGCAAGTGATTCCAAGCATGTCTGAAAACAATGAAAAAGGGCAAAAGCAACCTTGCTCATGAACAATCAAATGACCAAATTGTGCTAATCCCTAAGAGTACTAATTGTGTATGTTCTGAAAAGTTTTGCAATAACACACATATACCTGAAAGTGAAAAATTGGCCTCTCTAGGGTTTTTAGTAATGGTTTGACTCTGCAACTTTTATGATTCAAAGGGGTGAACTCCAATCCCGGCGCACCAGGGTTTTGACACAGTCCGAGAACTTAATCTTCAAGAGCTGCTAGGGAGATCTGAAAACCCAACAATGAACCATACCTGTGGAGATTTCTTCCACAAGGACATTTATATAGCGGCTGTCACTACCATGGTGAAAATGGCTATTACCGCTTGAGGTTCTGTCAATGTAGTTTTCCCTATGAAGGGATTATCTGCTATGGTTAACCCTCTCTAAAGGTGACTCACAGATTTATACCACAAGGGGACTTGGCTCTAGATTCAAGGTTTTGACACCTCTTCACTTTTAACCCAAACAAAGCAATTAGATTAATCCAACACGCTAAGATAAAGTTTTGTTCCACCAAGGTCTGTGATATCAACTCCACATGATCTATCAACCTCTCCGGGGAGAGAATATATCAATCAATAAGAGAAGATGCACTAACCAATTTTGATTCACCAAAGCTCATGATATCAACCCTATGTGATCTATCAACCTCTCTGGATAGAGAATGTGTCGATCAATAAGAGAAGATGCACTAACCAAGTTGAATGTGAAACACACTAAGTATCCTCCCTACCTACAAGGATTCTGTCGTCAAGAAAGATTTCTCTAGGAATCCAATCTCTCAAGAATCATGAATAGTGTTCATAGGGCCTAATTACTATGTGAGCACAGATATATTCCCGAAAGCAAATCTACCAAAAACATCCAAAAAGTAGAAAGAGGAACACTTAACGCTTAAAGAAAATATGAGATGAGTCCACAAGGTGGAACACTTAACACCTCACACAAGCTGAAAATGAGTCCACAACTTAGAAAACAAGTGAGTTCCTAAAAGCACAAAAGGGTTGCCAAGTGGAACACTTAACGCTTCTGTCCTGTTGACCCCTCCCTTTTATGGCACTGAGATTGCAACCACGGGGTGGAAATGAGGGGCCGGCAGATTAGTGAGTCCAATAACCCAAGATAGCAATCAAGATCAATCACAAGTATTCTAAGACTACTTAATGAATCCTTAAGGGATCACACCCTAGTATCAAATTATGCAAGTGTGTAGAAATAGATCAAAAGCATGAAAAGATGCACACAAGCTTGACACATAAGAGATTTATTTTAAGTCCAAATCGAAATGTTTTCAGAACAAGAAGAATACCTCGTGATCCTCACAATGTGCTTAGTAGATTCTACCTAATTTTTAGAAATTTTTGTTGAGCTTTTCCATGCAAGCAAGTGACGAACTCTCCAACAAGCAAACAAGCAAACAAGATATGCAAAATATATTCAACTTATGAAAACCATAGGGTTAGCTCTAAAAATCAATTTTTAGGAGCAATAATAACCATAAATTAATCCAAATGACAACTC
This sequence comes from Chamaecyparis obtusa, assembly GCA_027943335.1. Taxonomy (NCBI): domain Eukaryota; kingdom Viridiplantae; phylum Streptophyta; class Pinopsida; order Cupressales; family Cupressaceae; genus Chamaecyparis; species Chamaecyparis obtusa. Next base: position 342,968 of record BSBK01003326.1, on the reverse strand, counting down.
ATATCATGCATTGAATCATATGAAAAATAAGTGCATACCCATCATAAAATTTTAATTTTGTTTTGCACTGCATTTGACCTAGTCAACAAGATCTAATTTTTTTGATATGATTTTGGCAACAAAAATAGAAATTTAGAATAGAGACCTCTACTAAAAAGTAGAGATCTTTCCAAAAATGCAAAAATTTTAGAAAAATCTCTTCATTTGTGCCCTAGAGATCTGTTTTATCAAAATAGACCATTTTTTGCAAATTGACTATTTGAGCTATTAAATTGCATCCAAATTTAAAACACAAATAATAGACCCCCTGTAAAATTTAAAGATATTTCCGAAAATGTAAAAATTTCCAAAAAATATTCTAATTTGTGCCGCAAATTAATTTTTTATGAAAAATAAAAAAAAATTTATTAAAAATTCAAAAAAATTTAGAAAATTTTGAATTTTTTTTCAAAGCTTCTCTGATATTTTTCCAACTTGAAAAAAAAATTTCAAACCAAAAATCTAAGCCGTTTGGGAGATAAAATTAAATCTTTGAAACTTTGGGGTTTTAGCTCCCAAAAAAATCAAAACTAGCATGCAAAGGTGGGTTGCCCCACGATGGGCGCCAGAAATGTGTGTGTGAAAATTGTACCTGATCTGTAGACACAACACTTCAGTAAAACATTAGAGGTTAGCAAAAATCAAAATCATGCAAAATGAAATCTAATTTAACCAAGCGATTTACTGCCTTCTAATAGGTGTGAGATTAATGTTCTTAGATTGTAATCGAGATTAGTGACCTAGATGACACCTAAATGAAGGATTTGAATGCAAAAAATGGATATGAAATTGAATGCAATTAATCTATATTTTTGATATTTTCTATGCAATAAGAATGATAAAAATTGATATGAATCTATGAATGCTATTGAAAACTGATATGAAATGAATGCTAAATGATCTAACAATGAAGATTCTAACAATGATATGAAAACTATGAAATTCTATGCTATGATATGAAAAATATGCAATTGAAATTGATCTCACAAAGCTTTGAATTCGCAAGTTGATTCTTTCAAGCTCCAATTGTGCAAATTCTCCAAATCTGATATGCTATGATTCCTGTAGAGTAAGTTTGCAATTTGGAAGATGATTGAGAGATTTAGAGATGATTGAGAGATGAATTATGAAGAGCTGAGCATAGTTTTTATAAAAATCTAGGGCTTTGGAGGTGCATGGATAAAAGCCATAAATCACTCAAATAACTCAGGTTGATTTTTGAGTTATTTTTAAATAAAGATAATTAACTCACAAAAACATGCAAAAGCTAAGTTTTAACTCAAAATAGAGTTTAGCTTTAATTGATAATTGATAGTTGTCTGCTTTTATGATTGTGCATGTTTTATTTATGAATTAATTTAATAATAAAGTGATTTATTTCCAACTTAACTGCTTTTTGAAATAAAATAATTAATTTATGGGTTAATTAACTATTTTATCAAACTTTTATTAAAAATTATATTATTAAATAATGACAACTTGCTTTAATTAATTAAATAAAAATTTAATCAATTATTCATAGGATATTTGGATTTATTGTCAAAATTAAATAATACAATTAATAATAGATAGAATTAAATTTAATTACACAATTAAGTGGCAAGATATTAAATCTAATTAATTAAATATAAAAATATTCAATTAATCAAGCTTTAGGATAAATGTGATTTATTGCCAAATAATTATAAAATTAAAGATAATTATGATGATTAGGAATATTACTAAGAATATTCCCCGATGCAGAATGTTAAGATAATCAATTAGGATTCGATGATGTTTAGATGTGCCTTAGATTAGGACTTTGATGTCAATTTTGTTCTATTTGTAGATGTAGGAGGTTAATGAACTTATAGCCCATTTTTGGGGTATTACAGCACTAAGGTATTAAGGTTATAAAACCTTCTTCACTTTGAGTATAAAACTCAGGCGGGTTTACCTATAACAATTCACTATTTGAATAAGCTTTGAATTGAGAATAAGCTCCTTCACTGTGATGTTGTAGCTTTCAAAATTAACTCAATAAGACATTATAACTCTTAGTATGGCCCAAATGATCCTGATACATAACACTATGATGGAAATTAGGAGAGCAACAACATGGAACAGTAGTTTAAGGACATTCATCCTTCTTCTTTTTAAGAGTTAAACTCAAGGAAGGTTAAACTCATTCAGTGCTTCTGTAAAGCATTACAATATACATTCATGAATTTATCATAGAATGAATTTAGATAAAACTATGCAATAAAAGTAAAATTGATCAGTTATTTGTATTTCTTGGTGATACAAATGTAAATACAGTTTAAACTAGTGCCTTATTTATTGGGCATCAAAGTCAAACCCTACATCCATTGAATCATACCAAAATAGGTATACTAGAAACCAAAATGAAATGCCTGACATTTCACTCTTTCAATTCCCATGTTTTCCATCAAATCCATACTTAGACAATTAATTCCCAGAGACCTCCCCTAAGATTTACTCTTTCCTTAAAAGATACTTAAGCTCAACCCCTATATTTACCTAGTAAACAATGCATTAAAAGCCTTGCAATTAAATGCATAAGAGAATCAAAACATCTAGATATGAAGAAAACAAATGATAAGAATGTAGCTCCAGTATTTTGTATTAATATTTCAAAAAAATTCAGTACAGTCTTGAACTTAGCCGAAAATAAAGCTCTATATTCAGAACCCTTTTTTACAAAATTTGTATCCCCCTGAAAAGAGCAAAAAATTTCTATATATACCCATAGGCATCTTGGAATCCTCAAAGGATGCAACAAGCTTTGGATGGCTGGGAAAAGATCTTGCACTAAAAAAAAAATTACAAACTGACAAGATTTGATTGCAACAACAGATTGCAATTATCCATTTCTCAACAATTTCGCAGGTGGCACCTTTGTCTAAATATTTTTCAGAGCAGTTGCTAAATTTTTTGCATGAATGATGACCACCATCTAGCTAACTTACATCATCCTCTATTTGAACACACTCTCCCCCAAATTCTGGATCAGGTGCCATGTGCACTCTATTCTTCTTCCTCTTCTGTAGTCTGAGAAGTTGGCTTCTTCTTCTTCTTTTTTGTTAACTGGCCCCATGTTTCTACATCACCATCGGATGGCCAGTTGTAACTCTGCAACTCTTGTAACGATTTGATCTACTGATCCCATGTGGAATCAGTTATATTTTTGGCCTCTACTAAAAACCATATGCAATCATTCTCAATCTTGAAAAGACTATCAATGATATTATTACATCTCTCCAAGTCTAAAGCTTTGTCATCCTTTAGGAAAGCATCCTGCTTAATTACTAGCTGATCCATTGACATTTTCCACTCTTCCAAACTGACCACACTTCCATTATCATCATACATAGAAGGCTAGTACTTGCTGTAATTCTTGTCAAACATAGCTAACTTGGCCTTTATTTGGTTAGACTTACCTTTAAAGAAACTAAAGACAAAACTTACCAAACCAATCTTTTCATAAACTGCAGTTACTACCTTAGGAATATCATACCTGTATTCTTGCAAATCATCCATCTTATCAAAAAATGTGCTCCTTCCAAACCATACATAGTAAAGTGGCTCTAAAGTGATCAAAGATTCATTCACTTTTCCATTGGCCTGGTGTAATAGATTGATTAATTTATGGTCTCACTCCATTCTTTCCTTCATTTTACCCTTTCTATATTGCATAATTACTACTACAGTGTCTAGAGATGCATCCAATTTTATCTTTTCCAAATCCTCGGTAGGCTTATCAAGTACTTCTACATCAATCTGAAGAGGGGCTTCAATCTGCAATGGGAGGGGAGGAACTATCTTTACTGTTTCTTCAAGCTTTGCTTTTACCTTCTCTAACTCACTTTCCATCTTCTCGATCACCATGAGTTTGAGATCTCTATCCTTGGCAACCGCCATTGAATTTTCAAACAATGTAGCATATCTCTCAGATGATTCTATGGTCTCTGTCTCATTGAGGTAAGCTTAGTGAGTCACTATAGTTGAAACTTCAAGATCAATTGTATTCTACACTATCCACACAATTTTATTACCCTCTATTTTATCTTCAATACTAACCAGAGAGGGTTTCTAATTTCTTGGGGCCAGTGACCAAAGTGCTACAGCCTGTGACTTTGGGTCATAACCACTTCCTCTAATCATGTCATGAATGTTTACTTCATAGGATAAGCTTCCTTTTGGCTACTTTCTGATCTGATCATTAAGAAAGGTAGAAGTCAAATCCCACCCTGGAATCAAAACCATGCCACTTGTTTTAACCATCTGTCTAGCTTCCTCAATAGAAATCTTCTCAAGGCTGGGATCATATGAAGTTAAGGCCCTCAAAGTTTCTTCACTAGGTCCCATACCCTTAGGGAAGGCCTTCTTCACTTCTTCATGTTTCCTCCAAATAAGGAAATCCATGAATTCCCTACTTTTGACAAACTGGTTATCATTGAGAAACTATTCTTGGTACAACTCCCTTTCATCTTTCCCTAGTAAATGATTCAAGTCCTTTGTCTCATGTTTCTTTACCTTCTTTCCTTCCCTAATAGATTTTCTTAACTAATGGTGATAGGCCCTTATGCCTGGCACAAGAACTACTACACTATCTAGGATCCTCTTTGGTTTCTTCTTCCTAGAGGGCTCACCAATCTCAATTTTTTGTTTCTTCAAAGGTGGCTCTGGAATGACCTCCACCACTGATGGATCTAAAGTTAAGTCAATAATTCATTCTTCACCTGCTGGAGGTGGACTGGTGGTCTCTTGTGAATCATCAGTAAATTCTTCAGGCTCAGAAGTGGAATAATTCTTTGGTACTTCCAATCTCTCCTCAAGCATCCCTTCCAACTGGTCGGATAGGGTGCCATGCATTTCTACCATTTTCTCCATCCTCTACAAATATGATAACTTAGGGAAATAACCACCAAAAGGAATTTTAGCCTTCTTTAACTGTGTCTCCAAGTCCGGTAGATCAAAGTATTTGGTTCATTTCCTTTTGGCTTCATCAAAGTTTATTATATTTCTTACTACATCCTCCTCATCAAGGCCCTCATGTTCCTTAATTGTTCCAATGTTTGGAATCAGGGTCAACCTGGCCATCTTAATAAAACCCTTAAAGTCAACATATCTGCATGTCCCTTCGGTCATCTTGAAATGATGTAGCCAACTACTAACCTAATCCAATGCCCTTTTCCTAATCAGAAAACTATCAAACTTGAACTGCCGGGGTGTGAAGGTACCCTTCCTATGTGGCCCTAGATGCTCCTTATCTATCCACATCAATTGCCAAATAAATTCCATCATGGCCACCCTAGGAGGCATGTATCTTGGGAGTAGGTGTGGAGGCTGAGGGCATCCATAAACCCTAATGACTGTGGAGTTGTTTCCTAGGTAAAAGTCTCCTAAATTATGATTCCCTGGCCATTTGTATTCAAACTACATTGGCCTTAAAATTCTCAAAACCCTAGTTGGCAATCTTACTATATTGGTACCCAACATTTCTAGCACCGGGTGGACAAAGTAATTCTCAAAAATGGTGAAATCAAATTCATTGGATGTAGTATTCCAAATCTTTACCCAATACTACACTGGGCTAGGAACGTCCTTGAAATGGGTTCTTATCTTCAACACCCTAGAATCAAACTCATTGACATGATGGTAAAGAATCAGATGCATAAGAAGAGAGTAATGCAAGAACTTAATGGGCCTCTTCTTCTCCTTAACAAAAACAAATCCATCATGCAACCTATTGATTATATACTGGATATAATCATAGTCAATATTAGTTTGTTTGTTCTGAATATCCAGGATTATCATTAGAAGGTTAGCAGGAAGCTTATCATCATCCCCATTTATACCCAAAACCCTACACAATCCATGGCATAAAAGCTTCATATAATGGTTGAGGGTTTTAAAAGAATAAGGGGCATTCATATTCGGGAGGAGAGGGAAAATGTACCTATCATTTTTAGGCATATGCTTAACTATTTGGTTCTTCACTAGCCCCACATTACTCGCATATTTCTCCCTCTCTTTCCTTAAATCAATCTCAGGAGAGGATGATGCATAAAAATTGAAAGCCTTCATAAAAGACCCCCTATCTTGAGAAAGAAACACAGACTGGTATGTACATCTTATACACCTAGAAATAGGATCATATAACCTAGCCAATTCAATGATTAAGTCAACATCTAAAAACACATCTGGCATAATAAATTTCACCATTCCCAGTACCTAGACATTAGATACAGGCATAGGCTTACTGCTATTATTATAAAATTATGAGAATAGGGAAATACCAGAACCTACAGAAGTATGAGGATCCCTGCATTTTTCCATGAGGTCTTCGAATATAGTGTCTATGGCCTTCTTATTTTGATTCTAGCTAGGAAGCAACCTAATGAACTCATCTGAATAATTTGGCTTCCCCTTATCATCTCCTCCTTGTTCTTTTTGGGATCCTCTTTGTGGCTTCTGTGCCTTCTTGGCTCCACTGGATGACGCTACACTTGCTACAGGATGACTCATCTTTTAATAGAATAGGAACTCTCAACTCTACAATTTCCACACTACTTGCTTACTGCTACAACAACACAATCTCAATTATCTACAGAATGACTTTGAGCACAAAAAGCTATGCAATCCTATCTATATACTTGAAAATTCATGTGCATTCGATCACCAAATCATAGCAAATCCAACCTAAATCACCTCGGCATTCAATTCTTCATATTGCCAACCTTTAAATTAGAGCTAGTCATGGTGTGAATGTTGAGAGAATGATTTAAATAATCAAAACATGGTGCGAGCTCTAATCATGGCCCTTTTTGCATTTAAAACCCTTATTAATTGATGTAAGCCTTCATTTAAGACCTGATTAGACAGGTATCTACTCCCTGTCATCTAGCATATTACTTTATTCCATGTCACAATAGCTTTCAACAATAAAGAACAGAAAACCCAACTAGACACAATTTAGCGAACACACAAGCAAAGGATTTCATAATCTCTGAAAGAAAACCTAACCCAAGGTTGAGTTATGAGATCATGCGACAAGCCTCTTCACTTAATCTCAAAAGAATTCAGTAACTCATGGTTCAATCTTGGAACTTCATGACCACCGTTGATCTCAAAGATGATAAATGGTGCATGAGCAACCCTTTTGATAATCATGCTAATCCCCATTCATTTTAGAGTTTCAGTGACTCAAAGACTTTGTGAGTTCTTGGATACTCACTTTAACCCAACACTTATCTGGAGAATTAGCAAATAAAGTATTCTCGCATTCTCATGAATAAAATTCTAACCATAGTCAAGCCTCGAGAACGGGTGAAATGACGTGTATCTCTAATTCATTGAATATCTTTTAAACCATAGGTTAACTCCTGAGATTACATGCTAACCATTGATCATTATCATAATCCATGGTTGGTGTTAAATCTTTTAAGAACCTTGATCATAACCTTTTTCATTCTGAGAATCATCGACTACTAAAAATTTTCAACCTTTGCTTCATTCACCGAGTCACTAGATTATTTGGGGCTCTACCAAAACCTCTGAGGTCTTGTAAATATCTCATTTGCTTAATCACTGCATAGCTTAGAGACACTACCATTTTCTTGAGACTAAGCGAACAAAGTGAAAACTTAGCCATCTGTCAGAATTCATTGCCAAGTCCGCCAAATTTAGAGGATGTCAAACATGACTTAGTTGCTGAATTGTTTGACAAATTTTAGTAGGACCTAGTCTTTATGAGATTAAAACATAGCCACCGGATGAGAAGACAATCGACGGTGTTTGCTAGTTTGCTAGATCTCTTATAACATAACCACTTGATTGGGAGAATCAAAGATAATTTCCACGTCGAGTCATTGAATGCTAAGAGGAAACTGCTAAGAGATGATCGAACAGGAGACCATACATTTTCCGATTCACGAAAATATTTTGGGTAACCGCTGAATGATCTAGAGACTTAGCAATTGTCATGACATATAACTGGGATTTAGCACATTCGCCAGTTCACTGAGTGACTTGCTACTATGAGACAAAGATTGCATGATTTAGAAAATGCTTGAAAGAATAGAGCACGTGCATTATCAAGACACTAAAGTGACCCAAAAAGTAATGATGAAACATAAGAAATTAGGGCTAACTCGAAGATCAAGACCTAGAAACAAGATTTTCAAGGATAAAACATAGGGCAAGGTTTTTCAAACCTAATTAGGGAAAAACTAAAAGAATTTCATACACCATAACCACATGAAAGTTTACAAACAAGAGGTAAACTAGGACTTGGAAAGGACAAACTCAAAAAGCTTGAAATATAACCAGCAATGGCTCTATCTGAGGATGCTTGAATGCAAGTTCATAGCAAGAACTGATGAATCTATGGGGGGCAGACCATGAAACCCTAACCTGAAACAGGAAAGCAAACACACATCAAGAACAAACACACCTATACATATATACAAACCTACTATGCATGGAAATAAGAAAGAACTAATTGAAGAAAAAATTTTAAAATTGTCCATGCACTAGCAATTCCTATTCTCCACTGTCCAAATTTTGCAAAAAATATGAATCCTTGCCATGAGTTTGATGAATAACAAAAGGTCCCATCCACAAAGACTCAAACTTCTTGTGTTTCCCCTTATCTTCAGCTCTGGCATTCCATTGAAGAACCATATCACTAGGCTGAAATTTTCTCATAGTTGCTCTCTTATCAAAGAGATATTTCATTTTTTGTTGCAACTTTACATTTTCTTTTTGTCCTTCCCTTTTTATCTCATCCAGTTCAACCAGTTGAACCATTCTGTCTTGCAATGGGTCACTAATTTCCATACCCTCTTCTTGCATGAATTTGTATATGGGTAAGAACTTATTTAATGGGAGCCTAGACTTTAAACCATATACCATTTCAAAAGGGGATTTCCCTATAGCTCTTTTCTCTACAATCCTATTAGCCCATAGTGCTAATTTCAATTTTGTATGCCAACTCATTTTATTCTTTTCCAGGCTTTTCTTCAAAATTTGTAGGATATTCTTATTATTGGATTCTTCCTGCCCATTTGCTTGCGGATGATAAGGAGATGAATAAGACAAAATGATTCCCATCTCTGAACAAAAATTAGTGAGCTCTTGAGATCTGAAACTCACAGCATTATCTACAACCAATTTGATGGGAACACCAAATCTAGTGATTACATTGTTCATCAAGAACTCAATTACAACAGCACCGGTTTCCCTTTTAGTTGGGATAGCCTCTATCCATTTGGTAAAATAATCAGTAGCCACCAGAATATAACTATGTCCCCCACTAGACTTTTCAAAAAATTCTCCAATAAAGTCCATACCCCACATTGCAAAAGGAGCTTCTGCAACAACAAGGTTCAACAATAATTCCCCTGAGAATTTTAGTTTCTTAGAAAATCTTTGACATGGCTCACACTTTCTAACAAAAGAATGAGTATCTTTAAATAACATAGGCCAATAATACCTGGCCCTCAAAATCTTATGAGCTGTGGACCGAGTAGAGTGATGCCCTCCACATAATCCAGAGCGCATTTCTTTCAATATTTTTTCTAACTGGTGTTTGTCCAAACAAAACAACAAAATTCCATCATTATCTTTCCAATACAAATCACCTTGGATTAGCACATACCTTTGGGCCTGCAATCTCAAAATCCTCCTTTGATTATCATTTAACTCCTAGGGACACTTGGTATGTTTAATAAAATAAACAATATCCTTGTACCATGGTTGTACTTCAATACTAGTGACTGTATCTTCATTAACAACATTACTATTCACTTGGACCAGGTCCATATTTTCTTCAGTCATTACTTTGGCAAGTCCCAAACCTCTCACCCATTTAGTAATGTGAAGGTCAAGATCAAACTCTTGAATCCTGTTGATCCACTTGCATCTTTTTCCTGTGACCTCACTTTGAACCAAAATATCTTTCACTGTTGCATGAGGTACATAAGCATTAACCTTGGCACAAACTAGATAGGGTCTAAAAGCTTTAACTACCTTTACTAGTGCATATGCTTTCTTTTCCATTGAATCATAATTTAATTCAGTAGACTGCAATGAATTGCTGAAAAAGGCTATAGGGTGTTCAAAACCCTCCTGGTCTTTTTGTAAAAGGACAGCTGCAATAGTGTGAAAAGAGGCAAAAGAAAATAGACAAAATGGCTTTGAATAGTCAGGTGAGACTAAGACAGGTGCCTCTTGGATCACTTGTTTGATTTTCTCAAAAGCCTGCTAAGCCTCAGAATTCCAATCAAATTTTGCATCTTTCTTCAAAAACTTGACTATAGGCTTCACCAACTCTGCAAAATTAGCAATAAATCTTCTGACAAAATTAATCTGTCCTAAAAATGATTGCACACCCTTTACATTCTTAGGTGAAGGTACCTTCTTAATTGCCTCTACTCTTTCAGGGTCAATCCTGACTCCTTCCTTTGATACTATATGTCCAAGCAACTTCCCTTCTATCACAACAAATTGACATTTTTTAGGATTTAAAGAGACACCAAACTCTAAAGCTTTAACCATGACCTTCTCCAAATGACTGCAGTGATCCTTAGCCCTTTTAGAATAGGCAGTGAGATCATCCTAATACACAACCATTAGAACATTAATCAATTCCTTGAATGCAATGTCCATCGCCCTTTGAAAAGTTTCTCCAACATTTTTTAAACCAAAAGGCATACAAACATATACATATGTTCCCCATGGGGTTGTGAATGCTATCTTAAATTGTTCTGACTCTTTGACCAACACTTGATTATAACCTGAGAAACCATCCATCATTGATAAGAGCTCACAACCCATTACCCTATGCAGCATGGCTTCCATGTTGGGCAATCCATAATTGTCCTTGAGTGATGCAACATTCAAATTCCTGAAATCAACATAGAGTCTTATGTCACCATTCTTTTTCATCACTGGCACAAGATTGGAAACCCATGTAGAATGCCCAATTGGTTCAATGATGTCGGCATCTCTTAACTTTGTCAACTCAACTTGCATCTTTGTAGCTAGCAAGGGATTAATAGGTCTTTGCTTCTGTCTGAATGGTTTAGTCTCTTCTTTTAGAGGGATCTTGTGCTGAAACAAATCAGCCGTATATGCCTTGAGATCATCATAAGACCAAGCAAATACATGCTTGTATCTCTTCAAAAGTCTTATCATATTTCCTCTGACTTCTCTGCTCAATTTCTTTCCAATGTACACCATTTGTGGGGAGGTTTTAGATCCTAAGTTTATTCCCTTTACATCCTGCATTTTAGTGTTAGACTTTTGAGACAGATAACCATCATTTATTTTGAACATTCCCTCCAGCTCCACTAACCCTTTAGGTATGTGATTTGAGGGTAATTACACCATTTCATTTCCCATGATGCACTCTCTTCCTTCGACATACTGCTATATTTCACTAACATCTATTTTTTGACCATCATACTGATCTAAGCCTTGAAGAAATCTAAGGATATCAAGATCATCCTCAAAAACTTGCCAATTATATACATTATTAGGCACTGCAGGCCTACTTTTTATTTCTAACATAGAGACACCAGTGAGGGTAATATCATTATTTTTAAGGGAAACATTAGCAAGAAAATCTACCATGATATTATTGGACCTCTCTATCCAAAGCAGATTGAAAGTATAAAAAAACTCTAGTCTATCCCAAACAGCATGTTTATATAATTTTAGTCTTTCATCCTTGGCAGCATACTGAGATCTTACTTGGGCTATAATTAATTGGGAATCACCATGGACTTTTAAACATTTAATACCATGCTTTGTGGCTACATCTAATCCCAATATTTAGGCCTCATACTTAGCAGTATTATTTGTACATTCAAAAGTCAGCAAGAAAGAGTACTTAAGTGTAATACCTGATGGGGAAATGAACACAACACCAGCTCCCGATCCTTCCTTGGAGCATCCACCATCAAAGAACATTTTCCAAAGGCCATCTTGCTGCAACATTAACTCATCCACCATTAGATCTGTATTTTTCATTTGTGGTATCATCTCCTCAATCAAAAAATTATTCATGTCAATATCTACAAAGCAATTTAAATCCTCCAGAGCAACCACTTCAATCATAACTGAAGAACGGAGCTCCCTGTACAACTTTACCTCAATTTCATTGATTGGGATAGTAGCATATGACAAGTCTAATTGCAATTTCCCACCAACTACTATATCCCATTGTCTTGATAGTAGCATGCCATAATGAGGTTTTGTATCAACAACAACCACATCCATTTTGTATGTGGCCTCTAGGAATACAACAATTTTTACCTTAATTCCAATGACAGTTCCTACAATAGGCAGTGCCCTATTATCCATAGCATAACATCTCCCATTAGACATGTCAACTTGTAATCCTAATTATTTCATTACATGGTAAGGCATTACAGTTGTGGTAGCACCAGAATCAATCATGCAATTCTTCAACAAAAAAATATTTACAATCAATGTTACATAGAAAGGGTCAATAGAGGAAGGTTCCAGTATCATAATATTTCCAACACATACATATGAGATATTATCAATTGGAATAGGCCCTTCTACTAAAATCCCTTTCTCTTGCATGGTAGGAGATATCCCCTATTCACTTATGAGAGCTAGGGCTACTGTCTTATGCTCCTCAATCTTCAACATTTCAAGAAAGGGAATGGAAACCTTCATTTGTGACAAGGTGTGTCTCATATCAAAGGTTGGGGGATCAGCAAGAAAATAAGGGTAGTTCTTTTTCCCACCAACTTTCCTTTTAGCCTTGTCAGAAGTAACCTCCTCTATCCTCTTCTTTTCATTCACAAGCCCTTCCTTCTCACTAATTGCAACATTAGGCCTAGGGGAGTCCTTGTTTTGAAAGTTATCCTTAACAAATATAGATCTAGGGACTCCCTGCTCATCACCCACCTTTCTATTCCTCAAATTGTATGAATACTTGGCTTGAGTTATGGCAGCCACAGTTAGGGTTCTAATTTCTTCATCATTGGGCTTTCTCCACTATTTTTCTTTTGACCATGATTCCACCACATTATCTATACAATTGTCATGGTTAGAATCATCATCATCAAAATGAGAAAACACTTGTTGTTCATGATCTAAGAATAGCCTCCTCTTATGATCAACATCAGGACAAATCTCTTCATCATCTGAGGACAAAAGGTCCCCCATTAGTTCAGTAGTGAACATGTTAATAGCAGGCTTTTCAGATCCTTCATAATCTCTTGCATAAGAATCATTGGCCTCTTCTCCCAAGGCCTAAGCCACAACACATTGGAAAGGTGAATGGGGCATGTTACAAGCCACACACCAAGGGGTATTTTCCACATTATGTGTAGTATTTTTCTTCAAGGGATCTAGTGTATCTCTTCCCTTTTGGGGTTCATTATTGTCAGGAACAGGCCTCCCATCTTTCCAATTTGTCTTGTAAGGCATATCTCTTAAGTTAGGGGCTCTATCCTACCTCTGATAGGGTGGTCTTTGTATGCACCCTAAAATGGTCGCCTAGACTTTGGGCCCCATTTATTTGATTTATCAATCCTGAATCATTTTATCAATAATCAATATTTTCAACAATATCAATTTCTTAATCAAATCCTAATTTTGATCATATATTAGATTTTTATCCTTGGGCTAACCATTTATCCTAAGTCTTTATTTAATTAAAAGGAATATTTCCTCCCCTTTTGATTAAATAAAAAGCCCCACTTTTCCTCTTATCCTAAGTTGCACAAATAAAGCATTATTCCTATTTTACAAAAAGGAGAAAAACACTTTTTGTCTCATATGGACATAAAGTCAACTCTTATTTTCCTATTGGAGGATACTTGTGCACATGGATTGCTCCTCTTTCAAGCTCCACCGCTGATTAAGACTTTTTGCCTCTTAATCTCAATGGTCCATTTCACCTCATTTCTTATAAAAGGAGAGCTCTCTCTTTCATTTGCATATATCCTTGTTTTATGCTAATGTTATGCTGCAGGTTTTAGGTGCATTTGGAGTTTGAAGATATTGAAGACTTGTTGCATTTCATTATAGTTGCATATTTCCTTTCATAGTTGCATGATAATAGCATATTAACTTAGTTTCTTTTTATGCAATAGAATAAGCTCACATAGTCTAAATAGGGAGCATTGTAATCCATTGCTATTTCCTTTCATAGATTAGTTGCATTGTACTTTCCTTTCATAGCTTAGATTTCATTCTCATATAGCTTGCATTGCATTTCATATTGGATTCTTGGAGATATTGGTATTGTTGCCCTTGTCTTCATTGTGAATCTCTCATTGTATGGTTGACTAGCAAGGTCACAAGCTTGTAGCTCTAGCTGAGAGTAAATACACCATAGTCCCTTGCAACTCCATGCATAGAGAGCTATGAGCCGCTTTGTGAGGCCTCATTCTTGAGTAACCTTGCATGTAATGGTTCATAGAAGTGCATATTTTAGTGTGTACATTTCTGGCGCCCACTATGGGGCAGAGTAGATAGCTTTGTCCTTTTATTTGATGCATTTTTTGTCATTTTCAGATTAATTTTTTAAAAAATCTGCATTTTCTGGTTTTCTGTCTCAGATTATCACGCGACACTTCTCAGAAGTATCGTGCGATATACTTTCTATCTTGGTGCGATAGTTCGCGCAGAAAAAGTATCGCATGACTATATTGACTTCTATCGCCTGACATCGGGCGAAGTATCGCCTGGCATTGTGCAAAGTATCGCGCAACTGAGAAATATCGCGCGACTGAGAAGTATCACCTGACTATAGGAAACTGTATTGCGCGATACTGTTGCAGTCTGAGAAATATCGCCTGGTCTGGCAGAGACTTGTGTTTTCAGTTTTCTTGTCCGAATTCGATTATTTTAGCTTGCTGTTTTGTTTTGTTTTGTTTAGATAGGTCTAACCTGCATCTTTTAGCTTAAATCTATCAGATTATTGCACATTTAAATTTGGATTTGGATTTTGCTAACATTGTGCGTCTAACAAGTTGTGTTTGTAGGTGCTCTCCTTTGCTTGAAAATTGCTAAAAATGCATGTCAAAGAGGGCTACTAACAGTTTTTGCAGGGCTGCCCAAGCATAAAAATAAAATAAAAAAATTTATTTCTTGCTTGTTATTTATTTTCCTTTCATTTGTGGCATTCACTAATTGTATTAGGAATCTTAATACCTTGTGAAAGGGACCTTGAGGTGGTAGGAGAAGTATGCTCTTCACCTTTAAGTGAATCAGAAAATCTTGACCCATCTTAAGGTTTTGGAAGCAAGGGAGTAATTGAATCTCTTTGCTTGGTGTGTTTGGAAGAGATTCTTGAGATAGGGGAGTATGCTCTTCACCCTTGTGGTGAATCAAAAACCTTGAACCTCAAGATTTGATCCATTTTTGTTTAGTTTAGGAATCCTTTAGCGGGCCTGCTCTTGAGCAATCAAGAGGAACGACTCAAGTGGGGACAACCTTGTCATCATTTTCCTTGATGGCAAGTGATTCCGACTCACTATAATCTCAAGGCTATCAAAGACACCAAAAACCTTGATAGACATAACACTTGTCTTCGTTTGATGTGAGTAGCTAATGGGATTGCGACCATGGAGAAAACATTGAACAAGAATGCTTAAGGTACTCTTGAGGTCGCGAGGTCCTAGTCCTTTATGAGGAGCAAGAGGGGTGTTGTGAACGGAAATCTTTATTAAGAACCATTAGATAGAAGCCACCCTCTTTTAGCCGCTTATCTTCTTAGTGCAAGGATTGATCCAAGTGGTTTACCCGGATCACCTTAAGATACTCACCATATGTGTCCCTTTGGTTGTGTCATTTGACATTTCCATGACAAAGCCAACATCTCTTGTGGGTAACCACTTGGTGTGAGGCGAGGGGGCATCAAGTTGTGGGCTAAGTTGGTAAGTATTGAGCCTTGACTTTCTAGGATAGATTTGCTTGAAGTGTTTTCGATTGTGTGATACCAGTGCAAACGTTCTTACATACAAACAATCAGTAGCATTCATAGGGTGTTGTTTCAATTTTGATATCACAAGTGTTTGTCTTGGCAAGGTTGCTTTTGCCCTTGTTTCAAGTGTTTGAGACCATATTTTGATCCCTTTCTGTTTGCAAACCTACTGAAATTCTACTGATACTGTGACTGAAATTGAAAACATCAACCCTCAACTTGGAAATTTTGACCAAACAGACCCAAAAATGCAAATTTCACACAATTCTGGTCACGAGTTAAACAAATCTGCAACAGTATCGAGCCCTGTAAGGCGAAGTATCGCGTGATACTTTGCGCATGCTAGAAATATCACCCCCTTTGAAGAGAAATATCGCGCGATAGTTCACCCTTGACGGACTATCGCCCGGCCTGCCTGGAGTATATCGCCCGCCAGTATTAAGAAGTATCGCCTGGCTTTGGGTGAAGTATCACGCAGGTATAGGATTATCGCCCCAGTAGCTTGGAGTATATCGCCTGGTTTATTTTTGCCGTGCTTAAATTTTGGTCAGTTTCAGTTGCTGTCAATTAGGCTAGGTCTTAGAGCAAGCGTTTGAGATCTGTCTTGACTCCAAATTTCTATTTTTTAGTCCTCCGAGATAGCATCATTTCATTTACAAAGTCACTTTGGAATAATTGTCAAGTTAGAAAGCCATTCTTGGTGCCAAGGTTCATCTTTAAAATTGTTAGCTATATTCTGGGAAAATTTTAGTTCTCTTATTGTCCAAATCGCTTTCATTTTCATCTCAATTTCAATTATCTTTTGGCCTAGTCCAACCTCCTGATTCAAAAGTGCAAGGGTAGTCACCCTTTGATTTGAAGCACCTCTTTGACAGTGTTGGTAAAGCCCTCTTTTTCTTTTCATTTCTCTTTGGACAATAGAGGACTTTGATTATCCTAGTTTGGTGTTGACACTTTGAAAGGTCATCTTATCATTGAGAATATCTCTCTTTCATGTCAGTTACAACAAGGTACCAAGTTAATCAAGGGAAGCGACCCCCTGTTGCCTTTAGCCAGTTACCACCCATCAAGACTCGTCGACAACCTAAGGGAAAAGGACCCCTTTTTGACCAATCTCCTAAGAGTGAATCCGAGGTTTGTTTTAATCCGGAAGCTAATCCTAGTGAAGTGAGCACCTCTTTTGTACCACTTTCATCAAGTATGGACATGAGTTACACTTTCACCCGACAACAAAGAGAAGCCATGAATCAAACTCTTGAGGATATCTTCCAATGACACAGAAGAGAGTATGGTGGTTCTTCTCATGCTAGTCCACCCAAGTCACCTCCTAACAACGCGAGATATTTTGATGCTCATCAACGAGTCGAAAGACAGCATAAGCAAGCTCACTTAGATTTAGGGTCACAACACGAAGACCAGAACAATGAATCTAGTGATCACCATATCAACGCAGCTAATGCAATAAGGCATTCAAGACAAACCTCCCCACTTAAAGACACCTCTCGATATGCAAATACAAGATTGAGAAGCATTGAGAGAGAGAAGCAAGCCTACTTAGATGAACAGGCTGCTAAAAAGGAAAAATTCTGATAACTAGAGGAAGAGGAACGTGCATTGTTGGATATACAAAAAAGAGTCACCCAAGAAGAAGAAGATAGACTCTATGCACAACAACTCCAAAGCTGATTTAACAGGAAGGGAGCCAATAGTGGGACCAACTCGCCCCCATCTACCCCTTCCCCTAGCCCTCGAAGAAGATCAAAGACACCCTCACAATCCCCAAGTCCTAAAGGAAGAAGGACTTCAAGATATGACCATCATAGGAGACAGTCGTCTCATAGACATTCAAAGCAACCCTCCCAACGAGCACATCATGGCTCACAACATGGAGGCAGTTATGCTAAATTTGATCATATGGACTTCATGACTATGCAACAAGAACCATCCTTTCAAGCCTATGTGGAGCAATATGTGGAACAAAACAAAGACCAATTCTTGGAAAGTCTTATCAACAAAGGTGCTAAAGTTCCATATAATTTTGATGTTCACCAAAAGATCAAGAAACAGAATCCTTCAACTGATGAGGTGATCTTACAAATGCAAAAGGATATAGACAGGATGAAGGCTCCCAAGAGCACATTTCATTTGGACTCCATATGTCCTAACCCCATTGACAAAAGTGTGGTGATGGTAGAATTTCCTAAAAAAGTTGAATTCCCAACATACGACAAATATGATGGCACTGGTGACCCTCACGACCATGTTCGACAATTCTACATAATGAGCTTTTCCTTTCACCATGAAGACTCCTACTTGCTGAGACTATTCCCAAGGAGTTTAAAAGGTCAAGCCATGGAGTGGTTCACCAACCTTTCCCCTCTAGTAAAGACATTTAAAGAACTTATCCAAATATTTGTTCAACATTTCGCTTACAATTTATCTAGGTCGGTCACCATGCTTGATTTGTGTAAACTTAAACAAAATCAAGGGGAATCTTTTGTCACCTTTTTACAATGATGGAGGTGATTGTGTTCGAAATACCCAAGGACAATCCCTGAAGAAGAGAGAATTGATATCATTGTGAACAATCTAATACCAGAACTTAGATATGAAGTCAAGAAAATTCCATATAATTCCTTTGATACTATGGTAGAGGTGGCATGTCGCATTGAGGATGTCCTAAAAGAACAAGGAATTTTGGCTAAACCAACAAATAACAACAATAGCCAAAATAACAATACTAATGGTAACAAGGACAAAAAGAGCTCCTATTGGAACAAAAACAAGCAAGTGGTCAATGACGGAGTTGTTGATTCATCTCAGGTCAAAAATGAAGGAGTTCTTAACCTCTCTCATGCAGTTCAAGCTATGAAGTTGCAAACATCTTCAATGCCACAAGACAAACCTAAGTATCAAAAGAGACCTAAAACAGAGAAAAGACAATTCACTAAATTGGGAGAATCTTATGCAGATATTTTCAAGACACTAGTTGCTCATAATTTGGCGCACCCACAGGATCCTACAAAACATCGAATACCGGATCCTTTACCTCATTGGTGGGATGCTAAGGCTTTTTGCATTTTCCATAATGGGATTGGACACGATATAGAAAATTGTTTTAAACTCAAGCATCTTGTCCAAGACCTTATTGAGAAAGGACAATTACAAGTGGATGGGTTAACCACTAATGCAGACCATAAAGCCTTTAAAGAGCCCTTGCCTAAATATGAAAAAGGAGAGAATTCTAGCAGTAAGAATGGCAAGGCGGCCATTAACTATACATACACACATGCTGACAATGTGATTAACATGCTTGAAGTGGCTGATGATAACATCAACATGGTGAGAAAGAAAGATCCTTATGGACATAATGTGGACTCAACTCCTATGACTAATGAAAGACCCACTGTGGTGATAAGAGGTCCTCACTCACAAGGAATGCCCCAGTCCCTCAATGCTGTCACTAGGGGTCAGGCCCAAGCACCCATTATCATCAAAGGTCCTAGCACTAGTAGGTCTAAACAGCCCGTGTCCAAAGGTGCTCCTCTCAAATTTGTCATTGGTCCTGATTCCAATTATAATCTTATTGACTAGCTACAACGTACACCCTCTCAGATATCCATTTTTGAGCTTTTAGAATTATCTCCTAAGCACAAGGGCGTCCTCGAGGATGCTTTGCGAGCAGCCAATGTCCCTAATAACTTAGATATTGACCAATTCCAAAACATGGTCAACCATTTGGCTAGCCCTCATTACCTCACCTTCTCAGAAGAAGATGAAAAATCCATTAGTCACCCACATAATTTGGCCTTACACATCGAAGTCATGATTCATAAAACCCATGTTAGGCATGTACTGATAGATGGGGGTGCGGGGCTCAATATTTGTACCCTGAGTTTGCTGCTAGCTCTAGGGTATTCTGAGAACGTCATTGACACAAAGAAAAGGATCACAATCAAAGCATATGACGAGGTAGAAAGAAGTTCTAAGGGATTGGCTATTTTGCCTATTCGCATTGGTCCCATAGAAAAAGATATATTATTCCAAATTGTTGATGTTGGACCTCTAGCCTACAACATTTTGCTAGGTAGGCCATGGATTCACGAAATGCAAGCAGTCCCATCAACATATCACCAGTGTGTTAAGTTTCCCCATAACAGTGTAGAAATTTATATCCCTGGAGACAGTGCTCTATCAGTTAATAACATTTCTACGGGATTACATGTACCTTTGAATAGAGAAGCTGACAATCCTAGCAGTTCAGTTGAACAATGCAAGCAAAAATTCAAGACCATGGACCTTGGGATGGGAGATTATAAGATTGATTCTTTTACAAAAATGCCAATCTCTCCTAGGTCTTATGGGAGACCATCCCCAAATGTGAAGCCTTCATCATCAGCAATGACGTTATTTGGGAAATTTGTTGAGTCTTTGGTCCCCATTCAAGAAGAGAAAGAGGAAGTTGCTGTAAGGGACTAGATATATCATGAGGAGAAATACAAACATAATGAGAATTTTGCTCCTTCACCTGAAGCTTATGGGAAAGGGTATACACTGGTTAAAAATATGGGATATCCAAGATTTGGTCCTCTTAGTCATAGGTTGGATGCCAAAGCTGAGCCTCTTGATCATGCTCTTTTTGAATGAAAGAACAAGTCCACGATTGGCTTAGGTTTTGAGAATAAGAAGAAGAAAGGTGTCCCTGTCCCAGTTGCGACGGACAGTGACAGTGATGCAGATTATACGCCTGATCTTTCCAACCAACAAGATGTGTCTGATGATTGGGTGCCCTCAATGAATCTCCTTTGGGGAGATTCCATAGATTTGATGCTTAATAGTCCTACTATCCCAGCTGCGACAGATAGTGACTGTGTGACTGCTAGATCGACAAAGGAAAGTGTTACTGTCCTAGCTGCGACGGATAGTACCAATACTAGCACTAGAGAGGGGGAAACCCTTCCTAACCTTGAGGCTTCTACATCACGAGGCCTAAATGATGACTCAGAGACAGACTCCCATGAATATGAATGGGATTCACTTTCAGATGCAACAATTGATCTAGATGTGGATATTATCCATGCCTATAGTACCCAACCTGATGCGACTAACGATCCTAGCATCAGACTAGAGGATTGCCCTCCTCAAATCACCTTAGTAGATGACACTTTGTTTGATAGGATGAGTCCTAATTTAGGTATCTTAGGAGAAGACTTGATGAACTCTGATTATATGGTCACCAGAGATGACACCTTTTGCATTTACAACATTGAACCCACCATGGACTTACCCCTTTTTCACTTTGACCTGATTGACTGGTCTCAGCGCCACCAAGAGCCCACATTCCTCACATTTCACAATGATTATGAAATTGCTTGCTATCTGAATGCTCTCGAACCCGTGGCTTCTTCCACCAGTGAACCAACAACCAGCATGACAGAGCCTGATATTAAGTACCTCAATCTCAAAACAAAAGAGAAAAAGAAAAATAGGTCTGATGGTGAAAACCACTTTGTGGCGGTGTCAGAACCAAAAATAGTAAAAAGAAATGACGCATCCAAAGGTGAAAACCTCTTTGAGGCACCTAAGGATGGGGTACTTAATAACTTGCCGAGTTATTTCTAGGATAGATCATCAATATTGATTAAACCAACAAAGCCGGTCAATTTAAACACAGAAGAAAATCCTCAGATAGTCCATCTTGCTCAGTCTTTATCAGAGGAAGAGACCAAGGCATATGTACAGTTTTTACAGAAAAAGAAAATTAATTTTGCATGGACCTACTCAGACATGCCAGGGCTTGACACGAATCTCATAATGCATCACTTATCTATAGCTCCAGGAGTCAAGCCAGTAAAACAGAGATTAAGAAAAATGCATCCACATGTAGCTCTACTTGTCAAAGGAGAATTAGAAAAACTTTTGAGAGCTGGATTTATTAGAGCCATCGATTATGTAGAATGGATCTCAAACATAGTACCAGTCTCCAAACATGATGGGTCCATTCGTGTCTGCACAGATTTTAGAGATTTAAACAAAGCCTGCCCAAAGGATGATTTTCCACTTCCAAACATTGACATGATAGTGGACATGACGGCGGGCTATGACATATATTCCCTAATGGATGGTTTCTCGGGGTATAATCAAATCAAAATAGCTCCTGAAGACCAAGAGAAAATAGCATTCACATGTGCATGGGGAACCTACTATTGGAATGTCATGCCATTCGGGTTAAAGAATGCAGGAGAAACCTACCAAAGAGCTATGACGACTATCTTTCATGATATGATGCACAAAAATATGGAAGATTATGTGGATGATACCCTGGCAAAATCAAGAAAAAGGGACACACACCTCAATGATCTGAAAGTAATTCTAGATCGTATGGAACAATTTCAACTCAGATTGAATCCAAAGAAGTGCGCATTTGGCGTCACCTCAGGCAAACTTTTAGGATTCATAATATCAGCAAAAGATATCGAGGTTGACCCCGAAAAGGTCCAAGCAATCCTAGATATGCCACCTCCTTGAAATATCAGCCAAATGAGAAGTCTTCAGGGATGTCTTCAATCAATTAGGAGGTTTATTTCTCAGCTTGCAAATAGAGCGCAACCCTTCAACAAGACATTGCATAAGGGCGCTTCTTGTGTTTGGAACGAGGATTGTCAAAAGAGCCTAGATCAGATCAAACAATACTTGGCCAATCCTCCGATCCTAATGCCTCCTATTCTAGGGAAACCATTGATCCTATATATTTCAGCCATAGACACTTCCCTAGGGGCATTATTGGCTCAATCAGATGATACTAGGAAAGAACGGGCCATCTACTATATCAGCCGTACTCTGGTCTCCTATGAGATAAATTACAATAATATTGAGAAGTCTTGTCTCGCGGTGGTGTTTACTTCTCAAAAGTTGCGCCACTACATGCTTGCTCATACCATACATTTGGTTGCCAAAATTGATCCCCTTAAATACTTGCTTAGTAAGGCTGCCCTAACGGGTAGACTTGCTAAATGGATGATGGTCCTCACTGAATTTGACATAGAGTATGTTGAAAGAAAGGCAATAAAAGGGCAAGCTATTGCCGACCAATTAGCTGATTTTCCAATCCAGGATAGTATGCCAGTCCAAGTGGAATTCCCAGATGAACACATCTTATATACCACTACTCGCACTTGGAAAATGTTCTTTGATGGCTCCCGCATGCAAAATGGATCAGGTGCTGGAGTGCTATTTGTTTCTCCACATGGGTACAACATTCTGAAGTCTTACAAACTATTATTCCCATGTACCAATAATATTGCAGAATATGAAGCTTTAACTAATGGCTTGAGAATGGCTATAGAATGGAACATCACAGAATTACATGTCTTTGGGGATTCCCAGTTAATCATCAACCAAGTCAATGAAGAGTATCAAACCAAGGATGACAAATTGATACCTTATAAAAAGATGGTTGATTCTTTGAGATGCTATTTCACCTTTGTGACGTTTCAACAAATCCCTAGGATAGAGAATAAAGCTGCAGACGCCATGGCCACATTAGCTTCACTTCTTCAGTTGGAGACACATGAATCCCGATTTGAATTCCTAGTGGAAGAGCTACACCATCCCATCTTTGACTCGTCTGAAAGCCGTGTCATTTGTGCCATTATCACACACAAGTCTTCCCGATATGGTGCTATCTATTCATATCTTCGTGATGGCATCATCCCTGACACATTCACCCGCTCCGAACATCGAAACCTCATCTGTAACGCCTCTCGCCACACCCTCATCTCTGGTGATTTATATAGGAGGGGTTTAGATGGGACGCTCCTTAGGTGCTTGGAAAAGGAGGAATCCAACCAAGCGTTAGTTGACATCCATGAGGGCATTTGTGGTGGACATTCTAATGGTCTTGCCATGGCCCGAAGGTTGCTTAGGGCGGGATATTATTGGCCCACAATGCAGATGGACGCAGTCACCTTTGCTAAGTCATGTGAAAAATGTCAGAAACACGGCAACCTGATTCATGCTCCAGGTAGGGAGCTGATTCCTTTTGTTTCTCATTGGCCATTTCAGCACTGGGCCTTTGATCTGGTTGGGCAGATTCATCCCAACTCATCAGGTGGACACAAGTTCATCATTACTACCACTAACTACTTCACAAAATGGGTGGAGGCTGTACCACTTTCTGTTGCTTCAGGAAGGACCATTTCTTTATTCATCTTGAATCATATCATTTGCCGATTTGGAGTGCCTTCTGAGATCATTACTGACAATGGAGGTCAATTTAAGAATAAGGACCTAAAGCACCTATGCAAAAATTTTAAAATCAAGCAACATTGGTCCTCCATATATTTTCCACAGGGAAACGGACAGGCAGAAGCTTCTAACAAAACCATTCTTAAGATTCTTCATAGAACAGTGCACAAGAATGGTATGGATTGGCACTTACAAATCAATCCAGCACTATGGGCTTATAGAACAAGCATTCACACACCTACAGGAGCCACTCCTTTCTCTCTCACCTATGGCGCTGAAGCAATATTGCCTTTAGAAGTCGAGATACCATCACTTAGAGTCTCACTCAAAGGTTTGATTACAGATGAGGATTACCGCGCCATGAGGTTACAGGAACTAGAACTTCTAGATGAGAAGCGTAAGGCTTCCTTTGATCATATGAGAGTGTATCAGAAGCGTATGTCCAAGGCATTCAACAAGAAGGTTCGCTCTAGAGAATTTCAAATAGGTGATCTTGTTTTGCGAGAGAATCCTAAGAACCAACAAAACAAAGAGCAAAAGGGCAAATTTGAACCTAACTGGCTTGGACCATATGTCATCACAACTGCTTTTGGTACTGGTGCGTATTTACTGTCAGATCCTCATAGAGAACAGCTCCCTGATCCCATCAACATTGTGCACCTCAAGAAGTTCTATCCTTGATGCCCATTCTGTCTGGGGGCATCCCTTGTATATACTTTATGATCCTGAAAAAATTACAAAAAAAATCATATATGATGCTGAAAAAATCCTAAAAAGCATATAAAGTCCTGAAAAAATACAAAAAAATCAAAAAATCAAAAAATCAAAAAAATAGAAAAAAGTGCCTTGTTGAAAACCTAGCAATAGGTGCCTTGGTAGCAAAAATACAAAAAAAAATAAAAAAAATAAAAAATAAAAATAAAAAAAAATTGCAATAAATCCAAGTGGTGAAAACCTGGAAACAGGCGCTACTTGAGGCCTTTGCACCCCTATTTGTTAGCATGCATCCTCGACACTTAGCCACTTCCCATCATGCCTTGACCTTATTTGGCTTAGTCTAAAATTGGTCTTTGTCTTTGTCTAGGGGGCATAACTGTTAGCATTGGTCTTTTAGGTGCATTTGTCTCTTGGGGCATTTCACAACAGGTGTTTTTCAACACCACCCCAAATACAGTATTTTTCAACACTACCCTTGCGTCGAGTGTTTCTTAACACTTATTAGATGTCCTGCCTATAGTCTAAGTATAATGCGATAATGCTCATTTGCAGATGCGATACTCAGAGTCTGACTCTATGACCAACACACACGCACTTAAACAATCAACTCGCTTGAGATATGGTGACTTTATTTTTCTTTGTGTGCTATCTATGAGGATTTTTTTGATGAGTGGTCTCTCCCTGAGAAGTTTTCAATGATGCATAGCTAGAAGACTGAGGGAATGAGAACATGTTTTCTTTCTTTATCTGCTTGTGGGTATATTTTGTTGATCCTAACTGTCATGAGCATTTATGCTGGTCTTACTTGACACTATGGATTGACGAGGTATTATCCTTGACTGTTTTGAGAGTGCATGCTTCTTGTTATCCTGACTTTCATGTCTCTTGATACAAGCGTAATCTCTCCATATCAAAACTTAGGTGATCTCACTGCATTAGTCATCTTGACCTATATGTCTTTGATGCCTAGGTGAGATTCCCACATCTCTATCTGATAAAGATCATATTCATATCCACATAGTTATACTAGTGTGCATTGTATGATCTTACGACGCTACCAATAACACTTGATGATGATAATTAGATGTCTATAAGCATTGTGACCTTGCAAGTCAACCACTTTCATAGTCTCTTATATTTTTAGGGTCATGTTAGATTAGTTTTGCATTTTGCATATGGAAAGAGCTCTCCTTTTCATCCTACGTGGACCTGTCAGTCGACTACACTCACCTTCTCTTCTTCCCGATCATGTCTGTCATTCCTCGTCTTTTCATCTCGAACTTGTTCCTGTTCACCACAAGGGGTTAATCACATCATCATATCTATATCAAAACTGTCACTTTCAAGAAACATGAGTCTATATCATACACATGAGAATTAAACATACATCTATGAGAGAGAACATACATAAGCACATACATAAGTATTTTGAACAAAATGATAAGACAATATACATAAACTGATACATCTATCACAAGTGAGACAAATACACATGATACATGGAACATCCAGTAATCTCATATACAATGTCATGATATACAATACAATATGAGATCCCAAAATCTGGATCAACAGTCTCAAAATATGTCCAACATCTAAGACCTAATCCTAAAACTCGCTACCACCCTCGTGAGGAGCTCGTGGTGGTGGAGGAGGCATAGCTCTCCTATCGAGTACCACGTCTGATACCCCTGCCTACTGAGAGTATGATGGTGCTCTCTCACCCTCCAGGATGGCCTGCAGATATAACCCGTGATAATAGGTAGCTCTCGCTGACTCTCGTCAGAGCTCTAGTGCCTCGACCAGTGCCATCGCCTCATGGCGTGCTATCTCTGCTCTGAGATTAGCTATCTACTGATCCCGCTCTGCCCTCAGATCCAGGAGCTACTAATCTCTCATGGCTATAGTGGTCTGCAGTTGCTATATCTCTACCTCCTGAGCCTGTATCAGGGCTCTCAGGTCCTCTCCCCCTGCAGGCTACTCCTGCTGTACCTCTGCCTACCGGTGAGCTGGTCTCGCCTCCTCCTCAAGTGTCGCTGACTGCTATCCCTATGACCATTTCTAGCCACCTGATCTCGACCCCTCTCATCTCTCCATCCTCCTCCCTCTCCCCCTCCTGCCATCTCCTCCATCTCCTCCCTCCCCTCCCTCCCCTCCTCCCTCCCCTCCATCCCCTCCGTCTCCTCCCGGTGCTGGCACCAGTGCATCTGGTACTGTAAACCGAGGGAATGTTACCCTCTGCCACTCTGCTCTATAGGCTCCATCAGCCCCTGCGTCTGCCACATTTGGGAAATAATCTCAAGGCTCACTCCTGATAGCTGCTGTCTCTACGACAGCCTGCTGATAATCCAGCATGGGTAGCCACCCATGACCCTCCTCATCCCTAGCCCTAGCATATGTAGTAGTCTCTGTCGAGACTCGTTGCTGCCTCCCAAACTACCACCACACCTGAGTGATGCAGCATCTCTCTACGATCTCCACATATCGACCTACCAGTGGCCGACTGCACAGCATGTAGCTCAACTCATCCGTTGCATCCCCCCAAACCTCAACCTCCCTGTACGGCCTCCATGTAAATGAGGCTATCTCATCCAGAATCTATCTGTAATAGGTCACATCCCTAGAATGGGCATGTGATATAAACTCGATGTACCTATAGATGTAGGGGTACCTCCTCTCCCTCGGCTGAACCCTGGGGAGCACCATAGCGATGTGCTCCCATGCCCATACCTGTGCCAGGATGGCACCACATGCCCATGTCCAACCGTCCTTGTAGACGATTTCGTGCAGCTCATGATACATCTCTACCAGGATCGCAAGCCCCCATGCCATCCGTCGAGGCCTGCCTACCAAGTCTACCAATAACCTGCCCCATCCAAGCAGGAATCTCTTCTGACTATGATCAATCATCAGGATCTGTGAAATGATAGATGCCACAATGCATGGCACCAGATAATCTCTGCCAAAATCATCAAACAGTCTCTCCCAGCTGACATGCCTATCCAGAATAGTCACATCCTGAAATATCTCCTGAATCAATCGATGCCCCTCAGTGGCATCCTGATCATAGTATACCTGTGACAACACATAAATCATGTTAGTTTTCATCTTTTGGAAATATTACATTTTACATGACTATCTCAAAAATATGATTATACTTACAGGCTCTCCGTGGCATGGAACTCAGAGGATCCTATAGACATCCTCCAGTGTGATGGATGCCTCGCCTGTAGGAACGTGGAAGGTGTTGTTCTTGCTGTGCCATCTCTCGGCCAGCGCAGTCAACAACCCATGGTCCGCTCAGATATATGGGTACCTCAACAGATACCGAAATCCCATCGCCCTAAGGTCGGCATTGCCCAGATCATCCAGATCTCGGACACACCGTAATCCTGTCACCTTCGGTGCTCTGATGATGAGCGCTAGAAAAACCTCCTGCAAGCCAAAACCAAGCCCGTTGTTAGTACATATCATGATGGATGTCTAAAAACTCAGTAAAAAATATCTTAAAAATGTAACATTGTCTAGACCCATGTCATTCTTGCTCAAAAATGCATTAAAAATCAATATTTTATGTTGGGCGATATTCTTTTTCTGGAGAAGTATCACGTGATACTTCTCCCTATAGTGGGGTGATAAACCTTATATCGCACGATACTTCACCTAGTATCGTGTGATACTTCGCCCAGTATTGTGCGATACTGGTGCCTAAGGTCGCGCGATACTTTGGGGTCACGCGAAGTATCGCGCGATACTTCTCCCCAAAGCACGCGATACTTCTAAAGTATCGCACGATATTTCACCTAAGAAAAAATTTTGAAATTTAAAATTTGAAAAAACGTGCTAAAATAAGCTATTAAATGCTAAAAATGACCAACAAACTTGAGTTTTCGAAAACATACCGGGGCAGGATAGTGTGGTGGCCGGTTGTGCAACCGGGCATGCTCGAATTGATGCCTGTGGATGGGAACTCCTGCTTGCTGGGCCATTTTCTCTCTCTAAAGCTCTGAAATTCTCAAATCGCTAAAAGATAAATGATTTTTGAAAATGACATTTTGACCCCTTTTATAGTCTTTTGACTTTTTGACCTCATTTTTCAAAACACTTCAGAATTGCATGAAAATTGCACTCCTACCTAATTTCGATGTCTTGGATCCATTTTCGGACTTGAAATTAAAATTTGAGGCCATCTTTATAGTCAAAATTGTGTTTCAAAATCTTCCCCCCTTTTGCGTAGTTGACTGATCTTTTGAGGCCTAACCCTTCGATCTTTGTTGGGGCATCGTTATTTCTTCATTTCCATGTCTTCCAACCTTCTAGTCTTTCATTCATATTCATTTCATTCCCTCATTTCTAACTGGGCCATGTTTTCATTGCCTAATGGTTAACCTATTGACCCTTACCTTCGATTGTGATTTCATTCTGATTTGATCAAATATTTTATCAATTCACTGTTCTCCTCTCTACCTGATTTCGATTTCGATTCCGAGGGGGCAGTACCTATGGGATTCTCATCCCCAATTGATTGATTTTCCTGATTCAGACATCTTTTGTGAGCTTTTGCTCAAAATTTGAGATTCTTATCTCCCATTTTTAGACATTGATTATTGCCTAGTAGCGACGGTGATAGTTTTGTCTAAAGCTTGATTTGCACCTAGTAGCGACGGTGTTGGTCAAAGGCCTTTGTTTATGTTTGTCCAGATGTGATCCCGAATCGACCTCACATCTGAGTTGTTTTGTGATCCCAAATCGATCTCACATTGCAACTTCATTCTTTGACTACATGTGTTCCCAAATCGATCACACATTAGTCAAAGAGGGGCAAATGTATGCACCCTAAAATGGTCGCCTAGACTTTGGGCCCCATTTATTTGATTTATCAATCCTGAATCATTTTATCAATAATCAATATTTTCAACAATATCAATTTCTTAATCAAATCCTAATTTCGATCATATATTGGATTTTTATCCTTGGGCTAACCATTTATCCTAAGTCTTTATTTAATTAAAAGGAATATTTCCTCCCCTTTTGATTAAATAAAAAGCCCCACTTTTCCTCTTATCCTAAGTTGCACAAATAAAGCATTATTCCTATTTTACAAAAAGGAGAAAAGCACTTTTTGTCTCATATGGACATAAAGTCAACTCTTATTTTCCTATTGGAGGATACTTGTGCACATGGATTGCTCCTCTTTCAAGCTCCAATGCTGATTAAGACTTTTTGCCTCTTAATCTCAATGGTCCATTTCACCTCATTTCTTATAAAAGGAGATCTCTCTCCTTCATTTGCATATATCCTTGTTTTATGCTAATGTTATGCTGCAGGTTTTAAGTGCATTTGGAGTTTGAAGACATTGAAGACTTGTTGCATTTCATTGTAGTTGCATATTTCCTTTCATAGTTTCATGATAATGGCATATTAACTTAGTTTCTTTTTATGCAATAGAATAAGCTCACATAGTCTAAATAGGGAGCATTGTAATCCATTGCTATTTTCTTTCATAGATTAGTTGCATTGTACTTTCCTTTCATAGCTTAGATTGCATTCTCATATAGCTTGCATTGCATTTCATATTGGATTCTTGGAGATATTGGCATTGTTGCCCTTGTCTTCATTGTGAATCTCTCATTGTATGGTTGACTAGCAAGGTCACAAGCTTGTAGCTCTAGCTGAGAGTAAATACACCATAGTCCCTTGCAACTCCATGCATAGAGAGCTATGAGCCGCTTTGTGAGGCCTCATTCTTGAGCAACCTTGCATGTAATGGTTCATAGAAGTTCATATTTTAGTGTGTACAGTCTTGTATCTTGAAAATTTCTACCACCTTTGTCAAACCTTGCTGGGAAGTCTTTGTTAATACTAGCTCCTTTGTCCATTTTTTCATCATCTTTGGATGGCCTTGCAGGTTGTGGCCTGGTTTCTTTCCATAGTCTACCCTCATCCCTTTTATACATTTGGCTAGATGCCTTTTGGTTGCTTTCAATATTTATGGCCAACTTAAAAGCATCCCTAAGGGTATGGGGATTCTTATCTCTTAAAAGATTGGACATCTTTCCATCCATAGAGTTGAAGTATGTGGTTAGACAAACTGCATCATCTAGTCTTAATACTTGGAACAATTTATACATAGCCTTTTGGAATCAGCGATTAAACTCTGACATGCTCTCATTATAATGCTTCTTGATATTGTTAAACTCATTGAGCATATAGCTAGAATTCACATGTTCTGCATACTGTTCCTTGAAACATCTGACAAACTCATCCCATGATGCAATACTATTCTCAGGCAGACCCCTATACCAATCCCTGGCATCTTCAATCAATGAGTGAACAAAAAGTTTCATTATAACACCTTCATGTTCAATCTCAGAGTCATTAGCCTTGTTTGTGAAAAACTTCAGGTGCTCTTCACATGTAATGACATTATTCCTAGTAAATAATGGAATTTTCTTTCTGATTTCATTGGGGATAGTATTGGATTGACCATGAATGCCATCAAAGAATAAAGGCTTATACCTATCCAAATGAATTGGTCTTCTTTGGATATTTGGTTGAAATGGGGGGGGAGCTACAATATTTTGGCAGGGTACAGTCCCGACTATACCACTAACTACAAGGGGAGCTTGATTAGGAAATTGTCCAGGTAAAATTTATCCAAGGTGAAAGGCTTGAGAACTTGGAAGTGAGTTGCTAGGTTGTTGGGGTGATATTGTTCCTGAAATGACAGGGGTAGAGCTACTAGCAGATGTGTTCATATTAGCATGTAAGAAAGCAATTTTCCTCTTCATTTCATCTACAATAGCCTCCAACTCGAGTTTCTCAAGTTGAATAGCCAAATATTCCTTGGCCTTTCTAGCCTTCTCCAAATCAATGCTTGTTTGGGAAGGAACACTAGGAACAACGACAATTTTCTTGGGCTCATTAATATTGACACCCACTACCTTTCATTTTCCCTTATCAAGGATTTCTTTTGGCTCATTTTTAATATCCTCATTCCTCTATATTTTAGAGGGATGTAATTATCTGAGAACATGGTCTGTCCCCTCAAATTCACTTTGTTTAGATTTGATATCCTGAGCCTTTTTCCTCAAAACCTCCATATCACCAAACAATTCCTTGTCTAAACCCTGAACATTTTGGCTTAGATCCCTAGCTTGAGCTTCGTTTTTCCTAGTTTTGATGATAAGTTCTTGCCTCTCCATGAGCAATTCATAGATTTGTTGTTCCCTCACCTTCACCCTATTAGCAATCTCAGCAAGTTGTTCACATTCTTTCTTCCTTAAAGCAATCACCTCTTCCCTCAACTTTTTAGAATCATAGGAAGCCGTTTCAGCAGCAAAAGTTTCTCCTGGTGGTTCGAGGGTTTCTCTTGTAGGGAAATAACCTACTTTAGTGACTTCTGTGATTACTTCTTTTTGAGAATGAATATTTGGCATGACCTTCTTGACATGTTTGGGGTCATCAGAAGAGGAGGAAGTTTCATGAGGAAGTGGGGCATGAGATCTTTCTCTAGAAGGGCCTTGGGAGCTGGCATTACTGTGACCTCTCCTAAACCATTACTTTCTACTAGGTGTATGGAGCTCATCACCCACATTATCTTTTGGGTGATCCCTATAGTAAGACCTAGTGAACCTTGGTTGACTCATGGTATATGACACAAAATATATCAAAATGTATAGATACCAGTGACTAGTAAACACAGATTATTAGAGTTGCCACCCACTAACAAGCGGGAATCAAATTAGTTATGCTGGTCTGTAAAAGCACAATAGACAGTATTTGCACAAACCTATTGCAAGCTTTTATTTAGAGTTCTCTAGTAGAGTCACCAATTTTGTTAGTGCTCAAATTTGCAGATGATTAAAATTCATAAACTCATGTGATCCTAATAGATGCATCTAACAAAATGCAAGCACTAAGGTATTAAGGTTATAAAACCTTCTTCACTTCGAGTATAAAACCTAGGTGGATTTACCTATAACAATTCACTATTTGAATAAGCTTTAAATTGAGAATAAGCTCCTTCACTGCTATGTTGTCCCTTTCAAAATTAACTCAATAAGACATTATAACTCTTAGTATAGCCCAAATGATCCTGATACATAACACTATGATGGAAATTAGAAGAGCAACAACATGGAACAATGGTTTAAGGACATTCATCCTTCTTCTTTTTAAGAGTTAAACTCAAGGAAGGTTAACCTCATTCAGTGCTTCTCTAAAGCATTACAATATACATTCATGAATTTATCATAGAATGAATTCAAATAAAACTATGAAATAAAAGTAAAATTGATTGGTTATTTGTATTTCTTGGTGATACAAATGTAAATACAATTTAAACTAGTGCCTTATTTATTGGGCATTAGAGTCAAACCCTACATCCACTGAATTATACCAAAATAGGTATACTAGAAAGCAAAATGAAATACCTAACATTTCACTCTTTCAATTCCCATGTCTGCCATCAAATCCATACTTAGACAATTAATTCCTAGAGACCTCCCCTAAGATTTACTCTTTCCTTGAAAGGTACTTAAGCTCAACCCCTATATTTACCTAGTAAAGAATGCATTACAAGCCTTGCAATTAAATCAATAAAAGAATCAAAACATCTAGATATGAAGATAATAAATGACAAGAATGTAGCTCCAATATTTTTTATTAATATTTTAAAAAGTTTCAGTACAGTCTTGAACTTAGCCAAAAATAAAGCTCTATATTCATAACCCTTTTTTACAAAATTTGTATCCCCCCGAAAAGAGAAAAAACTTGCTGTATATACCCACAGGCATCTTGGAATCCTCAAAGGATGCAACAAGCTTTAGATGGCTGGAAAAAGATCTTGCACTAAAAACAAAATTACAAACTGACAAGATTTGATTGCAACAAAGATTGCAATTATCCATTTCTCAACAATTTTGTAGGTGGCACCTTTGTCTAAAGATTTTTCAGAGCAGTTGCTAAATTTGTTGCATGAATGATGACCTCCATCTAGCTAACTTACATCATCCTCTATTTGAACATGCTATCCCTCAATTTCTAGATCAGGTGCCATGTGCACTCTATTCTTCTTCCTCTTCTGTAGTTTGAGCAGCTAGCTTCTTCTTCTTCTTTTTTGTTAACTGGCCCCATGTTGCTACATCATCATCGGATGGCTAGTTGTAACTCTGCAACTCTTGTAATGATTTGATCTACTGATCCCATGTGGAATCAGTTATATTTTTGGCCTCTACTACAAACAGTGTGCAATCATTCTCAATCTTGAAAAGACTATCAATGATATTATTACATCTCTCCAAGTATAAAGCTTTGTCATCCTTTAGGAAAGCATCCTGCTTAATTACTAGTTGATCCATTGACATTTTCCACTCTTCCAAACTAACCACACTTCCACTATCATCATACATAGAAGGCAAGTACTTGCTGTAATTCTTGTCAAACATAGCTAACTTGGCCTTTATTTGGTTAGACTTACCTTTAAAGAAACTAAAGACAGCACTTACCAAACCAATCTTTTCATAAACTACAGTTACTACCTTAGGAATATCAGACCTGTATTCTTGCAAATCATCCAACTTATCAAACAATGTGCTCCTTCTAGACCATACACTGTAAAGTGGCTCTAAAGTATCAAAGATTCATTCACTTTTCCATTGGCCTGGTGTAATAGATTAACTGATTTATGGACTGACTCCATTCTTTCCTTTATTTTACCCTGTCTATATTGCACAATTCCTTCTATAGTGTCTAGAGATGCATGCAATTTTATCTTTTCCAAATCTTCGGTTGGCTTATCAAGTACTTCTACATCAATCTGAAGAGGGGCCTCAATCTGCAATGGGAGGGGAGGAACTATCTTTAATATTTCTTCAAGCTTTTCTTTTAGCTCCTCTAACTCACTTTCCATCTTCTTGATCACCATGAGTTTGAGATCTCTGTCCTTGGAAACCTTCATTGAATTTTCAAACAATGTAGCATATCTCTCAGATAATTGTGTGTTCTTTTCCTCATTGAGGTGAGCTAAGTGAGTCACTGCCTTTGAAACTTCAAGATCACTTGTATTAAGCACTGTCCACACAATTTTATTACCCTCCATTTTATCTTCAATACTGACCAGAGAGGGTTTCTGATTTTTTGGGGCCAATGACCAAAGTGCTACAGCCTATGACTTTGGGTCATAACCACTTCCTCTAATCATGTCATGAATGTTTACTTCACAGGATAAGCTTCCTTTTGGCTACTTTATGATCTGATCAATAATAAAGGTAGAAGTCAAATCCCACCCTGGAATCAAAAGCATACCACTTGTTTTAACCATCTCTCTAGATTCCTTAATAGAAATCTTCTCAAGGCTGGGATCATATGAAGTTAAGGCCCTCAAAGTTTCTTCACTAGGTCCCATACCCTCAGGGAAGGCCTTCTTCACTTCCTCATGTTTCCTCCAAATAAGGAAAAACATGAATTCCCTACTTTTGACAAACTGGTCATCACTGAGAAATTCTTCTTGGTACAACTCCCTTCCATATTGCCCTAATAACAGAGTCAAGTCCTCTATCTCCTGTGTCTTTACCTTCTTTCCTTCCCTGATAGCTTTTCTTAACTAATGGTTATAGGCCCTTGTGCTTGGCACAAGAACTACTACACTATCCAGGATCCTCTTTGGTTTCTTCTTCCTAGAGGACTCACCAATCTCAATTTTTTGTTTCTTCAAAGGTGGCTCTGGAATGACCTCCACCATTGATGTATCTAAACTTAAGTCAATAATTCATTCTTCACTTGCTAGAGGTGGACTATTAATCTCTTTTGAATCATTAGTAAATTCTTTAGGCTTTGAAGTGGAATAATTCTTTGGCACTTCCAATCTCTCCTCAAGCATCCCTTCCAACTAGTTGGATAGGGTGCCATGCATTTCTACCATTTTCTCCATCCTCTACAAATATGATAACTCAGGGAAATAACTACCAAAAGGAATTTTAGCCTTCTTTAACTATGTCTCCAAATCCGGTAGATCAAAGTATTTGGTCCATTTCCTTTTGGCTTCATCAAAGTTTATTATATTTCTTACTACATCCTCCTCATCAAGGCCCTCATGTTCCTTAATTGTTCCAATGTTTGGAATCAAGGTCAACCTGGCCATCTTAATAAAACCCTCAGAGTCAACATATCTGCATGTCCCTTCAATCATCTTGAAATGATGTAGCCAACTACTAACCTGATCCAATGCCCTTTTCCCAATCAGAAAACTATCAAACTTGAAATGTCGAGGTGTGAAGGTACCCTTCCTATGTGGCCCTAGATGCTCCTTATCTATCCACATCAATTACCAAATAAATTCCATCATGGCCAACCTAGGAGGCATGTATCTTGGGAGTAGATGTGGAGGCTGAGGGCATCCATAAACCCTAATGACTGTGGAGTTTTTTCCTAGGTAAAAGTCTCCTAAATTATGATTCCCTGGCCATTTGTCTTCAAACTACATTGGCCTTAAAATTCTCAAAACCCTAGTTTGCAATCTTACTATATTGGTACCCAACATTTCTAGCACCGGGTGGACAAAGTAATTCTCAAAAATGGTGAAATCACATTCATTGGATGTAGTATTCCAAATATTTACCTAATACTACAGTGGGCTAGGAACGTCCTTGAAATGGGTTCTTATCTTCAACACCCTAGAATCAAACTCATTGACATGATGGTAAAGAATTAGATGCATAAGAAGAGAGTAATGCAAGAACTTAATGGCCCTCTTCTTCTCCTTAACAAAAACAAATCCATCATGCAACCTATTGATTATATACTGGATATAATCATAGTCAATATTAGTTTGTCTATTCTGAATATCCAGGCTTATCATTAGAAGGTCAGTAGGAAGCTTATCATCATCCCCATTTATACCCAAAACCCTACACAATCCATGGCATAAAAGCTTCATATAATGGTTGAGGGTTGTAAAAGAATAAGGGGCATTCATATTCGGTGGGAGAGGAAAAATTTACCTATCATTTTTAGGTATATGCTTAACTTTCTAGTTCTTCACTAGCCCCACATTACTCGCATATTTCTCTCTCTCTTTCCTTAAATCAATCTCAGTAGAGGATGATGCATAAAAATTGAAAGCCTTCATAAAAGACCCCCTATCTTGAGAAAGAAACACAGACTGGTTTGTACTTCTAATACACCTAGAAATAGGATCATATAACCTAGCCAATTCAATGATTAAGTCAACATCTAAAAACACATCTAGCACAATAAATTTCACCATTCCCAGTACCCAGGCATTAGATATAGGCATAGGCTTACTCCTATTATTATAAAAATATGAGAACAGGGAAAAACCAGAACCTGCAGAAGTATGAGGATCCCTGCATTTGTCCATGAGGTCTTCGAATACAGTGTCTGTGGCCTTCTTATTCTGATTCCAGCTAGGAAGCAACCTAATGAACTCATCTAAATAATTTGGCTTCCCCCTATCTTCTCCACCTTTTTCTTTTTGGGATCCTCCTTGTGGCTTCTGTGCCTTCTTGGCTCCACTGGATGACACTACACTTGCTACAGGATGACTCATCTTTTAATAGAATAGGAACTCTCAACTCTGCAATTTCTACACTACTTGCTTACTGCTACAACAACACAATCTCAATTATTTAAAGAATGACTTTGAGCATAAAAAGCTATGCAATCCTATCTATATACTTGAAAATTTATGTGCATTTGATCACCAAATCATAGCAAATCCAACCTAAATCACCTCGGCATTAAATTTTTCATATTTCCAACCTTCAAATCAGAGGTAGCCGTGGCGTGAATGTTGACAGAATGATTTAAGTAATCAAAACATGGTGCAAGCTGTAATCATGGCCCTTTTTGCATTTAAAACCCTTATTAACTAATGTAAGCCTTGGTTTAAAACCTAATTAGATGGCTATCTACTCCCTATCATCTTGCATAGTACTTTATTCCATGTCACAACAGCTTTCAACAATAAAAACTTGAAAACTCAACCAGACACAATTCAGTGAACACGCAAGCAAAGGATTTCATAATCTTTGAAAGAAAACCTAACCCAAGGTTGAGTTACGAGATCAGGCGACAAGCCTCTTCACTTAATCTCAAAAGAATTCAGTAACTCATGGTTCAATCTTAAAACTTCGTGACCATCATTGATCTCAAAGATGATCAACGGTGCATGGGCAACCCTTTTGATAATCATGCTAAACCCCATTCATTTTAGAGTTTCAGTGACTGAAAGACTTCGTTAGTTCTTGGATACTCACTTTAACCCAACACTTATCTGGAGAATCAACGAACAAAGTATTCTTGCATTCTCATGAAGAAAATTCTAACCATAGTTAAGCCTCCAGAACGGGTTGAATGACTTGTATCTCTAATTCGCTGAATATCTTTTAAACCATAGCTTAATTCCTGAGATTACATGTTGGTCGTTGATCATTATCATAATCTGTGGTTGGCATTAAATCTTTTAAGAACCTTGACCATAACCTTTTTCATTCTGAGAATCAGTGACTACTAAAACTTTTCAACCTTTTCTTCATTCACCGAGTCACTAGATTATTTGGGGCTCTACCGAAACCTCTAAGGTCTTGCTAATATCTCATTCGCTTAATCACTACATAGCTTAGAGACACTACCATTTTCTTGAGACTAAGTGAACAAAGTGAAAACTTAGCCATCCATTAGAATTTGTTGCCAAGTCTGCCAAATTTAGAGGATGTCAAACATGACTTAGTCACTGAATTGTTTAACAAATTTGAGTAGGACCCAATCTTTACGAGATTAAAACATAGCCACTAGATGAGAAGATAATCGATAGCATTTTCCAGTTCGCTGGGTCTCTTAGAACATAACCACTTGATTGGGAGAATCAGAGATAACTACCACGCCGAGTCACTGAATGCCAATAGGAAACTGCCAAGAGATGAGCGAACATGAGACCATACATTTGCCAATTTGCACAAAGATTTTGGGTAATTGGTGAATGATCTGGAGACTTAGTGACTATCATGACATATAACTAGGATTTAACACATTTTCCAGTTCGTTGAGTGACTTGCTACTATGAGACAAAGATTGCATGATTCAGTGAATGCTTGAAAGAAAAGAGTATGTGCATTATCAAGACACTAACGTGACCCAAAAAGTAATGATGAAACATAAGAAATTAGGGCTAACTCAAAGATCAAGACCTAGAAACAATATTTTCAAGGATAAAACACAGGGAAAGGTTTTTCAAACCTGATTAGGGAAAAACTAAAAAAATTTCATACACCAGAACCACATGAAAGTTTACAAATAAGAGGTAAACCAGGACTTGGAAAGGACAAACTCTAAAAGCCTAAAAATATAACCAACACCCTCTCAGTAACTTACCTTTCCATAATCCTAATAGTTCTTGTCAACAAATCCATCAGGTTTATCAATATAGACTTCTTCTTCAAGAATTCCATTTAAAAATACAGATTTAACATCCATTTGATAATATTTAAATCATTTGTAAGAAGCATATGAAAGCAATATTCTTATACCTTCTAATATAGTGATAGGGGAAAAAGTTTCACCATATTTAATACCTTCTTCTTGTGCATACCCTTTGCAGACCAACCTTTTTTTATTTTTTTATTTATTATCATAGCTCCTTTCTCATTGATTTTATTTCTGAAAAATCAATCTTGTTCCAATCACATTCTTATCTTTAGGTCTCAGTACCAGTGACCATGTTTTATTCTTTTCAATTTGATCTATTTCTTCTTTCATTTCATTCATCCAATCTTCATTCTCTAGTGCATCATTTATTATTCTAGCCTCAAATTAAAAAATCAAACATGTGTTATCTCTTAACTTACTTCTTTCCACAAATCCTACATTTCTGTCTCCAATAATTCTTCTCAGTGAGTGGTGTCTCATCACATACTTTTCTAACACAAGTTCGGTAGCTTGTTCATCATTGTTTTCAACTCTCGGTGGAGTCTCATCTTGTTCATTGGTTCCTTCTGGTTGCTTCTCGGTTGTATCAATTGAATTACCATCTTGTACATAAACAAATATGTTATAATCCTTAGGTTCATTTTTTATCTCTTCTTCATTCTTTTCTGCAAATTCATCAACTCTTACATTTACAATTTCAACAATTTTGTTAGAATCCTTGATTAAACATTTTTATGATTTTCTCTTTGATGAGCAACCAAGAAATATTCCTTCATCATCTTTCAATATATAACACCTACTTCCAAAGATTTTGAAATAACTTACCTTTAGTCTACATCCAAACCATAGTTCATAGGGTGTCTTTTTGGTACCTTTCTTCAATTGTTTTTGGTTGAGAGTGTAAACTAATGTACTTATAGCTTCTCTCCAGAATGTTTGTGCAATATTTTTATCAATCAATAAAGTTCTGGCACAGTCAACAATAGATCTATTTCTTCTCTAAGTTATCCCATTCTATTGTGGAGTCCTCGGTGAAAATAGTTGTCTTTTAATTCCATGCTCATTACAAAAGACAATAAATTCACTTGAGATAAATTCACCTCCTCTATCAGATCTCAAAAAATTTAGATGTTTACCTATTTATTTTTCAACTCTAGCCTTATACCACTTAAACATTTGTAATGCATCAGATTTTTTTTTAGAAACATAATAGACATCATTCTTGAATAATCATCAACAAACAAAATAAAGTACTGATCTCCATAGTAGCTTTGAGATTTTATAGGACCTCAAAGGTCAGTGTGAACCAATTCTAAAATACTATTTATAGAATAAGACTTTCTTAGAAAACTTGACTTGGTCATCTTACCAAATTGACATTCTTTACACATAGCTTTATCAAGTTTTCTTAATCTTGGTAGTCCTTTGACTCTACTCTTCTTACTCACTTTGATCAAGTTATAAAAATTCACATGACACAATCTCTTATTCCATAACCACACATCTTGAGTTTAGAAAATAAAAACCTCTTTGTTTCAATATCAAGATAAAATAAATTACCTCTTGATTGTCAGCCAGTTCCAATTAGATCTCCATAAGCACCATAGATCTTAACTTTTTTTTATTGAAATTCCAATAGGTGGCCAGTATTGTTCAGTTGTGCAACACTCAAAAGATTATAGTCCAATCCTCTAACCCAATATGCATCATTACATTTCATCTTATCATTCAACACAATAGATCCTTTACCTTTCATAGGGCATGGAGCATCATTGCCAAATATTAAAAATCCACTATTATACTATTCTAGGTTCTCAAATTTGTAAATATCACCAATCATATCATGTGAACAAACACTATCAATAATCCAAGGGTCTGGTTTACTTACATGAGAAACATGTGCTTTTTCATCTTCCAACTTTTCCTCATCTGATTCTTCTTTTACTACAACAAAGACAACTTCATATCCTTCCTTGGTATCATCAACTTTATCATCAGTTACACCTTTCTCAACTAGGTAGCAAGACTTCTTTCCTTTATCCTTAAAATCTCTGAATTCTCAGTGTCGATTGTCTCTTTTATCATTCTTATCATTTTTGTCATTATCAAGACATCTAGATGCAATATGTCCAATCTTATTACAATTGAAACATTTCAATGGTAACTTACCTTTGTACTTTTCTTTGCCTCCAGATAGCCAGTTAGCTAGTAGTGCTTTAAATTCTTCTTGCTCTTTCTCTTAGGTCAGGATACTATCATACTCATTTCCATATGAATTCTTGTGACTTTCTTTTTCTCTTCTTGATGTTCCAATTCTCACAAATGACTTGAAGGTTGTCTAAATAGTTGGTAGACTATTATCATAATTAATTAACTCAAATGTAGTCAATTTACTGATTAGGGCTTCAAGAGTAACAGTATTGTTCAGTATAGATCTCAATTCTTGAATTGTAGATACTCTCATAGCATAATTAGAAGATAGAGTTCTCAATATTT
The DNA here is from genome assembly GCA_027943335.1 of Chamaecyparis obtusa. Classification (NCBI taxonomy): domain Eukaryota; kingdom Viridiplantae; phylum Streptophyta; class Pinopsida; order Cupressales; family Cupressaceae; genus Chamaecyparis; species Chamaecyparis obtusa. The sequence continues at coordinate 301,045 of BSBK01003326.1, read as the reverse complement.
TGCTTGCCACTTCTTCATTAGTTAGTGATCCATCATCACCTCTGATGGCACTAACAACTTCCTTGATTTTTCTATTGTATTGTGTGATGTTCTCTTCATCTTTCATCCTCATCTCAAACTATCAACCTTAGCTTTTGTACATGTTGATCTCCTCCATAGATAAGTGTGATCTTGTCCCACATCTCTTTTGAATTAACAAAATCCTTAATATCATTGAATTCAACATCAGAGAGGGAATAAGTAATTTCTATCATAACTGAGTTGTGTTCCTACCTTTCTCTCATTTGATCAACTGCCAAAGGTCCAGTAGGTGGTGGTGTACATTCATTATCAATCATGTGCAATATTGAATCTCCAATCCTAGATGGATACAATCTCATTCTACTTTTCCATGTTAAGAAACTTTCCTTGTTTAACTTAGGTACTTCTCTCCTATACATCTTCAGATCTTTTACTAAAGTCTTTAAAATTATTTCTTCAGAGTAATTAGCTCTGATACCAATTTTTGGATTACAAAGAGGGGGGTGAATCAATAATTCTGATCATAAATAACTTAAATTACTTTTCTCTGATTAACTCAGTAACAACTCAGTAACTACACTATTCACTATTTAACAAAAATGGTAAATAAACTATATCAATAAATTCAATACATTTATATAAATCATTTGAAATGAGTAACACAAATACTTAACATGGAAACCCAGCTATGGGAAACACCACTATGAAAATTTTCACCCACTAATAAATATACTCTTTTGAGGTATGCCTGGTTAAGAGCCAATTTGGTTAAAGACTACAAAACACATTGTTAGGTATGACCCAGTTAAGGGATTTACCTCAAATCTATTAGGAACTTCACCCTATTAGGAGTGTCCTTGTTAGAGGGCTTTAAACACTCTTTTAGAATGTCACCTTTCTCAAGGATTTACAATAAAGCTGTTAAGTCCACTTTGTTAAGAGATTTCTTTGTTACAAATGCTAATAAGAAACAATAATAAAATTGACCTGTAGATGAGAAACTATCTTTTCTCAATCAGATCCTTGTGCATTCTTCAATCTTCACTTCAATTCTTCATTATCCACAAGCATCAACACTTATCAAATCACTATTTTCTCGCTTATAATCTCTCTGTTCCTTCTTCTCTGTAATAGTCGGTAACCCTTCAACAATTTAGTTTGCCATCTTATTGTCCATACAAGATCATCCTTAATATTGACAACTTTTGTCTCTTAATCTCATATATTACATTTTCCTTTAATAAATCTTAACTGTTCATTTCGTTATACCTTGAATTTAGATCTTGGTAACACGTTTCCTTTTCACCTAAGAACTTGAACTTTTCTTGAAACTTGTTCCATCTCTTTTTTCTTCTTAGATCTTGTAGTAGATCTTCATCTAGAATTTTTATAATTGTAGATCTATGAAGCTAACTCTCATCATCATCCAACTCATCATAGCTAATAATTAAATATCGATTCCATCCATATTTAATATCTTTTCCTTTCTCAGTGCTCCTCACTTTGAATTTCAGTTGAATTGCCTAGTGCCTAAATATTTCCACTTTACTGAGTGACCTATCATTTTCTCTTTACCTTACCGAGTGTCTTTAACTTCTCGGTAGCCAAAAAAATTATCTTATCAAGTTGTCAAATCTTTATCTTCATACTTTACTGACTTAACATAATCATATGTTAGTTAGAAAAAAATTATATCAACATAATCAAATCATTGTTCTATCTGTAACAGTTGCCCATTTAAATTATACAAAATCTCATCTTCTCATTTCTTCTTCTCCTTAACTCATTCATCTTATATCACTATCGAATGATATGACAACATAATATAAATAAGAAATCAATTGCTTGACCTCAATGACAAGACTATAACTGATCTAATCTTTCTACTATCATCATGTATACCTTTGGTATTGGTCGGTCTTCATCATCATCTCCACCAGATAATCAATCATCAACATAGTTATCAGCTATGGTAACATTATGATCAATTGAAGAGAAACATGGTAGACATAAGAATAGACAATGATATACATTGAATGATGTAATTGATTTATCAAAGTGGTATAGATCCAAGTGTTGTGGTCATGATATGTTTATCTTGACTAGGATATGTTGTTGATTATTTGATTAGATGATGATTGGATTACCATAAGACATTATTTCAGGGAACAAAAGATCACTTGGTGAAAATTAGCAAAATGTTTGAACAATTGATGTTAGATCAGTCAACAGTGATGATGTGATCAGTTACCCTGAATGTTTTCATGATCCAGGTGGCATGGCATAATAGATTTGTATTGATGATTTGATGTTACATTGTTCAAGGTGATTGGATCTATCCATTTTTGGAAACATGTTGGGGAAGTCCAATAAAGTTTGACTATTCTTGTGTAAAATTAATGTGCGATGAATCTTAAGGTCAACCTAAATTTGTAAATGAATATCCTAGATTTCTAATATAGTTTAGGGGTCAAGGATTGAGTGGGAATGATTTTAATTCAAATTTAAGATTTTTTTTAAGATGTCTTAGGCCCTAATGAGAATGAAATGTATTTATATGTAAAACAATAAATTATTCAAGTGTAAATCAGGGATGCAAAGGTGTGGTTGAGTGATGATTGAAGATTATTTGCAAGAGAAGTAGCGTTTGTTCTTATTTAGATCTAAAAAATAAAAGGATAAGTGTTACATGTAGTTCATTGTAATTATTGATTCCTAACAATTTCAACAAGACAATCCCTTAACTATGTAGACTTTAACATGTTTTATCTATAAATCCTTTAACCAAGTGACTCTCCAACTAGGGTTTAGAATCCTTTAACAAGGTTATTCCTAATAGGTAAAGCTCCTAATAGGGGTAGAGGTAAATCCCTTAACCAAGTGAATCCTAATAGGGTCTACTCCTAATCAGACATTTCTAAAAATATTAATAGGTCTAGGCCTTTAACAGGGTGCATTTTAGAAGAGTGCAAATTATTAGTGGGTGCTAATTCCCAACATGATTTTCACCCTATAAAATTAGGGTTTCAACAATAAAAATATTGATATCACTTTTTTGCATGTTTTAATGGTTGTATGGTTACTTTTTTTATTACATACACAAAGTGTAAAGTTAATGAATGTGGTTAATGTGTGATATAGGAGCATCTCGGGTCCTTAGAAATCCCGTGTCACCAAAAACATGTTTGAAGTTTTCTGTGTTGCTCGGTTCCTACTTTAACTGAGTTGGTTCGGTGTTTCTTAGTTTCCTTTATTCACCGATGTTGGTCGATTATCTCTCTGGCACTCGGTTATTTCCCTAGTGCTCGGTGATGCTTGTCTAGCGCTTGGTTATCCTTTCTTACCAAGTTGTTTGTTTTGGATTTTTGTTGAGGCCGACTTGTATTTATATTTGGTGATAGATTTAATGATGGTATCTATCATTGGAAAGTGTGTGGACATAGATCTAGTCATTCCTTCCATTGATGGTGGATCTGAAGGCCAACTTGGTTTGGTAGCCTCTTGTATAAATGTAGTTGTTTGGTTAGAGTTTAGAGAGTTAGTGAAGGAGTCAATTTTTGGATAGAAGATAGAAGATAGAAATTAGAGATTGTTGGTAGATCCTCACATGTTGGAGAAATTCTATACTTGATTGTAATATCTGGCCTAAACCAAGAAGGCCTTACAACCTGACATGTATGAATCAAATTGAAGATATTATATCAAAGTTTCTGCATACTCTCTCTCACTTGTTGTGTTGTTACTTCTATGTGTGATCTCTGCAAGGTGGATCTGGTTAGGGTGTGCCTTTGGCCCCTCTACCCATCCCTAGTTTGCATGAGGTGGTATCAGAGTGAGGTGAGATCTGGATCTAGGTTTATGAATCTAGGTTTGAAGGTTCCTTCTTGTCAATCCCTAGTTGAATTGTTGGGGGGTAGTAGATTATGATATGACCTACAATTATAGAGAGTTTCAAGATGGTTCATCAGAGGCAAGATGCAGATCTAGGATTGGCAGACATTTTGAGACAACTTGCAGCTAGATTAGAAGTTGTTGAAATAGCCTGTTGGCTTTAACTTTTTCCACATAGTGTCAAGTTTACACTATGATGAAAAATTGGTTACTCTCCACTCCAAAGTCTGACAGGGAAAAAGGGCCAATTGATGAGGACAAAGAGCATCCTCCTTCTTCTTTGAGCTCCACATCACTCAGGTGGGTATTTCCTTATCTAAACACTCATGACTCTTCTTGATAAACAAAGGGCCTGTAGATAGATTATTGTGGAATAGTTATCAAACCCCTATAGGTATCCTGTACCCTAATGAACCAAACCTAATGCAATAACCTGCTTGCATGGAATGAGTCTAAAAATTAGAAAGGACCCCCTACTACTACAACCAACATGAAAGGATAAGTATTCTCATTTGAATGATTTGATGTTGGGTTGAAATACCCTAAGTCTCTCATAGACCAATGCCTTATCCAATGGGAAATAGGGTCAAATACCTCACTGCAATAGAGAGCTATGAAACAAGAAGACAATACATCCTAATATGTTAGTGCCTTACACCAACATACACCACTAATCAGATCCCACTTTAACAATCTACCTGTGTACCCAGATATGCTATCACCTATTCAAAGGATTTTAACCCTCCCCTTAGAAGAGACCTATAAATAGGTAATACATTAATTAGTATCCACTGAAAGACAAGTATGAAATACCCTTGATACCCCAGCTCATACACATCTGAAAACCAGTCCTAAATTTAGTTGTTTATGTGAAAAAAACTCTATTGCAGACACATAGGAAATGCAAATAGAAAGGCTGAAACACCGTTGATGCTTCAATCAATAAGCCTAAAACTCAAATGGAGACAATCTGATACCAGTACAAATATATTGAAATCTCATACATAAGACAGACTGTTACAATTTGTATTATACTCTTAGAACTAGAAAGGAAAGAGGGAACACCTTATATGTAGAGAAAAAGGAAGTATTTACAAGGTAGAACATTCATGGAACTAGGGAAATTGGAACAAAAAAAGGACCAAAAACTAGAATCGGAACCATTCAAAAATCAAAACAACTACAATATATACCACTAGTTGTCTTGGAATCATAAAAAATTAGGATGCAACAAGCTATAGATGACTAGGGTGAGGGTTAGGGTTTTCACCCACCAAACCAACCAAATTTAATCCAAATTTATTATAGGGGTGAAAACCCAAGCAACCTTGAGAGATCAGATCTAAGAATGATCTTCATTAATGAGAAATCTCTGAGTAATGTACTGAAGATCATTGAATTCACCATGTTTATCAATCAAATCACTCACCTGCAACATGCCTTGAGAAACTCTTACCCATTCCTTCATGGTACAAATCTTCTGCAAATAATCATCAAACTCTCTAGACCACGTCGTGATAGTTGAAAAAATCATATCTACCAAATCCAGCCGCTTAAGCATTCAATTCCAGTCCTTAGTCACTAAGAAACCTTTAAAGTATTTGAATCTGGAAGAAATGGCTACTTTATGGCACCAAAAAACATATCAATGGCCAACATTCAATTCTGGATCAACTTTATATCCCTACCGTTAGATCTCCTCACTTTCCCAGGTTTCATAGCTTAACTACATAGGAATCCTAGTTTACATTTTTCCCTACTCACAAGATCACTAGTCATATCATTAACCTCAAGTTATACTTAGCGATTACATGACTAAATAGTCTCATGATCTCATGGTCTTCTCCCAAAATGCTAAACTATTCAGAGATCACGTGATTGAAGAGATTCTCAGTCGCGAGATAAAATCACTAACTCCAATATTATCATGAGATCACGTGACTATGGGTAAACCAACTGTCTTGAAACCCTTTGAATTTATCGGGAGATTTCGCGACTGAGGCCCCAACACATAGATGCTGAATTGACTTTCTTCTTTCCCCGATCAAGTGACCACAAGAAACCTTTAATATTTCTATGGAAATTTGGTGACTAAAGTCTATCTAAGATACATACTTTCCATTATGAGATCTGGCAACTATATTTTCTGAGTCTCATGAACTTTATCAACTCTTTAAAAACATCTAGCAATCACCCAACTTGAAGATTTAGAGACTAACAAGGAGTCTCCTAATCGTCGAAACATTTTGACTTGTCAACTTTCTTCCTGAGATTACATGACTGCCATCAATATTCTTCCTCACTTCATCCTACAGTCCACATTAAGTCAGGAGAGATTTTCTGACTTAATTATTTGATCCAGTGACCATGAGACTAACCATGTCATTGAATCGCTGGAGGTTTTCCACTTAACCATTAGGAACCTGAGATTCTGAGACCACACAGTCGCCAAATCACTAAATCAAAAACTTAACCACCAAGGCAATCATGATGTTAACCCATGCATTATCTGGAGATTCAATGACAATGAGGTTCACTGATTCTCACAATCTTTTTATTAACTAGGGTTAAACTCTGAGAATGTGCGACCGAGGAAATCTCCAAGTCGCTGAATACTTTCTTAACTCTGAGTTAGATCTTGAGATTAAATTCCTGCCTTTCCTCAACTCTATCTTGTAGCCATCAATGATTCTTGCTCAATTTCAAAATGTTAGAAGACTTAACTGTTAAATCTCAAGATTGAGCAACTGAAGAAATTCAAAACTGCCTGCCAGGTCGCTGAATGTTTGGCACTTAATCGCTGGATTCAAGAGACTGCGAGACAACCCTTAGTTGTGAAATAAATTATAACCTTTGAGCCTGCTGAGATTAGTGGCTATCGTTATACCACTGACCTAAATATCATGCATCTTATCCAAGCGGTATAACAACAATCATGAGATCATGTCGATCTTTAACTTACTTGAATGTCAAAAACATTGGCCCCACTAATAAAACTCCATGTCATTAAACCCATCGACCAATTAGAAAATGCCACCTCTCTATATCTACCCAGTGGAAAAAGTACTTTCTTCAGAAAGAAACCCATTTGGCAACCCTGTCATGTCTTCAATACCTTTGGTGAATCAGAAATGGCTACATCATCATGAGTCAGCAACAAAGGACACCCACCTAGCATTCCCCATCTCTTAAACAAGATCAATAGCTATTGCTATACCACAAGGTTAAACCTCATGCATCTTATATCAATGGTATAATGACAACCACAAGATCAATCTAAGCTTTAACCTCACCTCATCGACCGAAGACCTTGGGCCCACTAACAACTGCCAACTCACTGTCCTACAACCAATAGAAAACTGACACCTTAGCATCTTTTGACATCAGATCCACCTGGATCATCCCTATAAAGGGGCCACCATCACATGATTCAATGAATGAAGAAAATATATAAGCCACTAGCAAAGTCGATGAATGAAAAGACATAACCCCCAGGAACCTAGAGATCTGGCAACCACACAATCGCGAAATCACTGAATGAAAACTTAACTGCTTGAGGATTTAGAGATCTGGTGACTGCAAAGAACATACTACCACTTCATCTCTGGAGACTTGGTGATAAAAGGGCAATCGCTAAGTCTCAAAAGGATAATGAATATTCTATGGACATTGAGAGATCTTGCTACAAAAGAATTTATCGTAGTCATAGGAAAGAAAGGAATATGCTCATTTTATTTGGAGACTAAGAAACTAACCAGGCAATGCAAAGTGCACATGTGTTATGATTCACTTAAGTGGCTCAAAAAAGGTAACAAAGAATTAGAATAGGGCCTAGATAAACTAGGGTTTTACCCTCCAATGGCTATAAATATGAAATGAGACCTAGGGTTTGAAGCTAGAGACAAGGAAAAGCTTGGAGAGAATAGAGAAAAACTTTTAGGCATGAAATTTTTTTGCAGGTGCTAATAGTGGCTTTGTTTGGGGATGCATGCCTCTTGCAGGCATGGCAAGGATTCAAAATTTCTAGGTGAAGCAGACCACCTACTAGACAAAAATAAGGGATCTCTCACAAAAACTAGCAACTGGACCAGGAAAATAGGAAAAGAGACACTCAACAGAAACATGGAAAAAAATTACATAATTTACAAGAGAAAAGCTTTACTTGGTGGCCCCAAGCCACCAAAAGAAAATTAGTGACCCTCCAGAATCAAAGGTTTGATTTTCATCTACATATGTGACCAACCATCTGCAAATTTCATGATCATCTTGTTGCCAACATATGTGAATATTCATGGGCTAAAAAATGAGAATGTACTGATCATTACCCATGTTCTTCCAGTCATAATCATTACATTCATACTCATATTCCAAAAAGTAAGGAATATCATTTACTTCTTCCTAATGACTGGAAAAAATAAATTGATCTAGTAATGCATCAGGAAATAAAACATACTGATCATCATACATTACCACAAAAATACATAGCTAAGAAGGAATTGGATCCTCCAATTTATCTTCATGCATTGCCTCAGCCACTAAACAACTTGGTTCCTCCATGATATCTTCATGAACTAGATCATGAATCAAGTGAAGGTCTTCTTCACACATATTGTGATAGTGGGACAACTGATCTGCATCATTATTTTCATCAAAAGAGTTTCTATCTCAATCATTGAAGACAAGGTCCTCAATACTGTCACCATCACTATCATATCTAGCAAAAGAAGAAAAAGGATATGAATAAGAAACTTGTTCATCACTACAATCTTTATGATAGGAAAACACACTATCATGACCTTCAACCTCTTCTTCTATAGAGTCACTACAAGGGGGGACTTCTGGTACACATGGGTCATATTGATCACTTTGAACACTAGCCTCATTATCAATGTCAAAGAGCATGTCAAAGGGGAGCTACAAATCAAAGTCCATAACAGGTGCATACCTTTGGAACTCTTTAGCCAAAAGTGTTGAAATCTTTTCACTGCTCAATGGACTTTGGGCCTTGTCTTCATCTTCCTCAGCTTCACCCTTATTGTTGCAAACATCATCCCTGTCCAAGACAAGAATGGACATCTCTGGCCTTAGATCATCTTGTGTGAAGCAATCACTATAGGAATCATCATCTGCATCATATCTAATACTCTGCCCTTCACACAAAACATCATCATACCGAGACAAGAAAGCTACCTTCTCATGTTGAGAAGAAAAAAAATCTGCAAACAAACAGGAAATATTGTCAACTTTAGATTCATCTTCAGCATCCTCATATGCACTGACCTCAACATCAGCTTCATAGTCAATACTCTCTGCATAATTAGAATCAACATTAGAAACACTAGCTTCTTCATGATCAACATAACGAACCACCAGTCTTTGCAATCTCTTGTCCTCCTCTAACTACCAGATCTTAGCTTTTTTCTCTCCAATCATCTTCTTAAGAGTAGCAACCTCATCAAAATGTTCTATAAACATTGCTCTCAATACATCCCAAGAAGGGATTGAACATGAAGGCAAGGATAGGAACCAATTCCTTGCACCATCAGTAAATGTCTACACAAGCAGTCTCATAGCAACATCTTCATGTTCAATATCCATTTCACCAAAAAGACCCATGACATCATATATATGTTGGCTTGCTGAAACAGATCCATCAGCCATGAATCTAGGCAAGCACTTCCCATCCTTAGTAGAGAACTCATTAGGGGCACCTTTAATGCCATCAAAACAAAAGGGTCTATATTCCTCCATAAGGAACTGCCCACTGCTACTTATCCCTTTACAATAGTGCTTAACACTTGATAGGGACACATTCTCTTACAACTGATTTTCATAAAAAGAAGACATATGAAAACTAAAAATACCTGGAAGTTCTACATCAAGAACTTAGCCTGTTGACTGGAAGGCAGGGTAGATCTAGAGCTCACCATGTAGCTCCATCAAGTCCTTTTCTATGTAGAGTTGCCACCTCCTTGAAAGAGAAAAATTTACAATGTTTTATATCTTCTTCCAATCAACCAAAACCTCACCAGGATTTTACACACTATTTATCAGGAACTGCACTAATCAAACAAAGAAATCAGAGTCACCACTCATCATGTAGTGAGAAGATTTTACAAATGTGTTTTATTTATTTGACTCTGTAATCTTTCAACCAAGACTCTCGGATGATCCAGCCAAGCTAGGAAACTTGTTGTCTATTACTTCTTCCCCAGCAGAGTCCCCATTTTGTTGGTGACTCAGATGGGAAAATCAATCTGGTCAATAAGATATGGAAATTTATAGTTTGTAACTAGAGATTCTAAAATATGTATCTTTGTTATGTTCTCCCCAACAGAGTCACCATTTTGTTGGCTTTCACTTTTTCCACATAGTGTCAGGTTTACACTATGATGACAAACTAGTTAGTCTCCACTCCAAAGTCTAACAGGAAAAATGGCCAATTAATGAGGAAAAAGAGCATCCTCCTTCTTCTTTGAGCTCCACATCACTGAGGCGAGTGTTGCCTTATCTACACACTCATGAATCTTCTTGATAAAAAAAGGGCCTGTAGATAGATTATTGTGGAATAGTTATCAGACCCCTATAGGTATCTTGTACCCCAATGAACCAAATCTAATGCAATAACCTACTTGCATGGAATGAGTCTAAAAACTAGAAAGGACCTCCTACTACTACAACCAATATGAAACGATAAGTATTCCCATTTGAATGATTTGATGTTGGGTTGAATGGACCCCTAAAATACCCTAAGTCTCTCATAGACTAGTGCCTTATCCAATGGGCAATAGAGTCAAATACCTCACTGCAATAGAGAGCTATGAAACAAGAAGACAATACATCCTAATATGTTAGTGCCTTACACCAACATACTGATGCAGGAGCATCCTGGGTGTAAGAGCAATCTTGCATCACCCAAAAATATTTCTATTTTTATATTCAATAAGGGTTATTTTGTGCAGAGCTGCTATTTATGGAAAGTTACTATTTTTGGTAATTTTTGTATGTGCTCAGAATGATCTGATTTATTTCTTGGAGGTTCATTTTGGTCATATAAGTCTGCCAATAAAGTTTCATTGCCAGATCAAGTGTATATTGGAAGATATTGAAGATTTTTGGTATTGGTAGCAGGGTACAGAAACTTTGAACTCAGTTTTGAAGGCTTTAGAGGCCCCGGATGAGGTCAAAAATTTGGGTGATAGGTGCTTGCACTGGTCAAGCCTGTAGAGCACTTCGTGGCATTTCCGAAATGGGGTTATAATAGCTGAGCGGGTCAACTGGTGATGACTTATGGTCTTCGGAAGTTGGGCCACCTGAAATGATGAAAAATAATTTTCTTCAAAATTTCTGTTCGGGTTTCAAAGGTTATCTTGAGCCGACTATGATGTAATAAAATGTAAAATAAAATAATTCTAAGTTTGGTCGGCCTTATTGGCTAAAATTCTGGAACCTTCCCAGGCGGTGGAAAATTACCTATACAAGGAAGGCTGTATTATTGTCTTAGGCAGTTCAGAATAGTTCTGGGTAGTAGATCTGGGTAATAGTTCGAGGCTTTGTCCTACAGAATATTGTAAGGGAATGCCCATGTGGCTTTGCATATTGTAATTCTGAAAGTTTGTAATTCCACATTTGTGGAGATAATAAGAAGCCAATTTTCTGTTCTTGCATATTGTTGTTGTTTCTCTATATCTGTTATGTGTTTGTGGTATTAAGGAGAGCACCCTTCATCAAGTGGTATCAAAGCAAGGGTTCTTGAGTGTGTAAACAGATCACCGACTGTGAGGCAGTTTGCACCAAGACCGTGGTTAGGGTTTCAGTGCGCATCGCGAAAATGCCTCCACGAAGAGAACGTGGTGGAAGACCTGGTGCTGTGACACCTGAGGTTAGAGAGCTGCAGAGACAAGTGCGAGCATTGCAAGAAGAGATTTGCAGAGGAATGAATCTTAATGTCAAAGATGAAAGTGAGGATGAAGCCGAAGAAGAATATCAAGAAGGAGAAGCTGAAATTGTGAACCAGGAGGAAGAAAGACTTTTTCGAGTGATTTCCAAGATTGGGAAAAGACCTAAGATTGAGGTTCCCACATTTTTTGGAAATCTTAACCCAGAAGAATTGATTGACTGGATCAATGAATGTGAGGAATATTTTGAGTATGAAGATGTTGAGGATCCTGATAGGGTCAAATTTGTGAAGGCCAGACTGAAAGGTCATGCGAAGATATGGTGGCAAGAGATTCAATTGGAGCGAAATAGAAGGGGAAAGGAGAAAATCATGAGATGGGATCAGATGGTGGATAAATTGAAGTGACAGTTCATTCCTATTGATTATGAGCTTGACCTACTAAATAAAATACAGAGTTTGAAGCAAGCAGGAAGATCTGTTCAGGAGTATACAGAGGAGTTCTATCGACTTCTCATCAGAACAGGCCATGTAGAAGTTGATAAGGAGAAAGTTGCCTGATACCTTAATGGGTTAAGGCCAAGCATTCAGGAGGAGCTGAATTTGGTTCGAATGAACAGTATTGAAGAGGCATACTAGTTTTCCCTAAAAGTAGAGGAAAAGCTGAACAAGAAGTTTGAGAGCAGACAAAACGGAAGAAGTCGCGGTGGATGATCTGGTGGATGGTCATATGGTGGCTGAAATGAAGATCCGAAAAAGAAGGATGAGGCTAGTAGCAGTCAGAATTAGTGAGGAAATAATTCCAATCGCTTCCAGGATCAGAATAATCGAGATCAAAGAGGAAGAGGATAAGGATCTGGAAGAGGTGGCTTCCGTGGAACATGTTTTCATTGTGGAGAAGAAGGTCATAGGGCATTTGAATGTCCTCAGCACCAAGGCAGAACAGACAGGAGAAATGATGGCCAGGCTAGAGTTGCACATGTAGATGAAGATGCCAGATCATCAAATTTTGAAGATGCTGAAAGAGGAGAAATGTTGATTAATAGAAGAGTCCTGTTGAGTGGTGAGAATGAACCTGAGCAAAGAAGGAGCCTATTTCACACCAGGTGCAAGTGTGAAGGTAAATGTTGTGATGTGATTATTGATAGTGGAAGCACTGACAATTTGGTGTCAGAAGAGATGGTGACAAAGTTGAAGCTCAAGAGACAGAAACACCCACATCCATATCGGATTGCCTGGGTATAGGATGACCACAAGGTCATGGTCAATGAAAAATGCCTGGTGAAGTTCAAGATTGGCAGATACCAAGATGAGGTATTGTGTGATATCATATCTATGGATGCATGTCATATGTTGTTGGGTAGACCATGGCAGTTTGACAGATGTGTTGTACATGATGGTTGTGCGAATACCTATTCCCTGACAAAGGATGGAGTGCGACATAAGCTAAAACCATTGAAGGAGACTGAGGAAAAAGTATGTGGTAATGCAAGGATAACTTTTGTTGATGGAAGAAATTTCCTAGATGGTATGAGGCATGAGCATGTATGTTTTGCATTAATTCCAAAAGCTGGTAAAGAGGAAGTAGAAGATGTTCCTGTAGAAGTTGTAGATTTGTTGAATGATTTTCAAGATATTGTATACGATAACGTGCCTGATGGATTACCACCAGTCAGAAAGATCAGTCATCAGATGGACTTGATCCCAGGAGTGAGTTTTCCGAATAAGGCAGCACATAGAATGACACCTGCAGAAAGTGAGGAGTTAAACAGACAAGTACATGAACTATTACAGAAAGGATTGATCTGTGAGAGTCTGAGTCCCTATGCTATACCAGCAGTATTAGCACCAAATAAGAATGAAGAATGGAGGATGTGTACAGATTCTAGGCCAATAAACAAGATCACAATCAAGTACAGGTTTCCATTGCCACGAATGGATGATATTATGGACTGTTTGAGTGGAGCTGTGTATTTCTCAAAGATAGATCTGAAGAGTGGATATCATCAGATTCGGATCAGAGAAGGAGATGAATGGAAGACTACCTTCAAGACAAAGGAAGGACTATATGAGTGGTTAGTCATGCCTTTTGGGCTAACCAATGCACCGAGCACTTTCATGCGGCTCATGAACGAGGTTCTGAAAGAATTTCTGGGTAAGTTTGTCATTGTTTACCTAGATGATATTTTGATCTTTAGTAAGACATTGGATGAGCATATGATGCATATTCGTATGGTATTTGAGAAGTTGAGAGAAGAGAAATTGTTGATTAATTTGAAGAAGTGCAGTTTTGTGAAGAAAGAGTTGGTGTATTTGGGATTTGTAGTTTCAACAGAAGGTTTAAAAATGGACCTAGAGAAGGTACAGGCTATCCTTGAATGGCCTACTCCAAGGAGTGCTACTGAGGTAAGATCTTTTCATGGTTTAGCTATCTTTTATAGAAAGTTTATCAAAAATTTTAGCAGTATTTGTGGACCCTTGACTGAAACAATGAGAGGGGATAGAAAAGAGTTTAAGTGGACTAATGGGGCAGAAAAGAGTTTTCAATTGTTGAAACAAAAAGTTATAGTACAACCTATTTTAGCACTTCCAGATTTTAATAAGGTGTTTCAAGTAGATTGTGATGCTAGCGGTACTGCAATAGGAGCTGTTATGAGCCAAGAAGGTAAACTTGTTGCTTATTTTAGTGAGAAGTTAAATGATGCCAAGAGGAAATATTCTATTTATGATCAGGAATTTTATGCTATAGTTCAGGTATTAAAGAAGTGGAGACATTATCTACTTCCTAAGGAGTTTGTTTTGTATACCGATCATCAAGCTTTGCAATATTTGAATAGTCAAGAAAAATTGAATCAAAGGCATTTGAAATGGGTTGAGTTTTTGCAGAGTTATACATTTGTTTTGAAACACAAGAGTGGAAAGTCTAACAGGGTTACAGATGCTCTTAGCAGAAGGCAACTATTGCTGACAGAGATGCAGATTGAAGTGGTTGGGTTCAAGGAACTCAAGAATTTATATCCAGAGGATCCTGATTTTGGTGAAGCTTGGAAAGCTTGTACAGAACCTGTTACTCTAGACAGGATGAAATGGTTGGATTTCATCATCCAGGATGATATGCTATTCATAGGGAGTCAGTTGTGCATTCCACAAAGTTCTATGAGGGAGAATCTCATCAAAGAGAAGCATAGCGGAGGATTGGCTGGATATTTTGGTCGTGATAAAACCCTTGGTTTGGTTAGTGAGAATTATTATTGGCCACAGTTGCAGCAAGATGTGAAGAAGTTTGTACAAAGTTGCAGAGTATGTCAGATGGTGAAAGGAGTGAAGCAGAATACATGGTTGTATCAGCCATTACCTATACCAGAGAAGCCTTGGGAGGATATCAGTATGGACTTTGTTCTTGGTTTACCAAGGACACAGCGGGGACATGATTCAATTTTTGTGGTGGTTGAAAGATTTTTAAAGATGGCACATTTCATTCCTTGCAAGAAGACTAATGATGTTGTTCATGTAGCAGAATTGTTTTTCAGAGAAGTAGTGAGACTTCATGGTTTGCCAAAGACCATAGTTTCAGATCGGGACACTAAGTTTGTTGGATATTTCTGGTGAACATTGTGGAAGAAGTTGAAGATAGATTTGAAGTTTAGTTCATCACATCATCCACAGATTGATGGATAGACAGAGGTGGTGAATAGGAGTTTGGAAAATCTGCTGAGATGTTTGGTTGGGGATAAGCCAACAGGATGGGATTTGATTTTACCACAAGCAGAATTTGCATACAATAATTCTGTCAATAGAAGCACTGGTAAATCACCATTCTAGATTGTATATGGAAGTAGTCCAAGAAATGCATCTGAATTGAGGAAGATAGATAAAGGCGAAATAAGTAGTGTTGAAGCTGAGGATTTTGCAGAACACTTAAAGAACATCCATGGGGAGGTGAGGAAGCATATTACCAAGATGAACACATAGTACAAGGCTAAGGCAGATGAGAAAAGGAGGTATAAGGAATTTCAGGTTCGTGATGAAGTCATGGTTCATTTGCGGAAGGAGCGGTTTCCAGTTGGTACATATAACAAGCTGAAAATGAAGAAGTTTGGACCATGTAGGATACTGAAGAAACATGATTCAGGAAATGCATATGAGGTAGAATTGCCTACTGAGCTAAATATTTCACCAGTGTTTAACATTTCAGATCTGACAGAGTATCATGAAGGAGGTGTTGAAGATGAGATCACAGCAGCACAGTGGAGTATTCCAGCAACTAGTTCAGACACTAAGGAGATCGAAGATATACTGGATAGTCATGTTGGTAGAAGCACAAGGAATAAGACATATGAAGAGTATTTGGTCAAATGGAAAGGATGACCTGTTGAAGATTCATCGTGGCTAACAAAGGAGGAGGTTAACCATCTTGGTGTTCCTCTACACACCTGAGTCGTGACAGGGTCACTTCTCAAATTACCCCGGGTGTCTGATGCAGGAGCATCCTGGGTGTAAGAGCAATCTTGCATCACCCAAAAATATTTCTATTTTTATATTCAATAAGGGTTATTTTGTGTAGAGCTGCTATTTATGGAAAGTTACTATTTTTGGGAATTTTTGTATGTGCTCAGAATGATCTGATTTCTTTCTTGGAGGTTCATTTTGGTCATATAAGTCTGCCAGTAAAGTTTCATTGCCAGATCAAGTGTATATTGGAAGATATTGAAGATTTTCGGTATTGGTAGTAGGGTACAGAAACTTTGAACTCAGTTTTGAAGGCTTTAGAGGCCCCGAATGAGGTTGAAAATTTGGGTGACAAGCGCTTGCACTGTCAAGCTTGTAGAGCGCTTCGTGGCATTTCCGAAATGGGGTTATAATAGCTGAGCGGGTCAACTGGTGATGACTTATGGTCTTCGGAAGTTGGGCCACCTGAAATGGCGAAAAATAATTTTCTTCAAAATTTCTGTTCGGGTTTCAAAGGTTATCTTGAGTTGACTATGATGTAATAAAATGTAAAATAAAATAATTCTAAGTTTGGTCGGCCTTATTGGCTAAAATTATGGAACCTTCCCAGGCGGTGGAAAATTGCCTATATAAGGAAGGCTGTATTATTGTCTTAGGCAGTTCAGAATAGTTCTGGGTAGTAGATCTGGGTAATAGTTCAAGGCTTTTTCCTACAGAATATTGTAAGGGAATGCCCATGTGGCTTTGCATATTGTAATTCTGAAAGTTTGTAATTCCACATTTGTGGAGATAATAAGAAGCCAATTTTCTATTCTTGCATATTGTTGTTGTTTCTCTATATCTGTTATGTGTTTGTGGTATTAAAGGGAGCACCCTTCATCACATACACTACTGATCATATCTCACTTCAACAATCCACCTATGTACCTAGATATGCTATCACCTATTCAAAGGATTTTAACCCTCCCCTTAGAAGATACCTATAAACAGGTAATACATTAATCAACATCCACTGAAAGACAAGCATGAAATACCCTTGATACCCCAACTCATACACATCTGAAAACTAGTCCTAAACTTAGTTGTTTATGTGAAAACAACTCTATTGCAAACATAGGAAATGCAAATAGAAAGGCTAAAAGACCCTTGATGTTTCGATTAATAAGCCTAAAACTCAAATGGAGACAATCTGATACCAGTACAAATATATTGAAATATCATACATAAGACAGACTATTACAATTTGTATTATATTCTCAGAACTAGAAAGGAAAGAGGGAACACCCTGTATGCAGAGAAAAAGGAAGTATTTACAAGGTAGAACATTCATGGAACCAGGGAAATTGGAACCAAAAAGGGACCAAAAACTAGAAGTGGAACCCTTCAAAAATCAAAACAGCTACAATATACACCACTAGTCATCTTGGAATCCTAAAAAATTAGGATGGAACAAGCTACAGATGAGTAGGGCAAGGGTTAGGGTTTTCACACACCAAACCAACCAAATTTAATCCAAATTTATTACAGGGGTGAAAACCCAGGCAACCTCAAGAGATCAGATCCAAGAATGATCTTCATTAATGAGAAATCTTTGAGTAATGTACCGAAGATCATTGAATTCACCATGTTTATCAATCTAATCACTCACCTACAACATGCCTCAAAAAACTCTTACCCATTCCTTCATGGTACAAATCTTCTGCAATCAATCATCAAACTCTCTAGACCACGCCTTGACAGTTGACAAAATCATATCTACCAGATCTAGCCACTTAAGCATTCAATTCCAGTCCTTAGTCACTGAGAAACCCTTAAATTATTTGAATCTTGAAGAAATGGCTACTTTATGGTGTCAGACAACATATCGATGGCCAGCATTCAAATCTATATCAACTTTATATCCCTATCATCAGATCTCCTCACTTTCCTGGGGTTCATAGCTTAACTGCATAGGAATCCTGGTTTACATTTTTCCCTAGTCACAAGATCACTAGTCATATCATTAACCTCAAGTTATACTTAGCGATTATGCAACTAAACAATCTCATGATCTCGCGGTCTTCTCCCAAACTGCTAAACTATTCAAAGATCATGCGACTGAAAATATTCTCAGTTGCGAGACAAAATCACTAACTATAATATTATCATGAGATCATGCGACTACCGGTAAACAAATTGTCTTGAAACCCTTTGACTTTGTCTTGAGATTATTGACTGAGGCCCCAACACATAGTCACTGAATTGACTTTTTTCTTTCCCTGATCTGGTGACCAAAAGAAACCTTTAATATTTCTATCTGGTGATCTATCAACTAAAGTCTATCTGAGACACATACTTTCCATTATGAGATCTGGCGACTATAGTCTCTGAGTCTCATGAACTTTATCAACTCTTTAAAAATATTTAGCAATCACTCAACTTGGAGATTTAGCGACTAATAAGGAGTCTCCTAATCGCTGAAACATTTTGACTTGTTAACTTTCTTCCTGAGATTATGCGACTGCCATCGATCTTCTTCCTCACTTCATCCTATGGTCCACATTAAGTTGCAAGAGATTTTATAACTTAACCATTTGATCTAGCGACCACGAGACTAATCGTGTCACTGAATCGCTGGAGGTTTTCCACTTAACCATTAAGAACCTAAGATTCTGAGACCACACAGTTGCCAAATCACTGATTCAAAAAATTAACCGCTGGGGAAATAATGATGTTAACCCATGCATTATCTAGAGATTCAGTGAAAATGTGGTTCACTAAGTCTCACAATCTTTTTATTAACTTGGGTTAAACCCTGAGAATGCGCGATCAAGGCAATCTCTGAGTCGCTGAATAATTTCTTAACTCTGAGTCAGATCTTGAGATTAAATTCTTGCCATTGATGCTCAACTCTATCTTGTAGCCATCGATAGTTCTCACTCAATCTCAGAATGTTAGAAGACTTAACTGTTAAATCTTGAGATTGAGCGATTGAAGAAATTCAAAACTGCCTACTAGGTTGCTAAATATTTAGCACTTAACTACTGGATTCAAGAGACTGTGAGACAACCCTCAGTCATTGAATTGCTCAATAAATTATAACCTCTGAGCCTGCTGAGATCAATGGCTATTGTTATACCGCTGACCTAAATATCATGCATCTTATCCAAGTGGTATAATGACAACTGTAAGATCATGTCGATCTTTAACTTACTTGAATGTCAAAAACATTGGCCCCACTGACAACACTCCATATCATTAAACCTGTCGACCAATGAGAAAATTCCACCTCTCTATATCTGCCCGATGGACAAAGTACTTTCTTCAGAAAGAAACCCATCTAGCAACCCTATCATGTCTTCAATACCTTTGGTGAATCAGAAATGACCACATCATCATGTGTTAGCAACAAAGGACCCACCTAGCGATCCTCATCTCTTAAACAAGATCAACAACTATTGCTATACCACAAGGTTAAACCTCATGCATCTTATATCAACAGTATAATAACAACCATGAGATCAATCTGAGCTTTAACCTCACCTCATAGACCGAAGACCTCAGGCCCACTGACAACTGCCAACTTACTATCCTGCAACCAATAGAAAACTAACACCTCAGCATAATCTGACATCAAATCCACCTAGATCATCCCTATAAAAGGGGCCACCATCACATGATTTAGCGACTAAAGAAAAGATATAAGCTGCTAGAAGAGTCGCTGAATGAAAAGATATAACCCCCAAGAACCTAGAGATCTGGCGACCACACAATCATGAAATTGTTGAATGAAAACTTAACTACTTGAGGATTCAGAGATCTGGTGACTACAAAGAACATACCACCACTTCATATGTGGAGACTTGGCAACAAAAGGGCAATCACTAAGTCTCAAAAGGATAAGGAATATTCTATGGACATTGAGAGATCTTGCGACAAAAGCTTTTCTCATAGTTGGAGGAAAGAAAGGAATATGCTCATTTTATTTGGAGACTAAGTGACTAACTGGGCAATGCAAAGCACACATGCATTATGAATCACTTAAGTGGCCCAAAAAAGGTAACAAAGAATTAGAACAAGGCCTGGATAAACTAGGGTTTTACCCTCCAACGGCTATAAATATGAAATGAGACCTAGGGTTTGAAGCCAGAGACAAGGAAAAACTTGCAAAGAATAGAGAAAAAATTTTAGCCATGAAATTTTATTTGCAAGTGCTAACACAGCCCAGAGAAGAGGAAGACATCTTGAAGATGTTAGTGATGATAAAATTGAGGAAGAAAAAGTTGATGTAGAACCTGCACTGGGGATGAATCAAGGTGAGGAAATATTGTTGAAGGCTTTGACAAATTTGAAGTCTACACCACACTTTAGTCCTCTTGAGTATAGTGGAAAATTGGATTCTGATGAATTGGTGGACTAGATCACCGAGATAGAAAAGTATTTTGAATATGAGAATGTACACGAGGAAAAGAAGGTGAAAATTGCAAGCACAAAGTTGAAGAGTCATGCATCCTTGTGGTGGGAACATCTGTAGTTAGACAAAAAGAGGAAAGACAAAGACAAAATTAAGGTATGGAATAAAATGGTGAATAAATTGAAGGGAAAGTTCTTACCTTGTGATTATCAGATTAACCTAGTTAGGCAAATGCAAAGTTTGAGGCAAAAAGAGAGCTTGGTAAAAGAATATACTGAGGAATTCTATAGATTAGATATGAGATCTGGACATGATGAAGATGATGTGGAAAGAATTTCTAGATACCAGAATGGTTTGAGAGTTTCCATCCAAGAAGAAATCAGTTTGGTCAAATTGGAGAACATTTAAGAGAAATATCAATTTGCATTGAAAGCTGAGGATAAATTGAACAAGAGACATGAGAAAAGAAAAAGAGGTAGAGGTGGTAGATTCCCTAGAGGAAGAGGTAGATCTCATGGTGAAAATAATAGATCTAAACCTAAAAAGACAACTCTAGATAAAGGCAAGGCCGAGTGGAAATGAGAAATTTCATTTAGAGGTAGAGGCATTAACTACCAAGGTGGTTATAACAGAGGTTGTTTCCTAGGAACTTGTTACAATTTTGGAGAAGAAGGACATAGATCTTTTGTATGTACACATGCAAATAAGAAGGTCGATAATAGTAGAAATGATTTTCTGCAAGAAGAGTCACTGACTGAACCTGAGATGGAAAATAACTTGATGGTGAGGAGAGAACTTTGGAGTGAAAGTAATAAGGAAGATCCGGTAAGGAAATGTTTGTTCAAGATTAGATGTAGAGTTTCTGATGAAGTTTGGAAGGTAATCATTGACAGTGGTAGCTCAAAGAATCTGGCATCTGAGGAAATGGTCACAAAGTTGCAGTTGAAAAGGTTGGAACATTTGAAGCCCTATTAAATTTCATGGATCAAAGATGAGCATACACTCTTGGTAAGTGAACAATGTTATGTGAATTTGAAAATTGGAAAGTACTATGATAAGGTTTTATGTGATATCATGCCTATAGATTGTTGTCATTTTTTGTTGGGTAGACCTTGGAAATATGATAGACATGGTATATATGATGGGAGATAGCATAAATATACTATATGGGCTGATGGAAGAAGAAAATTTTTGTTTCCTTTGATTGAAGAACTTGTTAGTAATGTTTGTACATCTATGAAAGTTTTTTAAAGATTTGAAGAAGAATGATGTATGTTTTGTTGTAATTCCTAACAAACTAAGTAAGAGAACGGAGGATAGTGTCCTTGAAGAGATTGATAAATTACTCACCAAGTACAGTGAAATCATTTCTGATAATGTAATTGATAGTTTTCCACTGAAGAGAAGCATTGATCATTGCATGGATCTAATCCCTAGAGCTAGTTTACTGAATAAGGCACCACATCGGTTGACACCTACGAACAATCAAGAATTGAATTGACAGATTCAAGAATTGTTGTAGAAAGGTTTGATTAGAGAAATTTTGAGTCTTTATACAGTACCTATTGTATTGGCACCTAAGAAGAATGGAGAATGGTGAATGTGTATTGATTCCAATGCAATCAACAAGATAATAGTGAAATATAGGTTTCCTATAATGAGAATGGATGACATAATGGATGGTTTGACTAGAGCAAAGTATTTTACCAAAATTGATTTGAAAAGTGGGTATCATCATATTAGAATTAGAGAAGGTGATGAGTAAGTTTGTGATTGTATACCTTGATGATATTATGATATTCAGCAAGACCAAAGAAGAACATTTGTTGCATGTTAAACAAGTATTATAGAGGTTGAAAGAAGAAAAGTTGCTGATAAATCTGAAAAAGTGTTCCTTCATGAAAGAGGAGATTGTGTATTTGGGATTTTTGATTTCAGCTAATTGTTTGGAAATGGATCCTAAAAAGGTTGAAGCTATTTGAATTGGCCTACACCTAAGAATGCTATTGAGGTAAGATCATTTCATGGTTTAGCAAGTTTTTATCGAAAGTTCATTAGGAATTTCAGTTCAATCTGTAATGCTATGACTGAGACTATGAGAGGAGATAAAAGAGAATTCAAGTGGACACATGGAGTTGATAAAAGTTTTGAGACTCTGAAGCAGAAGGTTGTTGAATTGCCTGTGTTGGAATTGCCTGATTTTAATAAAGTATTTCAAGTAGAATGTGATGCTAGTGGAAGTGAGATAGGAGCTATATTGAATCAAGAAGGTAAACCTATTGTTTTCTTTAGTGAAAATTTGAATGATGCAAAAAGGAAATATTTTGTGTATGATCAAGAATTATATGCTATTGTTCAAGCACTGAAGAAATGGTGATACCAAGTGAATTTTTGTTGTATACCGATGATAAGGATTTATAGTATTTGGGTAGTTAGAATAAGTTGAATCAGAGACATATGAAATGGGTTGAGTATTTGCAGAGTTATACATTTGTGATAAAGCATAAGAGTGGAATCACTAACCCAGTTGCTGATGCATTGAGTAGAAGGAGATCTTTGATGACTGAGATGAAAATTGAAGTTCTTGGCTTTGATGACATGAGAGATTCTTATGAATTTGATCTTGATTTTTCTGAGCCATGGAGAAAGTACAGAGCACCTATTCAAGATCAACCGAGTACTAAATGGGAAGAATATTTTATTCAAGAAGGTATGTTGTTTAAAGGTATTCAGTTGTGTATAACAAGAGGAGAAATGGGAACTAATTTGATAAAGGAGAAACATAGTAGTGGTTTGGCTGGACATTTTGGTATTGATAAAACATTGAATTTTCTTAAGGAGAAATACTTTTGGCCATAGTTATATAAAGATGTTTAGAAATTTGTGAAAAGATGTGGAATTTGTCAAGTTCAAAAGGAGTAAGTCAGAATATTGGATTGTATACACTGATTTATGTTCCTGAGAAACCTTGGATTGACATCAGTATGGATTTTGTTCTTGGCTTACCAAAGACAGTAAGAGGTAATGATTCTATATTTGTTGTTGTGGATAGATTTTATAAAATGGCACATTTTATACCTTGTAGAAAGACATTAGATGCAGTATATATAGCAAATCTTTTCTTTAAGGAAATTTTCAGATTGCATGGATTACCAAGGAGTATTATCTCTGATCAAGATAGTAAATTTGTTGGATACTTTTGGAAGACCCTTTGGAGAAAGTTTGGCACCGAGTTGAAATATAGTTCTACATTTCACCCAAAAACCAATGGAAAGATGAAAGTTGTGAATATAAGTTTGGGAAATCTTTTGAGATGTTTAGTTGGAGACACACTAAGTAATTGGGATTTTGTGTTAGATCAAGCTGAGTTTTCATACAATAATTCAGTGAATAGGAGTACTAAAAAAACACCTTTTGAGATTGTAAATGGCATACAACCAAGAGGTATATCAAATTTGAGGGATATTGCTAATGAAAGAAAGAGAAGTGCTAAAGGAGTAAAATTTTCTGAGTACATGAAGAAATTGCATGAAGATGTGAAATATAAGCTGGAGAAAAGTAATAAAAAATACAAAAATAGAGTTGATAGATCAAGAATACATAAGACTTTCACAATTGGTGATGAAGTAATGGTTCATTTGAAGAAAGAAAGATTTCCTGTTGGAACATATGGGAAGCTGAAAATGAAGAAGTTTGGCCCTTGCCAAATTTTGAGAAAATTTGATAGTGGAAATGCATATGAGATTGAGTTACCCAATGACATGGATATATCACCTATTTTCAATATTTCTGATTTATATGAGTATCATGAGTCAGATGAAGAAATGAAAGTACTGATGGATTATCCTAAGAAACAAAGAGAAGAAGTTGAGAATATTTTGGAACAAAGAATGGGTGGAAGTACAAGAGGAAAATAGTATATGGAATATTTGGTAAAGTGGAAGAATAGACCAATTGAAGAAAGTTCATGGATTTCACAATCTGAGTTGGATATAGCTCAGATCGTACCTATTTCATGATTCAAAGAATCATTTTCAAATAACCCTAGGTATCTGATGCAGGAGCATCTCAAGTCCTTAGAAATTTTGTGTCACCAAAAACATGTTTGAAGTTTCCTATGTTGCTCAGTTCCTACTTTGACCGAGTTGATTCGGTGTTGCTCAGGTTCCTTTGTTCACCGATGTTGGTCAGTTATCTCTCTGGCACTGGGTTATTTCCCTAGCACTTGATGATGCTTGTCTAGAACTCAGTTATCCTTGCTTACTGAGTTGTTTGTTTTGGATTTCTATTGAGGCTGACTCTTGCATTTATATTTGGTCATAGATTTAATGATGGTATCTATCATTGGGAAGTGTGTGGACCTAGATCTAGTCATTCCTTCCATTGATGGTGGATCTAAAGGCTGACTTGGTTCGGTAGCCTCTTGTATAAATGTAGTTGTTTGGGTAGAGTTTAGAGAGTCAGTAAAGGAGTTAGTTTTTGGATAGAAGATAAAAGATAGAAATTAGAGATTGTTGGCAGATCCTCACATGTTAGAGGACTTATGTACTTGATTGTAATATTTTGCCTAAACCAGGAAGGCCATACAGCCCTGTATGTATGAATCGAATTGAAGATAATATATCAAAGTTTTTGCATTCTCTCTATCACTTGTGTTTTTGCTTCCACGTGTGATCTCTACAAGGTGGATTGGTTAGGGTGTGCCTTTGGCCCCTCTCCCCCTCCTCCCTTGCGACAATGTGGTTGAAAAAATTGTGAATTTTTTAGATCTAATAGATTATCGATTCACCCCCACCCCCTCTTAGTAATCTTGGGCCTTATAGTATTAACACTATAGAGGCATATTTTTTAGGAATACAAGATGGTATTAAGGTTGGGGGCAAGGGAATTCCAATGGTGGTTGAGGAGATTAATCCAAATTTGGGTCCTCCCCACCCCCTCCTTCTCCTCCTATTAGTGGTGAATAGAGAGAAGCTCACCCTCCTTTTTTGTATTTTTTGAACAAGAATTCTTCCTTATTTTTTATTGGTAGGGATGATCCAAAGGATATTTTGGTGGTTTCCATGGATGTTATGGTAACCAATTTTACATGTCTAAATGGATTTTCCTTGACATCAATCAGGTTAACATCAAAATTCAGTCAATTCAAAGTAATATTTCCTTCATGAAAAATAGGGATGGTACTCCAAGATTAGAGGGTGATGAGAAAAAAATGTTGGCCATTCTTGAAAATATAGATGTTCAATTCAATTCGCTAAAAAATGATTATGAGGGATGCATTGGAAGGATATAAACCAAGATGAATAAGATTAATGACAAATTTGTAAACCTTATGAATTTGAGTGCCAAGGTGATACACAATAGTGCCAAGAGCATTAAGTGCATGATAAAGAAGTGGTATATAATATCCCCACTAGGGAACCCACAATGAATCAGGTCTGTTGACCTAAAAGTACAACTAATTTTTTATTTCTAACATTATAACATTTCATTATTACATTCACAAATACATTCCTTAAGGTTCCCTTATTGATTTCATTTACCAACATAAAATCATTTCATTTCATTACTAATTAAATTGAATTCCTTTTCCTTTTCCTTTACTTTGCATTTCAGATTATAAGAGAAAGATAATAAAGTAACATTTCATTTATAACTATATCTTCACTTCTATTTCATTTTCATTCCTTTGCCTACACATTGAATAACTATCCTTTTCAATTTCAATTAAACCTTTACATTAAGACATTGTTTTTCATTCCATGTAGTAGAGATAAAGAAAAGATACAAGATTACATTTTAAGTTACAAATTTTGAATCTTTAAATAAAATCCCTTGAAAACCCCCTTAAACTATCCCTCCCTAATTACATAGATTGATTCTTTCAAATCCTAATAATGAATACAATTACAATAATAATTACATGAATGGTCTGAAGGCTTACAAAGAGTACTTTACATCTTTCTTTTCTTTAATACATGATACACATAGGAAATCTTCATTATTGCATGGAATTTGAAACACGTCCAAGTCACAAACCACGAACAGTACCTCGAAAGATATTTTTCACCCAACCATGTGAAACTATGAAGTTCCACCCCCCATGTTAGGAGATAGAACCAAGATACTCACAAGGCCTAAAGTAACCTAAGGCTTTACAAATCAATAACTTGAAAACCAAAAGATAATACATAACAAGATATCACTTTACTATACAAAAGGGTTAGGTTCCTAGCATACCATCTAGGTGAGTGTCATCACATATCTTGCATATTGGGATCCACCCTAGAAACCATGTAACTCTAGTCCCCCCTTTCTAAATAGGGATCCACCCTGGTATTTACCTATGGTTTCATTACTCTAATAGGAATATATGGACTTAATTATGTGTCTTTCCTTATCTTTTGAAAACCCCCTTTCCCAAGTTCATTATTAGGTTATCACTTTTTACCAACTCACCCGTAGGATCATCTGGAAACCACTTTAGGGTTCCAACACCTATGGTGAGCCACTAATTTGGGTACCTAGTCCCCTACCCACACATACAAGCCATGAAACCATAAAGTACCTTAAAATATTCATCTTGTAGGTCTAGGGAACCCTTCTATGCACTCAGGCCACCAGAACAAGTCCTAGCCTCATAATATGAATACAAGCATAAGCCAAGTACTGAAATAACCTAAGTAACACCTTATAATTCTAAAAAATGATAAATGGACATACATAATTGATACAAGCTGCAGCCCAAACCCAAGGAACAAGTTATAGAGGTCACAAGCCCAAAAAATTGCCAAATTTGAGCCCCTAAAACCCTATAAATTCCCAAATGAAAATTTATAGTAACCCATACAAAAATATAGGTACTCCCATATAACAATTGACCAAAGGTTGTATGGGTTGTAGTACAAAATCATATGACATTCTAGGATGCCCATACGAGACTGTACCCAAAAATTCTCAAAATTGCCTAAAATTAACATTTTTAGGTGTGGAGAGTGCATGGGAAAGGTTCCTCAAGGTCTACCTGATTAAGTTACTTTAGTACCACTTAAATAACACATCTTTAATACAACCTAACTCCTATAACAAGGTTATCCAATCAAAATATCAAATTTAAAGCAAATGACTGTAAAAAGTAATGAAAGGGGAAAACTATTTGTAACCTTTCCTAATCCATCCTAATCCTTCCTAAAAATTCCTAAACCTCCCTAAACCATCAAATAACAATAAATTACACCAATAAAAATTTTCAAAATAAATCACAGACTCTGAGGAAGATTTTACAGGAAACTATTATCTTAAACTTTTAATAAACTTCCCAAATACATACTTTACAAAACAATGAAAAAAATCATATATTCTTCCTTATTAAACAAATAGATTATGAACAATATACAAATAAATATACATATAAGACACACACACACACACATATATAGGGAAGAAAAGAGATTCATCCTAGTTCCATACCCTACCTGGAGTCCTGTGGAGAATCCTCTCAACAACTGGACCACACCTCTGCAAATCTCCAAGCTTTTGAGAAATGGTGAGATGGTGGTCTCTCACATAGATTCTCCTCTGGAAAAAAATCTTCCCTCCTTCCTCAACAATCTCCACACTTTCCCTCACAACCAAAAGATTTCAAACACACAGAGAAAATCCCCCAAAATGACTTCCAAATCAAAACTTGCAAAAATCCCCAAATTTTCCTTCAAACCTCTAATCTCTCAAACTCTCCCAAAACCAAATAATTTAACCTCCAACTATATGGTTGGAGGAGTTTCTTTAGTGGAAGCAACTTCTCCAACTTCCATAGTTGGTTGAAAAATTAAACAACCATCTCTTGTAACCAATATTAAAGCCTTTTTAATAATTTTAATTAAAATCTACCCAAAATAAGGCTATAACAAGAAAAGGGAGCACAAAGCTCTCAAGTAAAACACATATCACAATTGGAATCAAACTAGCCTAACTTCTAGGAGGTCTCGAGTTCAAATCTCCTAGATAGCTAGTTTTACTAAAAGAGATTCCTTTATTATTTCTTATTATTATTTTTACTTTTATTTAATATACTTTAATTAAGCATTAAAGAAGCCATTGTACAAATAAATAAAAATGCATATGTATGTATATATATATATATATATATATATATATGGGCATATGTGTGTGCACCCACATATATGCATTCATATATAACATACATTCATTTATAACACAGATATAGAATAAATATGTATATATATACAAGGATAAATCTATCTTACAACATAAATATGAAAACAACATCCAAACATAAACCACAAGACAACATCAAAACACTGCATTCAAATTCCCCAACTAGGGTAACCTCCTTACATAAATCTAAGTTCATGGGTTTCCATGAGTGTATCTTGGTAAAATCTTCATACAACAATAGCTCAAGGATTTTCAAGGCATGCTCAAACCTGTGTAGCTAGGTGGAGTCAATGCCTGGTACCTACATCCTGCATCACCAATTGACATGAATACATACACATACACATACACATACACATACACATACACATACACATACATACATACATACATACATACATACATACATACATACATACATATATATATATATATATATATATATATATATATATATATATATATATATATATATATATATATGAACGAACAATGGAAAACAAGGAGGGAGAGTGTGACATCGTGTGGATCTCCCATAGGAGTAACTATGACTGCCTCTCCTCATCCTACACTCACATCAAATAGTGTAATCATCAAAACATAATGGGGTTAGATCCATAATAATAATAATATAAATCAAGTATGAAACATTTCACCAATAACTCATCTCTAAACATTCATCATTTAATATCTCCATAATAAATTTTACTAACCAAATATATAGATATGCTCAAATGTCTAATCATAAAATGATAACCAAGTAATAATCATAGTCCAAACATATAATCCAAATAACCAATTAATAGTCATGTCAGTCCAAAATATGTAGATAATAGAGTGGGTATTACATGGTAAAAGCTTCAAGTTCCTAATATTATGGACTTGGAGAGTGTGGAAAAGAGTTCCCAAGATGCCATTATGAAGGGTCCTTGTTCTCGTACATGGATAAATTTAGGATATCAAAAAATTTTATTAAAATCTCAATGTTCTAGAGGAAGAGGTAGCAGATGCACTCAAGAACCTCTAGTAGTTCTTCTTGTTTATTTTTGTGTCCTTGTAGTGTGTTTTGGTGTTTGTTGGTTTCTTGTCCATGTTTTTTATTTATCTAATTTTTTTTCTAATAGTTGGTTACCGGTTTCTTTGTTTTTCTTATTGACAACATTTTGTAAGTAGGGTTTTGGATCCCTTCAAAATTTATTTTACTGTCAATAAAAAATACTACAAGTTCCCTCTCAAATTCTTGGGAAGAAAATCATATGCGGCATCCTTGACATAGTAAAAGTGTCAACATTAGTTAGAAATATTAGAGTGTACTAAATTAACAATTATATATCCTTATAGTTTCACACTATATTATGTCCTCGCTTCTATTTCAAAATATGTTAAAATTAAGGTTATTTGTGGAGGCAAAAGTACCAAGATGGGGGCTCAACTAAGTCAAGACCATCAAGAGCCACAAAAGCCATTTCCTCTTCTCTTTTCATCGTAGGTTTTTTTGGAGAATAATATCTATGAAGTGATGTCTTTACTCACTTTTTATTTTATACCTTTAATCTATTTCATTTTCAAATTTAAAGAGATTTTGCCAAAATGCATTTTTGTGTCAATACTTTTCTTTGTACCTTACAAGATTTTTTTTGTGTTTTGTGTACGTGAGTTATTGTTTTGGAGTACTTTCAATTTGATATATGTACTAGACAATAATATGTCACATAAACATCTTTGCACTACATTGGTATCCTAGGCAAATGCTTTCAAATTTTTATGTCAAGTTGCTTAATGTCTCCACTTATCATCTCTATAACCAACAAATACTTTTATTTTGCATTTATTTTAAAATACTTTTACTAATCATGTTCTTTTTATCCATCTTACTTTAATTATACATATTAATCTTAATTTTGATTATAATGGAACCATTTTGAATGAGTTAATTGGTAAAATCTAAGTGTTAAGATTACACATTCAATTCTTGATTATGTTTATAGTCAAACCATTTTTCAAATGGATATAACATAAAGGATAAATTATCTTCAAATTCACACAATTGCCTTCTTATAATGAGCCTACATATAGTAAAAAAAATTATGTGGCATTGAAGCAACACACAAGATGCTTCCAACTCAAGAATATTCCTTTTTCCTTCTTTGTATTTTTATATGGATCTTTTTTTAAAGAGAAAATTTCTTTGCACTCCATATGGTAGAAGTTTAAATGTAAGTTACTTTTTTTGGAGGGCAACAACCAGGCATCTTTTTTTTTAAGGTAAAAATGTATACTCATTTTATTAATTTTCATGCAAGTATACATTGAAACATGGTTTAGGGGAGCATACCTTCAGGAAAGAA
Organism: Chamaecyparis obtusa; assembly: GCA_027943335.1. Lineage (NCBI taxonomy): Eukaryota > Viridiplantae > Streptophyta > Pinopsida > Cupressales > Cupressaceae > Chamaecyparis > Chamaecyparis obtusa. Next base: position 269,868 of record BSBK01003326.1, on the reverse strand, counting down.
CCGGGTGAAGAAAAATCAAGGTCACGGCTCTAGATGCAAACCTAAAATGTAACCTAAAATCTAATCATTACAATAGAGAAGGTAGTAGGCAAGTCCCAAAAGTAAACATATAACCTCACTCTAAGTCCCAATAAAAAGAAGAGATGACAACTCATTACAAAGTAAGACCCAAGAATAGATTCCAGTACTAAAAGATTGAAGCCAAAAGGAATGCGTTGGATGAGAAGTAGGCTTCTAAATTATGAAAGAAGAGATATTTTTGAAGATGCCAAAAAGAACACCAATACAAGCTCAAAGGCATAAGGATCCATGCTAGAACTAAACTTTTCTAGAATTTATATATTTTATTCTTATTCTATAGGCATTGGATAGCGGTCCAAATGGAAAGCACAAATTCATTTGGTGAGAATATTAATGGGAACAAATAATAAGTGCCACCTGTAATTATGACTTCTTAAATTTTATACAGAGCTAACAAATTTTGGAGTATTAAGATTTAGCTAAACAAAGACATATTGAAATTAATTTGTATTCTAAGTGTAGGGATAAATCAATAACTTAAATGAAATTAGAAATTAAATGTGAGAATGAGTAAGTTTGATTAGCATTATTTTCATTATGTTCAAGGTGATGTTGGTGTTGTTTTTATAGTAGAATATTGAAGTAGTCTTAATTAAATGTTTTTATGTTCATGAACTTATCATAAACTTAAAATTAAAGTTTGATCAAAATTTTCTAAATATACAAGTCAAAAATTACATTTTTAGATATTTACACCTATATTTTATAAAATTAAAACTTAACTTTTAATTAGAATTTATGAACTTAAGAATTAATGAAAATATTTCAACAAATATGCAAATCCTCTTTGTAATTGCAAAACTCAAAATTCTACTGTCAAAATTAGAAGTAATGTAAAATGCAGATTGAAACCTAAACTCCAAATTTCATGCAAACTTTGTCCCATTAATTTCAATTCATAGGATATGTAATTCAATGTTGAGACCACAACTTTGAGGGTTAGTGTGATTTCAATGGTTGTTTGTGTGAGTGGGTATTGAAACACTCTGACATTTTATCATATGACCAAGTGAAAGGATTAGATATAACCAATTCCATGTAACTACAATATTTTTTCAATACTTAAACTAAATTACATGTTAATGTATATGGTTTTGGAGAAAATTTTCAGTAATATCAAACAATGAGAATTTGCATCTCACAACACAAATGAAACCACAGAGAAATAAGTATCCCAAAATGAAATTTGTTAATTCTTTAGGCATTTATTGTCAAGAAAAACATTGCCTGAATGATTAGACTCTTGAACGGCTCATGCTCGCTCTGTGCTCTGCTAGGGTTTTTTGCCTTGCATCCATTTTCTACAGTCTTGTCCTTCGCACATATCATAGTTATTGCGGGAAATATTTTAGTATATATGGCTCTAGCCACTTCCCACCAAGTAGTTGATGCTAGTGCTGGTGTGGTTTTGGATAGCAATGGTGCCACCAAGAAAACATCCCTGCAAATTTGTGCTCAAAGTGTTTCATGAGGTATGGCTCAGCCTGATATTGTTTTACCCATTAATGAGTTCAATGATGCTTGCACTTGGCTTGAAACACATACCTTGATTGGCTATTTTCTGGGTCGCAACCCTCCTAAACATGTTCTCAAGGATTGGGTTGCGAAATCATGGACTCCTCACGGAATCCACCTGGATGGCATCCAGAGCCTCACCAAAAGATTTTTTTTGTTTCACTTTTCTAACCTCTCCCATGTGGACACTATTTTTTCCAAAGGTCCCTGGAACCTCAGGGCCTCGCTATTAATCTTCCAACGCTGGTCTGATGACTTCTATGTCTCTGATGACAAGAAACTAAAAGTCCCAGTGTGGGTAGAGTTCCCTAGTCTTCCATTACCTTGTTGGTCTTTCATGCATGCTATAGCGTAGAAGCTCGGTAGGGTTATATGTGTCGAGCATGATCATTTTCTTAATCCACGACCTCAAAAGAGGCTTTATGTTGAGCTCGACCTTTCTAGGGATCTCAAAGAATCCATCGAGATTCAGGTTGGTAATACCACCTTCACCTAGAAGGTGCTTTATCTCAACCTTTCCAACACTTGTTATCATTATCAATTTGTAGAGCATAAGATTAAGGACTACCCTTTGGCAGTGCCTCGTACCAAGACTCCTCCCAAGGATTCTGGTTCTCAGCCAGCTGAGGCTGGAAAGAAAGACAAGGGAAAACAAGATGAATGGGTTACAGTCGGTCACTGTAACAAGCCCCACAAGCAGCCTGCTTTAGCTTCGGCTTCCCATCCACCACCTTCGGATAACATGGTTTCTTTGGAAACCCCTGTTATCGAGGTTTCAAACCTTGCTTCCCACGAGAAAGAAGTTTCCAACTCCTAGGTTACCGTTCCTCCAACCTGCATGCATCTGTTAGCCACTGAGATTGATTCTTCCAATTCTTTCCACCACTCTCATAGCCCCTTTGGGCATGTTGAGACTAAGTTTGATGGCATGCAAGAAAAATGATGTAATATTTCTTTGGATTTTTTTGGGCCTACTTTTTCCCCAGGTTATTTATCTAATAGTTTTGACTCCCTTGGGGATGAGAATGGAATGGATGACACTGTTATTCCATGAAGTACATCTAATGGAATGTTCGTGGGTTGACAGACCTACATAGAAAATTTTCTATCAGGGATTTGCGTCAGCATTTTTGTCATCTAGATGTTTTATGCCTCTAGGAAGTTAAGATTTCAAGTTTCATGCTTGATTTGGCCTAAAAGCCTTGCTCTTTGCTCTCAGCATGAGGTTGGTTGAGGTGGAGTTGTTACTCTCCTTTCTCCTCATTGGCATTCCTTTCTATTTAGCCATGGTTCTGACCCCATGCAAAGAGTTGTTTGGGCCACTTTCATTATTGAAAATCATTCTTTTGGCATAGTAAATGTTTATTCTCCCAATGATGTTGTTGAGAGATCTCGCTTGTGGCGTTGGCTTGTGGATTCTCTGCCACCTGGTACCTAGATTGTTTGTGGGGATTTTAATATGGTGGAGATAGCGTCTAACAAGGATGGATTTTTGCCCTTTCGATGGAAAACTAGAGAAAGAGAAGCCTGGTATTACATGTGTAATAAATTAGCAATTTTTTATCCCAATGTGAGCCACTGATGTTCTGATGGGGTCTGGCACACTTGGTCTAATTATAGGACCTCCTTTGATAGAATTCATAAAAGGCTTGATCGTGCTATGAGGTCGGCTCAATATTTTTTCTCTTTTTTTGAAAAGAAAGCTTTACCGGTCACTCCACTTGTTGATGTGATGTTGTTAGACCACTTTCCCATCCAATTTAATATTGTTTGGAAGACAACTATGGCTAGGCCTCCCACCATGCAATTTTACTTTAATACTTCTTTCCTTCATCATCCTTCTATAGTGGCCCACATTCATCAGGTTTGGAACCTTGAGCGTAGACCCACTCACTTGACAGGATGGATTCAATGGGGGAATGATGCCATCAGGTGTATGACTCTTTTTTTGCACATCTATGGCATATAGTTGGCTAATTGTCATCGCAGAGCCTATGATGTCAACACCAAAGCCTTATGTGTTGCCACTGAGGCCTTAGCTCAGGACCCTTTCAACCAAGATCTACAACTCAATCTTACTAAGTTACATCATCAAAATTAGGTGGCTAACAACCATGCTACCAGAGGAGCCCAAATCAAAGCTTGTTTACACTAGTTAAAGGTTGGAGACCAAGTTTCAAAAGAATTGTTTACTACCCTCTGTCCTCAACATACTAGTATGGGCATATCCAAAATCTGAGAAGGTCACACCCTTCTCACGAAGCTTCCTGATGTTTTGTAAGCCTTTGTTCCTCACTATGAATAGGTTTTTTCTACTCAGGGTCACTCTCCTACTAAGGAGAAAGCTCTTGCAGATTGTATTGCAGCAGTGCCTCAAAGTGTCTCCCCTACCCAATGTGTCTTCTATGATCAACTGCTTTCCTTGTAGGATCTTTGTGAAGCTATGTTTTCCATGGCTGATGATAGAGCCACTGGTTGTGATGGCTTCCCTTGTGAGTTTTACAAAGCCCTCTGGGATTCCATTGATCTTGATCTCCACTAGGTCTACCTAGAAGCATTTCATACCCAATCTCTTGGGGATATCATTAACCAGGGGAATATCAAGTTTATTCCCAAGTCTGGGGATTCGGAGGATATTTGTAATTGGCAGCCCATCACCTTGCTCAATGTCTCCTACAAGATCATTTCCAGGGAGCTGGCTCTCAAGATTTGGCACATGCTTTCACAGATTGTCCGACCCAAGAAAAAAGGATTTATTAAGTCAAGATTTATTCTTAACAACATCATTTTTATTTGGGAAGGTATGGAATGGGCTTGTAAGTCTCACCAGATAGCCCTTTTTCTCAAGATTGATTTTGCTAAAGCTTATGATCATATTGAATGGCATTTTATCCTTGCGATGCTTCACGCTATGGGTTTTGATCCTAGATTTCTTCAATCTATGTAGATGCTCTTCAATAATGCCTTTTCTTGCATTACCATCAATGGTTACCAATCCTCCACCTTTGGGATCTTTCACTCCATTCGGCAAGGCTTTCCTCTGGCTCCAGCCTTATATGTTTTGGTTGCTGAGGGTTTTGGCTATCTGCTTGCTCACTCCATTTCCATGGGTACTATTCAGAGAATATACTTGCTGGATTTGTCTCGACAACTAGTCAATGGCCATTTCACCAATGATTCCTTCCTCACTCTAGTGGAGGATGAAGAGAATATCAAGGCAGCCTTGCAGTGTTTAGACATCTTTTGTCTAGCCTCTGGTTTGACCATTCAGTTGCACAAAATCCTCTGTTATAAACAGTTAGCTCTTCCCAAGCCTCCCTGGCTTTCTCAATTTGGCTGGACTAGGATTCAACATGGGCAAATCTTCCCCTTTTTGGGTATTCCCTTTGTGTTTCAAGGCAACCCTACTGATCTATGGAATGTTGTTCTTGCTAAAATTGAAAAAAATCTTACCTATTGGATCAAGAAGTTTCTCTCTCTCTCGTTGGAAAATTCCAGATCTGCTCCAAGGTCTTGGTAGCCATGCATGTTTATTACTCCTCCTATTGGGCTCCCTCCAAAGCCTCCTACAAGAAGCTCGAGAAACTTCTACGGGATTTTCTCTGGGCTTTCAGTATTGATCATGAGGGCTTCCAAAGAGTTTTCTAGGATTTTTGTTGCCTCCCAAAAATCTCTAGTGGGCTTGGGTTAATTGATACCCATAAGCAAGGGAATGCCCTTTGTGCCAAATGGGTTGTGTGGTGTCTCATAGGAAATGAAGCCTGGAAAATTTTACTTCAGCATTGCATTTCCTTAGGCTTTCCTCTTCACAAGCTTGCCTGGAAGGGGATTGGTTCTCAAACCCTTCTAGTTATGAAAGAGCCCGTTCAGATCCAAGGAACTTTTATTACCAAAATTATTTGGAGAGCCTGGGATTCTGTTAAGCACTAGCTTCAGTGGGCTGGGAATGGTTTCCAGGATGGTCTTTCTTTCAACTAGTAGAACATTTGGTGGTCCCCTCTTTTTTCTCAACATGGGACTCCTCTTTCTAGATTTCAAGGGGTTCATGCTCTTTGATTTTACAAGTGTGGCATTTAAACCCTGAAAGATCCTTTTTCTAGAGCCACTATGAATCTCCGATCCTAGGATGATCTCTGGGTTCAATTTTGGTTCATCCACCCAGATCGTCAGACTTTTGACTTGTTGGTTTCAACCATCCCGCCTCACCTCGTACATAAATTAGGAATTCAATCTATTAGACCATGGTGGAAAGATTGGAAATGGTACCCTGCTATGCCCTTCACCAGTTACAAGCCTAAGCTTGGGTATTCTTGGCTTATGCCTCATTTTCCCATGATTGATTCTCTCAACCAATGTTGGCATCTCTCTTCTTCTCAAAAGAGTTGGGGCTGGAGATTTTTTACTATTTGGGACTTTGTCACTGAGCCTAAAATTGCTCATTTTGCCTGGTGTTTGTTATACCAAGGCTTACCTCTGGGAGCTAGACTCAAGCATTTGGAGGTTCCCGATCCTAAATGCCCTTTTTGTGGTCACTCTGAGACACTCATGCACATTTTTTGGTTTTGTTATCATGCCCAGAATTATTGGGTCTGGATTCATGACTTCTTTGCTCCTTTTAGGCCTGAACCTTTTTCTTGGCACATCGCTCTTCTTGGTGACTCTCCCAGAATGCATTCCTAGTACACCCAGATATGGCATATTTTCAGGATAGAAATTTTATTTACCTTGTGGAAAGATTGCAACATTGTGCTTTTTTATCAAAGTTTTTTGGATATTCATGTCTCTCTTTATGCTAAGGCATGTATTTGTAACAATGTCATGATGCAGATCCAGGTGCAAGTAGATAAAGTGGCACTTAAGGTTTCTCATTTTCAGGAGTTACTCCAACACTGGGGCAATGCCCCTTGTACTATGGCTTGAGTGCCTCCAAATTCTCTCTCAGTTGACTGTATGTTGCCCAGGGGCCGATGTCGTAGCCAGAGTTCCTCTGCCAGACACTCTAGGACTCCTTCTCAATGACATTGCCACTTTGCCTCTCCCCCTCCTCAAAGGGATGCAGATTCTGGCTGGCCTCCTATGCTTGCTTCTACTGTTGCTACTTTTTCTCAGCCCTCGGCCTCTATTCTCGCTAATCAAGACAAGTTCCCTTGCCTAGCGCTGGCTATCTCACCTAGGTGGGAGGAAGGAGAATTGGAAAAAGATGATCTAGAAGATAGCTGGGCCATTCCTGATCAGACTCCTGGGCCCAATGTTTGGGCCAATCCTGATGATAGAGATCCTCCTCCCTCTTCTGCTACTACTCTTGCAGCTTGAGGGTTTCTCATTTTATATGGTTTTTTGATGAATAGTTGTATGTTTCTGGTCTAAGTGCCGAGTGACTTGTGGGGTGATTTCTTCCCCCGACCCTTTTTTTTGTGAATATTGTACTTTTATATTTTTAATAGGAAAGGCCTCTATTCATAAAAAAAAAACTAGAGAAACCGAGAAACAATTTAGACCATCATTACCATGCAATTAGGCTCTCTCCCTTGTTTTTCTTGTCTTTTCTTTTATTATCTTTTATTACTTGGCACTTATTCATTTTTATTTCCTTATCTTTTTTCCATCCAATCTTCTCTCCCTTGTGCATTTTTCAAGATGAGGGTATTTCAATTCTAGGAGCATTTGAGAAGCACTTCTTCCCTTGCGCAAAAACTGAAGTATTCTTCCTCTATCAAGTCTCCATATGTCATAACTCATAGGATTGATTTCATGCTAGATTTCTCACTTAAACAACAAAGAAAATCCATTTTTTCTTTGTTTGAACATGAGTTTTGACAATATACACAATGCCTTGGAGAAGAATCACAAATGTGGACAAAACCAAATTGGCTACAAGAATTGAAAATTAATCAAAGTGTTTTTGGTATTTTGGATTACAAGTCCATTTAGATGCTTTGACATCAAACACCACAGGTATGAAAATGTTCCATGAGTGTTAGACTCATTAACATTTTATTAATTTTGAGCTTCATCAAATCAGAATTTTTGACCCAAGAAGCCTCAACTGCTAGACAATTCTTCCAATGAACCAAGCATTCTCAATACTCGCTTCTACACATCTTCCTAGCTATGTGTGAATTAATGATCTAGTCAACTCACTCAAACTCCTTCTACAATAATTGGTGTGCTCATTCTGTTGTATTTGGTAAATCAAAAAATATATTATGTTGTCCACTTGACTCACCTTCATGAAACTCATACAAATCTATCATATTGAAGAATGGGGAAATATCAATTCCAACTGGAAGTTCAATCTCATATACATTCAATGAAAACATCCTCAAAATCTTGCACAGGCCAATCTTCTTCCACTTCAGCTTGTTATAGTTTCCTTGTGGAAACCTTTCCTTCCACAAATGTTCCATCATTAAATTGTCAGCTTCAAACTCTTGCACTCTTAGATGAACATCAACAATTTCTTTGTATTTGGTGGCACTCTTTTCTAAATTTTGCTTCACTTTACAAATCATGAATTTACTTAGCATAATCCTTCACTACAACACTCATCCTACTCAAATCTACACTATCTCTCAACTCATTTATACCCTTGGGTCTATACCCATACACCACTTGGAATGCACTTTTTCCCACACTTTGATTTGCAAATTTATTACATGCAATCTCTTCTTGTGCCATTAAAAAATCCCACTAAGTTGGTTTATCCCTAACAAAATATTCCAAACAAATTGCAAAAGATTCAATTTACAACTATAGTTTGACCATTAGTTTGAGGATGTTAGATTGAACTATAACCCAAAAGCGTTCCCATTTTCTTCTGCAAAGTACACCAAAAGTGACCAACAAACTTAAACCAAGTGCAAATATGAGCACCCTTAACAATAATCATACCTCCTCTAGTCATATTGTATTGTTCGTTCAAGAAACAACATGCACATCATTCAAAATACTTATAGATAAATGGTGGTTTCATATACTAGGCATATCCAAAAATCTATTAGTGTCCATTTGTCATCCATTACAGAATTGTATTAAGAAATTGAAAAGAAATAATTTTTTTATGAGAGTCATCATCCAAGTATACCTTCCCTCATTCAAACTCTTCATACTTAGTGAACTAAATCTTAGGCGAGCTCATATGAAAACATGCACTAATGTCTATAAATTTGACATCTTTCAATGCATGCATTTTCAAGGCAGTGTCAAATGCTTCATCATCTTGAGAGTGTTACAATAATTTTGAGTATGAGAAGTACTTTTCTTTTTTTTCTTCTCCTCCTAGCACTCCTTTTTGGAAATGACCAATTTTTCCAAAATTTCAACAAAGTGCCTAATACTTTCTAGGAGACTTAAACCTCCCATTGTAAGAGCCCCCTTAGGGGTTTTATAATTTTTCCTCCACATATCTTTAGAAAGAAATGATGCAACCAAATAATCCACCTTGAATATGGTATTGGTACTCCAAAAGGTCATGATTTAAGGCTGTCCCAAAGTTTAAAAAAGAGCATAATACAATCATACAACAATCCTACTACATTTTATCATCAATGGAGATCAATTAGATAATGAGCATATTGAACATATTTAGGTGATCTATAATAGATCCTCTATCCTCCATTTTTATAGAGAATAAATTATTCCTCAATAATTGTAAGATGGGAAAATGAGGAAATATGCATGCTAGAGCAACCATCAAACCCTAATAGCATACAAAACAACACCTACCCTAACCATCAAAGAAATTGAGATAGAATGCACAAAATGAAATAAAGTAAACTCAAAAGCACTCCCTCAATTGGACTTCAATGTCCTTTCTTTTTCCTCAAAAGGTTGATATGTAGCTCCAATGACAAACATACTTAACAGTGAAAGAAAAATGATGATAATGATGAGAAGATTCAAAAGATGATGGTTAGAAAATCAATTCAATTTGAGTTCAATTTAGAGTTTTAATCCAAAATCACCAAATTGGCAAATTGATACACAATTGTCATATTATGACACACTATGACAATTGGAAGAGTTGCATTTTTTTGATTAAGTAAAATAGGTTTTGAAGGGGCCCCAAAATCCTATACAGTTTGGTCAAATAAGATTTTCAAAATAGCACTCTAAAACAAAATAGATCAAGACCACTGCAAGGGTTTTTCTACAGGCTCCCACAACCTAGATAAAGAATGGTAACATTGAAAGGAGACTGGGACCCTTACTAGAGAAATTGCCACTTGAAAGATATTTCAATTTTTAACAATAGCCCTAAGACTATCAGTGGTCAGTGAAGAGCCTGCCAACCACAAAGATAAATCTTCCCCTTCTAGGAATGGAGGGACATGCCAAAAGAGGGTAGATGTTTGGATCTTTTCTTTCCTTTAACAAAACTCCACCTAACATCCACAATCATAGCTGAATCCTACCTAGAAAACAAATTAAGATCTGTGGCACCCAAAAATGGAGCAACAAGAGATTGTCCTGGGATAGGGCCACTAGAAACTAGCTAAGCAATGACGTGGGATGAGTCTTTAGCCATCAAACCAGCTTGATCCAATGAAGCAATTTCAGTAGGAGGGGCAGATGCCCCACAACCAACTAGGACCTGAGCTACAAAATCAAGACTGATCAAAGAACCAAGTAAGGAAGCATCCCTCGGGGGAGAGTGAGAGGCAGAACTAGGAGGTGCTAGGGCCTCAGGAGACTCCTGAAAAGAGGAAACAACTTGAGAAAAGCTTCAAGAATTTGAGGCCTTAACAACAGAGTAGTGTTGGGAGGAGGCTCCCTTCCACCAAGAAGAGGGTTTATTAACCTTTCCAATCCACATTTGTTCACTAAGTGACTAGTTTTAAACATCTCCTGCATCTAAATGGGAGGCCTTCATAATCCAAGGGTTGAATCCAGGATCCTTTGGGATGTTGTAGCTTTATCTTTTCTGAAAGACCCTGTTGGGTATCCTAAAGTTTTTCGAGGTTTGAAGTCAAATTCATGGTTTAGGTCTCCATGCCAGTATTTCTCCTGGACTAGGGTTTGTAAAGTGTCGTGAAAATGGTCTTGACCTGTTCAGGAAAACCCTTACCCTAGGTTTTGTCTTCCAAAATGTTTCCTTTCGTTTCCAAGCTTCATGTGGCTTTCTAGTTTCTTTTTCTTGGTTACCTTTAAATCACTTAAGTTGCTATTTGTGCACATGCGTATTTGCCCCTAGTGTTCGCTGAATCGGGAAATGTATTATCAAAGGTTAAAACCACTTAGCGATTCAGCGAATGAGTCATATTCATGTTCATTGTTAATATCAGTCGCCAGTTCTCTAGATCCTCCAGCGGTTATCCCAAACATCCAGCGAATTGGCGAATGCATTAAAGCCAAGCGTCTAACCCTTTGTTCGCTAAGTCTCTAAGTGTTTCGGCGGTTTCATTTTCTTTTCCGAGAACTAGCGAATGGCGGTTATCTCCAGTTCTCGCAATACTTGGCGGTCTTTTAAAACAATCTAGCGATTCAGCGAATGCTCTTTGTTCGCTTGTTCTCAGAATCTGGCGGTCAAGGGTTGTAATTTTCAGAGAATTAGCGAATACCGTGGATTGCTTTCAAGATCAACGGCCCTGTTTTAATCTCAAGATATCTGTGGGTCCTGCATATTTGATCTAGCGAATGAGCGACTAAATGAAAATAATGCTAGCCTCTAAATTTGGCGGTTCTGGTGGTTGGCCCAAAAGGATTTCAGCGGAGATAAGTTTTCTTTGTTCGCTGATTCTCGGAATGAGTTGGTGATATGCTAAACCATTCAGCGATTCAGCGAAGCCTTTGGTCGCTAGTTCTCTTAATAAAAAGGTAAAGGTTAAAGCAATCTGGCGAATAAGCGAATAAATGGATGATAAGTTGTAAGGCTTCAGTCGCTTATTCTCGAAATGAAATTGTCACTGATATAGAGTATTTGGAGAACTAGCGAATGCTTCTGTTCGCTAATTCTCGGAATAAAATGGTCAAGGGTTTTGTTATTCAGAGAACTAGCGATAGCCATTTGATTGGTGAAGATCAACGGTCAATCTGAAATCCTGGTATAAGGTGATGTTTAAGTTAAATGATTTAGCGATTCAGCGAAGGCGGTGTTCGCCAGTTCTCCAGACAATCAAGCGGTTAAGCATATCTCTCAGCGAATGCGCGAACCCTTTGTTCGCTAGATCTCCAGGAAAATTGACCGTCAGTCATAACATTAAGAGAATGGGAGATAGTTTTGTTTGCTAGTTCGCCAAATGGTAATTGCAGGTTAACTGTGTAAGTGGGAACCCTTTGTTCGCTGATTCGCGAAATGCTTGGATGGTTAAGGATAGGATTCTGAGAACCCGCGAAGCCAGTAGTCGCCAGTTCTCCAGATGTGACTCAGGGTCAAACAAAAATTCAGAGAACTAGCGAAGCCAGCAGTCGCCAGTTCTCCGGTTGATAGCTAGGGTTAGCATTCTATTCAGCGATCGAGAGAAGCCATCAGTCGCTGGTTCGCTAAATAAGCTCACATGAAAAAGGTCATAAAGGAAAAAGAAAAAAGGACCGTTGCCACATAGATAAAGTACTTTGTTGATATGGACATAAAACCAGTAGGCCATCAAATCAGCTTCAAGAAGAAAGATTGCATGACGCAAACAGTTTAAAAGTACAGAATCCTGATCATTCCCTCTTCACCTTGTTTTCAAGTAGTTTAATCTATATGTCAACATCCGGACATGGCGAGCTCGAAATTTGAAATCTGGGGGTACATGAAATTGAATATGGGATCCATTAAGGAGATTTGCATTAACTGTGGTAGTTGCACACCCTGGATTCATATCGATAAATAAGTGGAAGCTCGTTGTTATTTGTCCAAGTTTCAGTCATTGAGAGTTTCTGTCTATCCAGAGCATTTCCGAGCATAAAAGCATTTGAGATACAGAGAATTGAAGGTGTTCCTATAGCAAAGATGAGTCAACCTGAGAAGAGTGCAGCTTCTTCCAGTGGTGAAGCCAAGTCCAAAGCTGGTGAGGACAAGAATAAGCCAAATTTTTCAGATGAATTCCTGAAACTGTTGCCGGGCTCCAGTCAGAACAAGAGGGCTGCTGATGACGTGTTTCAAGATCTTTTGGAACGGTGTAGAGACCCAATCACTCTGGAATTCACAGGTTACACCATTTTCAATTTCTTTTACGGCAATAAAAATAAGCATGTTCCTGTATGTAATGGTTGGGTGCTAGGACTAGGAAAAATGGTTGTCCCTGACGTTTTCCTAGATATTGATTTAATTGTTGCCCTAGCCAGAAGATATGACCCTATCTCAAGGACAATCAGGAAAGAAGACCAATCACCCTTAGTGACTCTTGATAGGGGATCCTTTATGAAAGCTTTTGGTCTCTTTACGTCCTTTTCCACTGAGATTGATTTGAACAAAGAAAAGGCAAGATATAGAAGCAATGTAGGGTCAGTAAAAGACCAATTGGTTAAGCATATGCCAAAACAGGACAAATATATAGCCCCCCTTCCTGCTAACATGAATGCCCCATACCAGTTCAAATCCCTTCATCATTATATGAGATACACTTGCTACGCATTATGTAGAGTTTTGGGAATGGATGGGAATGCAGAATTTTTACCAGCTGACTTGCTGATGATTATCCTGGATATTCAAAATCCTTTGGTAAACACTGATTATGATTACATCCAGTATGTGATCGATAGGATGCATCAGGGGCTAATGTCTATCCAGGAAAGTAAAAGCCCTATTGAGTTCATGCATTATTCTCTATTAATGCATTTGATTCTGTTTTTCAACATCAACAGTTTTGATGCTAACATGTTGAAACCAAGGTTCAGTTTCAAGGATCAGCACAACCCAGTGCAGTTGTGGGTGAGAATATGGAATTCTACATCTAATGAGGCAGACTTTTGTGTTTTTCAGAATTTCATTGTTTATCCTATTATCAGGATGTTGGGTATAAATGTCACTAGGTTATCTCCTAGAGTCCTCAGGCTTTTAAGACCACTGCAGTATGTGGATAAGTGGGATGGAAATCACAATTGGGGTGATTTCTACTTGGGAGATAATTCCACAATTATCAGAGTTTATGGCTGTCCCCAACCCCCACATTTATTACCAAAGTATGTGCCTCCGAGGTTGGCTTGTTTGGAATTTGTTTGGCAGCTTATGTGCACAGATAAAGAGCTCCTGGCCCCTCACAGAAAGGGTACATTCACACCTAGGCAATTCAAGGTAGGTGATTTCCTGATAGGAAAGAGGGCTTTTCCTCAAATCAGTGCCTGGCTACAACAATTCAAAATGGTTACTGGTGCTTGTAGGCACATAGATCCTGAGGATTTCATCAAGACTGCCAGGATGACTTACATCCCAAACATTGGTGTGATTAAAGAGCATGAAGGTTTGGATGAAGAAGATGTGATTAGAAACATCTTAGATGAAGATGAAGTTAAAAGAAGATGGTACAGGTTTTTTGATTTAGTAGATTTGTCCAACCAGTTGAAGGCATCTCAGATTCCTTTTGAGGGTTTTTTCCCTGATCTTCCTTATTTGAAAAGGATTGATGGGATGATTGAAAAGTATGACACCTTGGCAAATCAATTGGAAGGTTTGATTGATCAAAATAAGCCAGAGAAGAAGAAGAGAGATTATTCATCTTCTGATGAGGAAGAATTCACTGATGAGTCACAAGAAGAAGATAGTCCTCCACAGGTTGAGAGACCACCAGTTGTTGATCTTACTCAAGATCAACCAGAAGTGCAGGATATCTCAGAGCCACCATTGAAGAGACAGAGGCTTGAGGAAGGTGAACCTTCAAGGCATGTGAGGCAAAGAAGGGAAATTGACAGAGCATCTGCTCTTGTACCAGGTGATAGGCCATATCATCATCAATTGAGGAAAGCAATAAGAGCAGGCAAGAAGATAGTCACTGAGCAAGAAGACAGAGAAAAATCCTTATGGTTAGAGAAGGATATCAGAGAAGTCTATCAAGAGGAATTCTTGAGTGATGATCAGTTCATTAAGACTGATGAATTCAAAAGTTTTCTCATCTGGAACAAGCAGCAAGAAGTGAAGAAAGCTCTGCCTGAAGGTATGGAGCCAAGTGAAGGAACTTTGAGAGCTCTGGCTTCATATGATCCTAGCCTTGATCCCATCACAGTGGACGAAGCCAGAGATTTGGTTAAATCAAGTGGAATGTTGTTAACCCCAGGATGGGATCTGACTTCTGCATTCCTCATTGATCAATTGAGAAAGCAACCAGAGGGTAGCCTCTCATATGAAGTTCACATTGGTGACATGATTAGAGGAAGTGGCTATGACCCCAAGTCCCAGGCTGTTGCAATGTGGTCCATGGCTCCCAAAACTCAGAAGCCATCTCTATTGAGTATAGAGGATAAGATGGAGGGGAATAAGATTATATGGACTGTACAAAATACAACAGACCTTGAGGTCTCCAAGGCAGTAACTCATTGGGCTAATCTGAATGAAGCCAAGACAGCTCAGTTGTCAGAAAGATATGCCAAATTGTTTGAGAGTTCAAGCCTGGTGGCCAAGGACAGAGATCTGAAAATGATGAGGATCAAACAGTTGGAAGACGAGCTGGCAGAAATAAATGCCAAACTTGAGGAAGCCTCAAAAATAATTCCTCCTCCTCCTTTGCAAGTTGAGTTACCTGTTCAGGTAAATTTGGAGGCAATTGAGGGACCTGCTGAAGATTTGGAAAAGGTAAAATTGGATGCATCCCTGGACACTATAGCCAAAATAGTGCAGTACAGGCGGGACAAAATAAAGGACAGGATGGATGCAGTTCATAAATCAGTCAGCCTGTTACATCAGACCAATCAAAAGGTGAATGAATATTTGGCCACCTTGGAACCACTCTATAGTATTTGGTCTGGGAGGAATTTATTGTTTGATAAGCTTGACAGTTTACAAGAACACAGGCCTGATATCCCAAACGTAGTAACTGATGTGTTTGAAAGGATTGGCCTGATAAGTGCAGCATCAAAGTTTTTTAAAGGAAAATCAAACCAAATAAAGGCTAAGTTAGCCATGTTTGATAAAGATTACAGCAAGTATCTGCCCCCAGTATATGATGACAATGGAAATGTAGTTAAGCTGGAAGATTGGAAGCTGTCAATGGGTCAGTTGGTCATCAATCAAGACGCCTTCCTAAAAGACAATAAGGCTTTGGACGTAGAAGGAACTAATAATATAATTGATAGTTTATTCAAAGTTGAAAGTGATTGTATCAAGTTTATATCAGAAGTTAAAAATGTAACTGATTCTACATGGGAACGGCAAGTCAACTTGTTGCAGGAGCTGCAGAGTTACAATTGGCCATCTGATGATGATGTGGCAGCTTGGGAAAAGCTAATCACAAAGAAGAAGAAGAAACCGGTCATCCAGCTGACGGAAGAAGAAGAAGAATAGATCGCACTTGGCACCTGATCCAGAATTTGAGGGAGAGCGTGTTCAAACAGAGAATGATGTAAGTTAGCCTGTAATGGCGGTCATCATTCATATGACAAACTTGGTAACTGCTCTGAAAATATCTACAAACAAAGGTGCCAGCTGCGGAAGTCGTTCAGAACTGAAAATACGCCTTGCTGTCTTTGATTAAATATCTTTCTGTTTGTATTTTCTTTTGTTTTCTAGCGCAATTTTCTATCAGCCATCCAAAGCTTGTTGCATCCTTTCGAGGATTCCAGGATGGTTGATTAGTATAAGTAGTCGGTTCCTATTGTTGATAGTGGTTGGAAAATATTTTGTAAAAGAGAGGTCTGAAATATAGAACCTGATTTTCTGTGAAATCAAGGAAAATTGTACGAATGCATTTTATCAATTAATACAAATACACTGGAGTTCTGTTACTACAATCTGATTGTCTTTGCGTGTGGAATGTTTTAGTTTCTTTATGCATTTAAATTGTAAGACAATTTAAATACATCTTTCACAAGGTGAATGTAGGGGTTAAGCTTAAGTATCTTTCAAGGAAAGAGTAAAATCTTAGGGGAGGTCTCTGGGAATTGAATATCTATATGTAGATTTGATAACAGGTTTAGGAATGGAAACAATGATATGTTAGGCATGTTATTGGAGTTTCATTGGATTCGTTTTAATAGATATATGCGAAAGTAGAGTTCGACTCTGATGCCCAGCGGATAAGGGACTGGTTTTAAGATCCACTTACATTCGTTTACCATCCAAGAATATAATTGATTGACATTTTACTTATATGCATAATTTCCAGACTTGAATCATATTATGACAAGTTCATAAGTATGTATTTCAGTGCTTTGTAGAAGCAATAAACGAGGTTAACCCTTCCCTGAGTTTAACTCAAAAAGGAAGAAGGATGAATATCCTTAAGCCATTGTATCATGTTGCTGTTTTTATAGTCTATATCATGATGCTGTGTATCAGGATGATTTGGGCTATACTCAGAGTTCTAGCCACTTACTGATTTGGATTTTGAAGGCAGTAACAGAGCGGTGAAAGAGCTAGTTCTCAATTCAGAGCTCAGCTGTTTGTTGAATTGATAGAGGTACACCCGCCTGAGTATGTATTACTCGAAGTGAAGAAGGTTTTAACCTTAACACCTTAGTTGTTTGTAACTTGCTAGGTTACAGCCATTGGGATTATTTGAGTATTTGATTAATCTGCAGGTTCAAACACTAACAAAATTGGCGACTCTGCTGGGGATTTATTTCGATAGCCTGCAATAGGTTAGTGCAAATCTTGTCTATTGTGTGTTTGTAGACCAGTAAAAGTTTTTTTATTCCCGCTTGAGTAGTGGGTGGCGACTCTAAAGAAATCTGTGTTACCAGTTGCTGTCATTTGCAAAATTTTGTAAACATTGTTGTCATTTACAATGAGTCGACCAAGGAACACTAGGTCGTATTATAGGGATCATCCAGAAGATAATATAGGGAATGAACTCCACACACCAAGCAGAAAGCAATGGTCTAGGAGAGGCCAAAATAATGCTAGTTCCCAGGCTCATTCTCGAGAAAGATTTCATGTCCCACTTCCTCACGAAACTTCTTCATCTTCTAGCGATCCTGAGCATGTCAAAAGGGTCGCACCAGAGGTCTATATGCAGAAAGAAGTAGTCACAGAAGTAGGTTTTTTCCCTGCTAGAGAAACCCTTGAACAACCTGATGAGACCTCTACTGCTGAAACAGCTTCTTATGATTCTGAGAAGTTAAGAGAGGAAGTGATTGCTTTGAGAGAAAAGGAACGTGAGCAATTAGCAGAAATTGCTAATAGAACGAAGATAAGGGAACAGCAGCTTCATGAATTACTTCTGGAAAGAGAAGAACTCCTCAAAAGAACCAGGAGAAATGAGACCCATGTGACTGATCTAAACCAGGATGTACAAGGTTTGGATAAAGAATTGTTTGGTGATATGCAAGCTTTGAGAAAGCAAGCTCAGGATACTAGGCCCAAACAAAATGAATTTGAGGGAACAGGTCATGTCTTAAGACAACTGAATCCCTCTGAAATCAAAATAAACAAGGAGATTAAAATGGCTCCTAAGGAAATCCCTGATAAGGGAAAACAAAAGGTGGTGGGTGTTGCTATAAATGAACCGAAGAAGGTCGTGCCTATTCCTAATGTGCCTACTCAAGCTAGTGCAGATTTAGACAGAGCTAGGAAAGCAAAGGAGGATTTGGCTATGCAACTTGAGAAACTTGAGTTGGAGGCTGCTGCAGATGAAATGAAAAGGAAGATTGCCTTCCTACATGCTAACATGAATACATCTGCTAGTAGTTCTGTCCCTACTACCATAGGAACAACTTCATCCAGCTAGCCTAACATTGCAATTCCAAGTCATTCAGCCTTTCATTCTGGACAATTTCCTAGTCAAGTTCCCTTGGTTTCTCAGGGTACAGTGGGAACTATACCTTGTCAAAATATTGCAATTACCCCTTCAAATCAGCCAATTATCCAAAGATGACCAGTTCATTTGGATAGATATAGGCCCTTGTTTTTTGATGGTATTCCGGGCCAACCTAATGCCATCCCTAATGAAATCAGGAAGAAGATCCCATTATTCACTGGGAATAATGTTGTTACCTGTGAAGAGCATTTGAAGTTTTTCACAGATAAAGTTAATGACTATGAGATTGAGCATGAAGATGTCATTATGAAACTTTTTGTTCAATCATTGATTGAAGATGCTAGGGATTGGTACAGAGGGTTACCTGAGAACAGTATTGCTTCATGGGATGAATTTGTCAGGAGTTTTAAGGAGCAGTATGCTGAACATGTGAATTCTAGTTACATGCTCAATGAATTCAATAATATCAAGAAAAATTATAATGAGAGCATGTCAGAATTCAATAGCCGGTTTCAAAAGGCTATGTACAAATTGTTCCAGGTTTTGAGGTTGGATGATGCAGTTTGCATGACCACTTATTTTAATTCCATGGATGGTAAGATGTCTTATCTCCTAAGAGATAAAAACCCCCGCACCCTTAGGGATGCATTTAAACTGGCCATAAATATTGAGAGTAACCGAAAGGCATCTGGCCAAATGTACAAAAGGGATGAGGGTAAATTGTGGAAAGAGACCAGACCACAACATGCAAGGCCTTTTAAAGAGGAGGATAAAGGACCGGGTGCTAGCAAGGAGTTCCCAGCAAGGTTTGATAAAGGTGGTAGAAACTTTCAAGATGTAAGACCCCCTTATCAAAGGCAGGACAAGGCCCCTAATTTAAGAGATATGCCTTACAAAACTAATTGGAAGGATGGGAGACCTGTTCTTGACAGTAATGAGGTACAAAAGGGGAGGGATACCCCAGATCCCTTAAAGAAGAATACAACACACAATGTAGAAAACACTCCTTGGTGTGTTGCTTGTAATATGCCTCATTCACCTTTCCAGTGTGCTGTGGCCCAAGCCTTAGGAGAAGAGGCTGATAACTCATGTGCAGGAGATTATGAAGAATCTGAAAAGCCTGCCATTAACATGTTTACTACAGATCCAATAGAGGATTTTGTGTCCTCAGATGATGAAGCAAGTTGTCCAGATGTTGATCATAAGAGAAAGATTTTCTCTGATTATGAGCAACAAATATTTACTCAATCTGATCCTGAAGAATTTGATAATAATGATTATAAAACTCATATGGTTGGATCCAGATCAGATGAGAAGCAATGGAGGAAGCCCAGTGAAGAGGAAATCAAAAGCTTAACTGTGGCTGCTATAACACAAGCAAGATCCTCATACAATTTGAGGAACAGAAAGGTGGATAATGAACAGGGAATTCCTAGATCAGTATTCATCAAAGGTAGTCCTTAGGATAAGGGTTTCCCAAAGCCCAATGTTATAAATGGTAAGGATCAAGAACTTGTGGGTGAGAAGAAGAAAGGGGAGGAAGTTAGTGCTGACAAGATCAAAAAGAAAACTGGTAGGACAAAGGATCAATCTGATTCTCCTGCTGATTCCCCTGCATTTGATATGAGACATGCGTTGTCTCAGATGAAAGTGTCCATCCCTCTACTTGAAATGTTGAAAATAGAGGAGCACAAGACAGCAGCCTTGGCTCTTATAAATGAGCAGAGATTTGCTCCTACCAAACAAGAAGAAGGGAGTTCTATGAAAAGGCCTATTCCCATCTCAGATGTATGTGTTGGGACAATTGTAACACAAGAACCTTCTTCCATCAACCCCTTTTATGTCACTTTAATTGTGAATGACTTATTGTTAAAAAATTGTATGATAGACTCTGGTGCTGCCACAACTGTGATGCCATATCATGTGATGAAAGAATTAGGATTGCAAGTTGACACTTCTAATGGCAGGTGTTATGCAATGGATAATAGGGCAGTGCCTGTTGTGGGGACTTTGATTGGAATTGAGGTAAAAATTGCTGCATTCCCAGAGGCTACATACAAAATGGATGTAGTTGTTGTAGATACAGAGCCTCACTATGGCATGTTATTGTCAAGACAATGGGCTGCAGCAGTGGGTGGAAAGCTGGAACTAGATTTATCTTATGCCACTATTCCAGTGAATGGGATAGAAGTAAAGTTGTACAGGGAGCCCCGTTCCTCAGTTATGGTGGAAATGGTTGCTCCGGAGGCCCTTAATTATTTTGTAGATATTGACATGAACAATTTTGTCATTGAAGAAGTGTTACCTCAGTTGAAGAACACAGACCCAATTGTGGAAGAATTGATGATGCAACAAGATAGCTTGTGGCAAATGTTTTTTGATGGTGGATGCTCCAAAGAAGGATCAGGAGCTGGTGTTGTTTTCATTTCCCCATCAGGTAATACTTTCAAATACTCCTTCTTGTTGACTTTCAGTTGTACAAATAATACTGCTGAATATGAGGCCCTGATCTTGGGATTAGATGTAGCCATAAAGCATGGTATTAAATGTTTAAAAGTTCATGGTGATTCCCAATTGATTGTAGCCCAAGTAAGATCCCAATATGCTTCTAAGGATGAGAAACTCAAGTTATATAAGCATGCTGTCTGGGATAGATTAGAATTTTTTGAAGCTTTTAATCTGCTTTGGGTAGAAAGGTCAAATAACATCATGGCAGACTTTCTTGCTAATGTTGCTTTAAAAAACAATGATATCACCCTCTCTGGTGTTTCCATGTTGGAAACTAAAACTAGGCCTGCAGTTCCTGACAATGTGTACAATTGGCAAGTTTTTGAGGATGATCTTGATATCCTTAGATTCCTTCAAGGCCTGGATCAATATGATGGTCAACAGATAGATTTCAATGAGGTACAGGAATCTATTGAAGGAAAAGAATGCATCATGGGAAATGAAATAGTCCAATTACTTTCTAATCATATACCCAAAGGACTAGTAGAATTGGAGGGAATGTTTAAAATAAATGATGGTTGTCTGTCCCAAAAGTCTAATGCAAAATTGGAAGACTTAGAGGAGATAAACCTAGGATCAGAAAATTCCCCACAAATGGTATACATTGGAAAGAAATTGAGTAGGGAGATCAGAAGCAACTTGATCAGATTGTTGAAAAAGTACAAACATGTGTTTGCCTGGTCATATGATGACCTCAAAGCTTATAGGGCTGATTTATTCCAGCATGAAGTTCCTCTAAAGGAGGAAACCACACCTTTTAGACAAAAGCAGAGACCCATTAATCCTTTACTGGCCACCAAAATGCAAGTTGAGTTGACAAAACTGAGAGATGCTGGTATCATTGAACCAATTAGGCACTCAACTTGGGTTTCAAACCTTGTACCAGTGAGGAAGAAGAATGGTGACATTCGGCTTTGTGTTGATTTTAGGAACCTAAATGTAGCATCACTCAAGGATAATTATGGATTGCCTAATATGGAGGCCATGCTGCATAGGGTGACTGGATGTGAACTCCTGTCAATGATGGATGGTTTCTCAGGGTATAACCAAGTGCTGGTCAAAGAATCAGAACAATTCAAGACAGCCTTTACAACTCCTTGGGGAACTTATGTATATGTTCGCATGCCTTTTGGTCTAAAAAATGCTGGGGCAACTTTTCAGAGAGCCATGGATGTTGCTTTCAAAGAAATGATCAATGTCTTAATGGTAGTGTATCAAGATGATCTCACTGCTTTTTCCAAAAGGGCTGATGATCATTGTTCTCATTTGGAAAGGATTTTTCTCAAGGCCTTAGAGTTTGGTGTGTCTTTGAATCCCAGGAAATGTCAATTTGCAGTGACAGAAGGAAAGCTACTGGGACACATAGTATCAAAAGAAGGAGTCAGGATTGATCCTGAAAGAGTGGAAGCCATCAAAAGGGTCCCTCCACCAAAGAATATAAAGGGTGTGCAATCATTCTTGGGGCAAATAAATTTTGTGAGAAGATTCATTGCCAACTTTGCTGAGTTGGTCAAGCCAATAGTTAAGTTCCTTAAAAAGGGAATGAAATTTGAATGGAACCTGGAAGCTCAGCAAGATTTTGAAAAAATCAAACAAAC
Organism: Chamaecyparis obtusa; assembly: GCA_027943335.1. Taxonomy (NCBI): domain Eukaryota; kingdom Viridiplantae; phylum Streptophyta; class Pinopsida; order Cupressales; family Cupressaceae; genus Chamaecyparis; species Chamaecyparis obtusa. The sequence continues at coordinate 247,334 of BSBK01003326.1, read as the reverse complement.
AATTCAAGAAGCTCCTGTTTTGGTATCACCTGACTATTTGAAACCTTTTTCCCTGTTTTCTTTTGCGTCTTTCCATACTATTGCAGCTGTCCTTCTGCAGAAAGATCCAGAAGGATATGAACATCCTATAGCTTTTTTCAGTAAGTCTTTACAATCTGCTGAATTAAATTATGAAATAATGGAAAAGCAAGCTTATGCACTTGTGAAAGCAGTCAAGGCTTTCAGACCGTATTTGGTTTGTGCAAAGGTTAATGCTTATGTACCCCATGCTGCAGTAAAGGATATTCTGATACAGAGTGAAGTTACAGGAAAAAGATGTAAATGGATAAACAAGATTCAAGAGTTTGACCTTGAGATTCACATTACCAAATTGGTAAGAGGATTGGGACTAGCTAAGTTGATGACTGAGGAAAACATGGACCTTGTCCAGATCAATAATGTTGCTGCTAATATTGATACAGTTACTAGTATTGAGATGCAACCCTGGTACAAGGATCTTGTTTATTTTATTAAAAATGCTAAATGTCCACCTGAATTGAATGATAATCAGAGAAGAAGCTTGAGATTACAGGCTCAGAGATATGTCCTCATTCAAGGTGATTTATACTGGAAAGACAATGATGGCATTTTACTCTTCTGTTTGGATGAACATCAATCAGAGAAGGTGCTAAAAGAAATGCATTCTGGAATGTGTGGAGGGCATTATTCTGCTCGATCAACAGCTCATAAAATTTTGAGGGCAGGATATTATTGGCCTGTATTGTTTAAAGACACCCACTCTTATGTTAGAAAGTGTGAACCTTGTCAAAGGTTCTCAAAGAAACTAAAATTTTCAGGTGCATTGTTGTTAAATCCAGTTGTTGCAGAAGCCCCTTTTGCAATGTGGGGTATGGATTTTATTGGAGAGTTCTCTGAAAAGTCCAGTGGAAGACATAGTCACATTTTGGTGGCTACTGATTACTTCACCAAGTGGATAGAAGCTATTCCCACTAGAGGAGCAACAAGTGCTGTGGTGATTGATTTCCTGATGAACAACATAATCACAAGATTTGGTGTCCCAATCAAATTGGTTGTAGACAATGCAATGAGTTTTAGGTCTCAGGAAATTACTAATTTTTGTGATGAAATGGGAGTTATCTTGTCTTATTCAAGCCCATATCACCCACAGGCCAATGGACAAGCTGAGTCTAGCAATAAGAGCATATTGCAAATTCTCAAGAAGACCTTGAAAAAAGACAAAAGAGGTTGGCATGAGAAATTAAAGTTAGCACTATGGGCTGATAGAATTTCTGAGAAAAAGGCCAGAGGGAAATCCCCTTTTGAAATGGTCTATGGTGCAAAGACAAGATTGCCAATTAATAATTTCCTTCCCATCTACAAGTTTATGCAAGAAGAAGATATTGAAATCAGCAACCCATTGCAAGATAGGATGGTTCAGCTGATTGAGTTGGATGAGATGAGAAGGGAAGGGCAAAAAAGCAACATTAAACTGCAGCAAAAAATGAAGTATCTTTTCGATAAAAGGGCTACTGTAAGAAAATTTCAGCCTGGTGACATGGTTCTTCAATGGAATGCCAGATTTGAAGACAAAGGGAAGCATAAAAAATTTGAGTCCTTATGGATGGGTCCCTTCATTGTTTGTCAGATTCATGGCAAAGATTCCTATTTTTTGCAAGGTATGGATGGTGAAGAGCAAGAGTTGCCAGTGCATGGACAATTCTTGAAATTTTTCTTCAGTTGAAAGTTCTTTTTCCATGCACAGTAGGCTTGTATTATATGTATAGGTGTGTTTGCTTATTGTTTTAGGTTCAGGTTTCGTGGTCTGCCTCCCAGAGATTCATGGTTTCTTGCCTTGATCTTACAATCAAGCATCCTCAGATGGAGCCACTGTTGGGTATCCTAAAGTTTTTCGAGGTTTGAAGTCAAATTCATGGTTTAGGTCTCCATGCCAGTATTTCTCCTGGACTAGGGTTTGTAAAGTGTCGTGAAAATGGTCTTGACCTGTTCAGGAAAACCCTTACCCTAGGTTTTGTCTTCCAAAATGTTTCCTTTCGTTTCCAAGCTTCATGTGGCTTTCTAGTTTCTTTTTCTTGGTTACCTTTAAATCACTTAAGTTGCTATTTGTGCACATGCGTATTTGCCCCTAGTGTTCGCTGAATCGGGAAATGTATTATCAAAGGTTAAAACCACTTAGCGATTCGGCGAATGAGTCATATTCATGTTCATTGTTAATATCAGTCGCCAGTTCTCTAGATCCTCCAGCGGTTATCCCAAACATCCAGCGAATTGGCAAATGCATTAAAGCCAAGCGTCTAACCCTTTGTTCGCTAAGTCTCTAAGTGTTTCGGCGGTTTCATTTTCTTTTCCGAGAACTAGCGAATGGCGGTTATCTCCAGTTCTCGCAATACTTGGCGGTCTTTTAAAACAATCTAGCGATTCAGCGAATGCTCTTTGTTCGCTTGTTCTCAGAATCTGGCGGTCAAGGGTTGTAATTTTCAGAGAATTAGCGAATACCGTGGATTGCTTTCAAGATCAACGGCCCTGTTTTAATCTCAAGATATCTGTGGGTCCTGCATATTTGATCTGGCGAATGAGCGACTAAATGAAAATAATGCTAGCCTCTAAATTTGGCGGTTCTGGTGGTTGGCCCAAAAGGATTTCAGCAGAGATAAGTTTTCTTTGTTCGCTGATTCTCGGAATGAGTTGGTGATATGCTAAACCATTCAGCGATTCAGCGAAGCCTTTGGTCACTAGTTCTCTTAATAAAAAGGTAAAGGTTAAAGCAATCTAGCGAATAAGCGAATAAATGGATGATAAGTTGTAAGGCTTCAGTCGCTTATTCTCGAAATGAAATTGTCACTGATATAGAGTATTTGGAGAACTAGCGAATGCTTCTGTTCGCTGATTCTCAGAATAAAATGGTCAAGGGTTTTTTTATTCAGAGAACTAGCGATAGCCATTTGATTGATGAAGATCAACGGTCAATCTGAAATCCTGGTATAAGGTGATGTTTAAGTTAAATGATTTAGCGATTCAGCGAAGGCGGTGTTCGCCAGTTCTCCAGACAATCAAGCGGTTAAGCATATCTCTCAGTGAATGCACGAACCCTTTGTTCGCTAGATCTCCAGGAAAATTGACCGTCAGTCATAACATTAAGAGAATGGGAGATAGTTTTGTTCGCTAGTTCGCCAAATGGTAATTGCAGGTTAACTGTGTAAGTGGGAACCCTTTGTTCGCTGATTCGCGAAATGCTTGGATGGTTAAGGATAGGATTCTGAGAACCCGCGAAGCCAGTAGTCGCCAGTTCTCCAGATGTGACTCAGGGTCAAACAAAAATTCAGAGAACTAGCGAAGCCAGCAGTCGCCAGTTCTCCGGTTGATAGCTAGGGTTAGCATTCTATTCAGCGATCGAGAGAAGCCATCAGTCGCTGGTTCGCTAAATAAGCTCACATGAAAAAGGTCATAAAGGAAAAAGAAAAAAGGACCGTTGCCACATAGATAAAGTACTTTGTTGATATGGACATAAAACCAGTAGGCCATCAAATCAGCTTCAAGAAGAAAGATTGCATGACGCAAACAGTTTAAAAGTACAGAATCCTGATCATTCCCTCTTCACCTTGTTTTCAAGTAGTTTAATCTATATGTCAACATCCGGACATGGCGAGCTCGAAATTTGAAATCTGGGGGTACATGAAATTGAATATGGGATCCATTAAGGAGATTTGCATTAACTGTGGTAGTTGCACACCCTGGATTCATATCGATAAATAAGTGGAAGCTCGTTGTTATTTGTCCAAGTTTCAGTCATTGAGAGTTTTTGTCTATCCAGAGCATTTCCGAGCATAAAAGCATTTGAGATACAGAGAATTGAAGGTGTTCCTATAGCAAAGATGAGTCAACCTGAGAAGAGTGCAGCTTCTTCCAGTGGTGAAGCCAAGTCCAAAGCTGGTGAGGACAAGAATAAGCCAAATTTTTCAGATGAATTCCTGAAACTGTTGCCGGGCTCCAGTCAGAACAAGAGGGCTGCTGATGACGTGTTTCAAGATCTTTTGGAACGGTGTAGAGACCCAATCACTCCGGAATTCACAGGTTACACCATTTTCAATTTCTTTTACGGCAATAGAAATAAGCATGTTCCTGTATGTAATGGTTGGGTGCTAGGACTAGGAAAAATGGTTGTCCCTGACGTTTTCCTAGATATTGATTTAATTGTTGCCCTAGCCAGAAGATATGACCCTATCTCAAGGACAATCAGGAAAGAAGACCAATCACCCTTAGTGACTCTTGATAGGGGATCCTTTATGAAAGCTTTTGGTCTCTTTACGTCCTTTTCCACTGAGATTGATTTGAACAAAGAAAAGGCAAGATATAGAAGCAATGTAGGGTCAGTAAAAGACCAATTGGTTAAGCATATGCCAAAACAGGACAAATATATAGCCCCCCTTCCTGCTAACATGAATGCCCCATACCAGTTCAAATCCCTTCATCATTATATGAGATACACTTGCTACGCATTATGTAGAGTTTTGGGAATGGATGGGAATGCAGAATTTTTACCAACTGACTTGCTGATGATTATCCTGGATATTCAAAATCCTTTGGTAAACACTGATTATGATTACATCCAGTATGTGATCGATAGGATGCATCAGGGGCTAATGTCTATCCAGGAAAGTAAAAGCCCTATTGAGTTCATGCATTATTCTCTATTAATGCATTTGATTCTGTTTTTCAACATCAACAGTTTTGATGCTAACATGTTGAAACCAAGGTTCAGTTTCAAGGATCAGCACAACCCAGTGCAGTTGTGGGTGAGAATATGGAATTCTACATCTAATGAGGCAGACTTTTGTGTTTTTCAGAATTTCATTGTTTATCCTATTATCAGGATGTTGGGTATAAATGTCACTAGGTTATCTCCTAGAGTCCTCAGGCTTTTAAGACCACTGCAGTATGTGGATAAGTGGGATGGAAATCACAATTGGGGTGATTTCTACTTGGGAGATAATTCCACAATTATCAGAGTTTATGGCTGTCCCCAACCCCCACATTTATTACCAAAGTATGTGCCTCCGAGGTTGGCTTGTTTGGAATTTGTTTGGCAGCTTATGTGCACAGATAAAGAGCTCCTGGCCCCTCACAGAAAGGGTACATTCACACCTAGGCAATTCAAGGTAGGTGATTTCCTGATAGGAAAGAGGGCTTTTCCTCAAATCAGTGCCTGGCTACAACAATTCAAAATGGTTACTGGTGCTTGTAGGCACATAGATCCTGAGGATTTCATCAAGACTGCCAGGATGACTTACATCCCAAACATTGGTGTGATTAAAGAGCATGAAGGTTTGGATGAAGAAGATGTGATTAGAAACATCTTAGATGAAGATGAAGTTAAAAGAAGATGGTACAGGTTTTTTGATTTAGTAGATTTGTCCAACCAGTTGAAGGCATCTCAGATTCCTTTTGAGGGTTTTTTCCCTGATCTTCCTTATTTGAAAAGGATTGATGGGATGATTGAAAAGTATGACACCTTGGCAAATCAATTGGAAGGTTTGATTGATCAAAATAAGCCAGAGAAGAAGAAGAGAGATTATTCATCTTCTGATGAGGAAGAATTCACTGATGAGTCACAAGAAGAAGATAGTCCTCCACAGGTTGAGAGACCACCAGTTGTTGATCTTACTCAAGATCAACCAGAAGTGCAGGATATCTCAGAGCCACCATTGAAGAGACAGAGGCTTGAGGAAGGTGAACCTTCAAGGCATGTGAGGCAAAGAAGGGAAATTGACAGAGCATCTGCTCTTGTACCAAGTGATAGGCCATATCATCATCAATTGAGGAAAGCAATAAGAGCAGGCAAGAAGATAGTCACTGAGCAAGAAGACAGAGAAAAATCCTTATGGTTAGAGAAGGATATCAGAGAAGTCTATCAAGAGGAATTCTTGAGTGATGATCAGTTCATTAAGACTGATGAATTCAAAAGTTTTCTCATCTGGAACAAGCAGCAAGAAGTGAAGAAAGCTCTGCCTGAAGGTATGGAGCCAAGTGAAGGAACTTTGAGAGCTCTGGCTTCATATGATCCTAGCCTTGATCCCATCACAGTGGACGAAGCCAGAGATTTGGTTAAATCAAGTGGAATGTTGTTAACCCCAGGATGGGATCTGACTTCTGCATTCCTCATTGATCAATTGAGAAAGCAACCAGAGGGTAGCCTCTCATATGAAGTTCACATTGGTGACATGATTAGAGGAAGTGGCTATGACCCCAAGTCCCAGGCTGTTGCAATGTGGTCCATGGCTCCCAAAACTCAGAAGCCATCTCTATTGAGTATAGAGGATAAGATGGAGGGGAATAAGATTATATGGACTGTACAAAATACAACAGACCTTGAGGTCTCCAAGGCAGTAACTCATTGGGCTAATCTGAATGAAGCCAAGACAGCTCAGTTGTCAGAAAGATATGCCAAATTGTTTGAGAGTTCAAGCCTGGTGGCCAAGGACAGAGATCTGAAAATGATGAGGATCAAACAGTTGGAAGACGAGCTGGCAGAAATAAATGCCAAACTTGAGGAAGCCTCAAAAATAATTCCTCCTCCTCCTTTGCAAGTTGAGTTACCTGTTCAGGTAAATTTGGAGGCAATTGAGGGACCTGCTGAAGATTTGGAAAAGGTAAAATTGGATGCATCCCTGGACACTATAGCCAAAATAGTGCAGTACAGGCGGGACAAAATAAAGGACAGGATGGATGCAGTTCATAAATCAGTCAGCCTGTTACATCAGACCAATCAAAAGGTGAATGAATATTTGGCCACCTTGGAACCACTCTATAGTATTTGGTCTGGGAGGAATTTATTGTTTGATAAGCTTGACAGTTTACAAGAACACAGGCCTGATATCCCAAACGTAGTAACTGATGTGTTTGAAAGGATTGGCCTGATAAGTGCAGCATCAAAGTTTTTTAAAGGAAAATCAAACCAAATAAAGGCTAAGTTAGCCATGTTTGATAAAGATTACAGCAAGTATCTGCCCCCAGTATATGATGACAATGGAAATGTAGTTAAGCTGGAAGATTGGAAGCTGTCAATGGGTCAGTTGGTCATCAATCAAGACGCCTTCCTAAAAGACAATAAGGCTTTGGACGTAGAAGGAACTAATAATATAATTGATAGTTTATTCAAAGTTGAAAGTGATTGTATCAAGTTTATATCAGAAGTTAAAAATGTAACTGATTCTACATGGGAACGGCAAGTCAACTTGTTGCAGGAGCTGCAGAGTTACAATTGGCCATCTGATGATGATGTGGCAGCTTGGGAAAAGCTAATCACAAAGAAGAAGAAGAAACCGGTCATCCAGCTGACGGAAGAAGAAGAAGAATAGATCGCACTTGGCACCTGATCCAGAATTTGAGGGAGAGCGTGTTCAAACAGAGAATGATGTAAGTTAGCCTGTAATGGCGGTCATCATTCATATGAAAAACTTGGTAACTGCTCTGAAAATATCTACAAACAAAGGTGCCAGCTGCGGAAGTCGTTCAGAACTGAAAATACGCCTTGCTGTCTTTGATTAAATATCTTTCTGTTTGTATTTTCTTTTGTTTTCTAGCGCAATTTTCTATCAGCCATCCAAAGCTTGTTGCATCCTTTCGAGGATTCCAGGATGGTTGATTAGTATAAGTAGTCGGTTCCTATTGTTGATAGTGGTTGGAAAATATTTTGTAAAAGAGAGGTCTGAAATATAGAACCTGATTTTCTGTGAAATCAAGGAAAATTGTACGAATGCATTTTATCAATTAATACAAATACACTGGAGTTCTGTTACTACAATCTGATTGTCTTTGCGTGTGGAATGTTTTAGTTTCTTTATGCATTTAAATTGTAAGACAGTTTAAATACATCTTTCACAAGGTGAATGTAGGGGTTAAGCTTAAGTATCTTTCAAGGAAAGAGTAAAATCTTAGGGGAGGTCTCTGGGAATTGAATATCTATATGTAGATTTGATAACAGGTTTAGGAATGGAAACAATGATATGTTAGGCATGTTATTGGAGTTTCATTGGATTCGTTTTAATAGATATATGCGAAATTAGAGTTCGACTCTGATGCCCAGCGGATAAGGGACTGGTTTTAAGATCCACTTACATTCGTTTACCATCCAAGAATATAATTGATTGACATTTTACTTATATGCATAATTTCCAGACTTGAATCATATTATGACAAGTTCATAAGTATGTATTTCAGTGCTTTGTAGAAGCAATAAACGAGGTTAACCCTTCCCTGAGTTTAACTCAAAAAGGAAGAAGGATGAATATCCTTAAGCCATTGTATCGTGTTGCTGTTTTTATAGTCTATATCATGATGCTGTGTATCAGGATGATTTGGGCTATACTCAGAGTTCTAGCCACTTACTGATTTGGATTTTGAAGGCAGTAACAGAGCGGTGAAAGAGCTAGTTCTCAATTCAGAGCTCATCTGTTTGTTGAATTGATAGAGGTACACCCGCCTGAGTATGTATTACTCGAAGTGAAGAAGGTTTTAACCTTAACACCTTAGTTGTTTGTAACTTGCTAGGTTACAGCCATTGGGATTATTTGAGTATTTGATTAATCTGCAGGTTCAAACACTAAGTGACTAGTTTTAAACATCTCCTGCATCTAAATGGGAGGCCTTCATAATCCAAGGGTTGAATCCAGGATCCTTTGGGATGTTGTAGCTTTATCTTTTCTGAAAGACCCTTGGAATAATCCAAATCACCAAGTATCCTTGCATATGTTGAGTGAAGGAAATCATCAGATTCCTCATCAGCCATCAGAAAATCTCCAAGAGCCTCTCCCATAGTCTCGAATAGAGAATCAACCCAGAAGGGAAGAGGGAGGTTGGGAAGCCTCACCCAAGTGGGAACCTTTGATGAGAAAGTCTCAGTACAGGGATCAAAGTTGTGGTGCCAAGGCTTGACCATGAGCATGAATCTGTTGTCCCAGCTAAAAAAGTGATCACAAAGAATTAGTTTCCTATCAGCTAGGTTCTCAAACTTAGCTATTAAAAATCCCCTTGCTTGAGGAAATATATGGACTATTTTTGTAATCATGGGTTCCCACTGGCTTGTTATCCAAGCATGCAGATCTGAGAGACTCATCCAAAAGCCCTTGAACCTGCAGATGAGACCATGATTTGTGAAGACTGAATTTGCATAATCAATATCTTTCACTACCTCATCTTCCAGAGGAATGAGAAGAGGATTAGAAACTCTGAGAGGGGTAGCACCTCTGAGACCAGAAGTAGGCTTCTGAGAGGTAGTAGGTTTGGGCTGAGAAGAGCACCCAGGAGTGGTCGAGGCAGACCTAGAAGGGTGAGTAGCACCAGGAGATATTTCCCCAACTGCTATACAAGCCGTACCAGAAGGAGCATCAACACTTCCAGAAGCACCCAGAGAAACAACTGCATCTACAAAAGAAGGCCTAGGTGAATCCACAGGAGGGGCATTAGACCTAGACAATAGGGCTGAAGTGACACCTACAAGCCCAGCCATAGTAGGGATCGACAGTCGAGCCTGAGTGAGTTTCAAGCTGGCTGAGGCAAGAGGATGAGTAGGACAACCATGCACCAGCATAGGAGCAACATGACCATGGATGGCATGTTGGTATGCATAAATCAAGGGCATTTGGAAGGGAAAGGGATAGGCTAAATTAGTGGGAAAATGGGAAGGGAAGGTGGTGGCTAGAAAAAAGGAGTGGAGGCTAATTAATAGGGATTGAATCCCATGTGGAAATAGGAGGGAATTTTTGAATTTAAAAGGTCATTTATTGCCACTAATTAGTAAAATGAGTTTATGAAATTATGAAAATTCCATAAAATAAGAATTAACCAATTAATTAATGTGAAATTGATTAATTATGAAACTTAGGAAAGGGATAAATAAATATAATTTATTTATCAAAGCTTAGGGTTCAAGATAAATTAAGGGTTATTTAGCCCTATAAAGGGTAAATTAATGAATGTTAATCGATTTTGATGATATTGATACAACAAAGGATTGATTTTGATGGTTTTGATAATAATTTGGATTGATTTTGATGCTTTTGAAACCACTTCGAAAGTGATTGATTAGGTCAAATATGAGGAAAATTAAAGAGGTATATTAATAATCAATTAAACAAATTTTAATGTTTAATCAATGATAAAAGACACAATGGAGATGTATGATAAAGACAATATGCAAAACACATGGGAATAATTAGAGTATGTAGAATGACATTTCAATCACAATGCAAAAATGTTAACACATAGCATTGTAGGCATGAATCATTTTTTAGAATCTACAATAATAGCTTATTTACCAAGGATTTATCCTAATAATATATCCCCCAACTTAAAATTCCACAACTCAAAGTTGTCTTCATTGAAATGTCCCATCTCTATCATGTCAAATGTGCTAGTTGTATACTTTGTGCAATGTAAATATTTACAAATATTGTACACAAGCTCCCACCCAAAATAATCTTAGTTCAAAACCCCCTCTTCTCAACAATTAGGACCAAATTTAATCAAGATCTAGTACCAATTGAAAGGAAATAGGGCATGCAAACCACGTTTCCTAGACTAATATAATGATGATAACACACATCTAGAAAAGATAAAGTGATTTCAAATTAATAAAATTTCCATCAAAAGAGAAGGATAATCACCTTCTAATTAAATGTTTCACTTTTGGATTCATCAACATTCTTAAAAATTTATATTAATTCATTAAAATTTTCGATCAAAGTTTAATAGTGCCTCTCTATTGTAATATAATTTGATTTAATAATTTATGTAAGCTGGTATGCTTGAGACTTAATTAAAAACTAATTACATTTATTGTAGAACACATTCTCAATACAGTGTATTATATTTTATCTTAAAGTTACGTTTAGTTTCTATTACATAGTCATTAGAGATTTTTAAGAAAATAAAGATATATATTTAACACATGTAGAAAACCATAAATAATGAAGAGAAAAATACATCATCTCTTTATATTGATGTCTTTTTTTCAAGACTTTTAAATTTATAAGATATATAATAATATTTACATATTAAAATAAAATATTGAACTATACATGTTCTCATTTTAAAAATTAATAATAAGTATAATATGATAAATTAAATTGACCATTATATGTGTGTTTTATGTTAGTAATGATAATCTATGTTTAGGAAATCTGTAAATGGGTCCCCACTCTTGTTGTATAATGGTGGGGAAAGAGGGTGTTCCAATTTGAATGGCAAGCTAAATATAGATATTATTGTGGGTAACGTCCCTTTCTAAGGATGCATCAATAATCACCTTGCTTGTCTTGAATCAATCTAGAACAACCTAAGACAATGTAAGACAACTAAATATGATCTTAATGAGAGTGGCAGTTTCAGTTCTTATAAAAGCCTATAACTCAACTAACATGTTTTAAGTAAATATACTATTTACTGAAAGTAGTAAAAATGATTAAAAACACATTATTAACAAATATTTATAAATAAAATACTATCTTCTAAATTTATCTAAAAACTAGATATATAATCTATATAAAAAATCTTGCAAATAATTAATATTCATTATATCTAAATTCTTACATTCTCCTTACAATCCTGCCTCGAACAGTTAAAAGCTCCAAATTCAAAAATGACAATTATCTCCAAATAAACTGCTTTCAAGATCATATTATAATAGTAGTAAGTAATATTACTTACATGGGAAAGAGTTAAAAAATTGTATTTCCTATATATGTAGAGTACATTTTAATGTAAGATTAATTAAACAAAACTATTTAAATAGAAGATACAAAGTTACAGTAATAAGAAGTCAAATCACCCACAAAATTTCAAGGAAGAGGAAGAATTATAACCATAACATCCTCGTTAAATATTTTTCTAAACTATCAACACTAAGAATTGAATACTTGGAAATTAAAATAATTGAGACAAGACTAAAAAGTACAAGATTGCCAAACCGTTTACCAGTTTTTGCATCTTTTGTAAATATCATGTTGTAGATTAGTGAATGACAAAGGAAATCAGCTACTTCTTCTAGTATTGACAATTTTTACTGTAAGGGAAGAGTATCAGTTATTGTTCATGTCTAATTAATTGCATATTAGATTTTGAAAATTAAAAGCGTATTAGAAAATTATGTATTAGTTAATAATCATTCATTTTTTTTGAAAAAAAAAGAAAGTAATTAAATTAATTGTACAAGTTTATTGGTACTAATAGTGCATGTAGATTATTTAGGTATTTGTGCAAAATTTGAATGATTGTTTTTGATAGATAAAGTAGCAAGAGGGTACTGGTCCGTGGAACAAAAGGACTAGTAGCACATTAATAGCACATTAATGGAACTAGTCAAAGCAGATAAAATAGTTAACAGCATAATCACCAAGTCTAAATTTGCCCCTATCAAAAACATAAACCATAGTTCTGATCAAGAAGAATAAACCAGAGTACTTAAAATGAAGAGTAGTAGTTAAAGTAACAGTCATAAGCCACGCAAGGCTGAACCAAAAGCTATAAAAACTAACATTAACCCCAAACACAAAATAGGGGATCCAAGGGCCATGCCCAGTCAAAATTAACCAACTCATGGACACCAGAAGTTAGTTCTTCCCACCCAGATGCTTAGACAATAGGGTCCTAGCCCACTCTTCCTGCAGGAACGAGAAGAGATCCTTGTTATCCTCGTCCGCTTCTAGACTACCACCCGCTGGCTTTTCCTGCACAATACAGAGGGTCGTAGTCGAAGCATGCATGACCTTCAGGGAAAATTTGTTGGTCATCATGCATTGGTGTTTCAGTTCCTACATATTCTTTTTAATCTCCGCAATATCCTTGTCCATATCAAAGAGCCTCCTCTTGAGGGTGCCTTTAAATTTGTTTTTGTCAGCCAGAACCCTGGTATTGTAATCAGAGGTGGGGGGCTTATCCTCAAGATCATGAAAAGGGCTCAAGGGTGGGGTAGGGTTATTGGGGGTTTCCATGGTTTGCTGGGGGTTGGGCAGGGTAGTGTTACCAGTCCTAAGGGGACTCATATGATCATCTGAGGAACCTTTCGTGGACTCAGTGGTGTGAGAGTCATTTCCAGACAAGGATTGCTCTCTAGAGGCTGTTTCCATCAACCTAGTTTTACACTATTTCTTGGCAATTCTATTGGACCTTCAGCAACCCGAGCAACTTAGGTCCACCTCTAGATTAACCTAGCTCTCCATCATTCTCCATTTTTTGGGCCTATGTTCAGTCTCAGGAGTACTGTCAGACTCATTCCCATCTTTGTTCTCCACAGACTCAGAGACATGTGACTCCTCCTGACCCTCCTTCCTATTGAAAGGGTTTTTAACACATTTTTTGCGGGTTCTACCCTCTTTACCACCCAGCACAGGCTCCTGGATAACTTGGATGGACTGGGAGGTGGAATGTGTGCTATAAATGTGTCACACTTCTATGGATCATTACATGCAAGAAAACTCAAGAATGAGCCCTCACAAATTGATCCATAGCTCCCTAGGCATGGAGTGCAAGGGTTTTAAGAATGCTCTCAGCTAGAGCTATTTAGCCAATAACCTTGCTAGTAAACCATGCAATGGGAGATTCAATGAAGACAAGGGCAAGAATGCCAATATCCTCAAGAATCAAGAATGAAATGCAATGCAAGCTAGATTAAGAATGGAAATGCAAGCTAAACTATGGAAATGAAAGATGCAAGTATTACAAAGCCTCCTAGTTAAACTAGATGAATTAATCTAAAGCATAAAGGAAATCTAAGCTAAGAATGCCATGAAAATGAAGCTACTATGCAAGAAATGAAATCTAACTATGAAGCAAGAAAGCCATGATGATGCAAGAATGAAGACAAGAAGATAGAGTGTTGATGAAGATCCAAGATGAATGCCAACAATGCTCCAAATCTTCAAACCCTAGATGCAAGAATATCTCCAAAAGCTCCAAGATGACCTAGAAAACTTGTAGCATGACAATAACATAAAAATTGTTGGGGATCTAGAATGAAGAAGAGAGCTCTTCTTTTATAGGAAATGAGGAGAAATGGACCATGGAGATTAAGAGGCAAAAGATTTAATCAACGGTGGAGCTTAAAAGAGGAGCAATCCATGTGCACAAGTATCCTCCAATGGGAAAATAAGAGTTGACTTTTGTGTCCATATGAGACAAAAAGTGTTTTTTCCCTTTTTATAAAATAAGAATAATGCTTTATTTGTGCAACTTAGGATAAGAGGAAAAGTGGGGGCTTTTTATTTATTAAAAGGGGAGGAAATATTCCTTTTAATAAATAAAGACTTAGGATAAGATGGTTAGCCCATAGAAAATAATCGAATAAATGATAGAGCTAGGATTTGATCAAGAATAAGCAATTTATGATTTAACAAAAGGGGGCTAATAGTCTAGATGACCATTTTTAGGTGTATACATTTACCACCCAGCACAGGCTCCTGGATAACTTGGATGGACTGGGAGGTGGAATGAGTGGGATTTTCAGTTTTGGCCGAGGACTCCTCCTGGGTCATCTCCTGGATAATCGGGGGGGGGAGGGTTGGGGCGCCGGGCAGATAGCTTTGTGGAATTGGTAAATGCAGAGAAGGAGGCCCTAATGGAGGATAGAGATTGATTTATCAGGGTTGTCCTTAATGTCCAGGGTTGAATGATTGTTAGGACATTTGAACAAAACTATTAAATCAATTATACAAAGTTTTTGTTTATCTAAGCAAAATGGTACAAAAGAGACCATATTTTAAGATCACATTTTGAAATTACTATTTATTTGACCTTTGGCGCTTAACAGATTTCATTGGGTGCAATGTTACTACTCCTAAGCCAGAAAAATAGCTTTAAGCAATTAAATTCCATATAGAAACAACCAAAAGAGAATTGTTGAAATCTAATATATAGTTTCAGATATGTGGGTGTGTGAAGTTAACTATACTTCCCCTAAAGAAATGAATGATATCAGAAATGAATAAAATTTATAGACTATATTTAAGTTTTGATTTGTTGAAATAATGCATCTAGAATCAGATTATATTCAGTAATAAAATCTAATAATATAATTTCACATAAACCATCTATACAAATCTAAAATATCAAAAACACACCACTAAACAATCTAAGGACTGCTGTTTCTCTCATCTGTTAATACAGAAATGTTCCCAATTTGGTCAGTAATTCTCTTGCAATCGCCAAAAACACCACTTCCACTGGACTTCTTGTTGTCATGGATTGCAAGAGAATTACTCACCACTTTGAAAGAATCTCAATTCCAGTTCCAGTTCATGCTTCTTCCCTGAATCCCAATTTCTGAATATTTCAAATGCATCTTTATTATTAGAGAGAAACAACTGTTGAAAGCTCTTTGACCGACTCACTTTTACCCACCGCCTCTGCCATCAGTGATAAGAGGTAAATAGTAGTTTGCACGTCTTTGTTTGCTTATGATAACATACGTGAGAGCATCATTTTATTTTCTCCATGAATCTTCCAGAACTATTGATGAAAGATATTCTTATAAGCTTTTCTGATCATTATTGATGATAAGCTTTAACCTAACGTGATGAGGAAACAGTGGTGATGAGGTCGTTTCAGAAGAAGCCAGCCATAAAGTATTTGAAGTCGACGTCCTATCTCTCACTTCTTTATCGTCCTTAGATTCTCTATTATTATTGATTTGCCTGGGAGAGTTATCGCCTGGCTTTGTACTGTCTAATGATGGATGCTGACTTTGTATTCATTAATCTATAATGAACGGTATTTTGTACAGTAAACAATATTATTGTGTATGTCTGTATGAAAATCTAATTTTACATAATACGGTATATTTTTGCACCTTTTTTTAAGTTTAGCCTTCGTCATATGAATTTTTAGCCCCTGGTTCTTTCTGATTTCAGGGGACTTAATTTTAGGCCTTATTTTTATTCGGCAAACTAAGTTTGAGGATTAATATTGTAAAGTGGCAAAATTCTTTTATTCATAACTTTTTCTCAGCAACTCGAAATCAACTTCTATTTTTTGCAAAAGTGCATGTTTTTTCGTCATGAATCCAAGTGACAGACTCATGCAGTATCATTATAAAGTGTCATTTTCAGTGCTTTTTTGGATTTGGTTGCAAAACATTCCTTCTATAAAGTGTCAAAAATAAGGGGGGAAAGATAATGAAGGGGGTGTTCTATATTTTCTATTTTTAACACTTCCTCATAAAGTGCTCTTCATTTGTGCACTCTAAAAGAAATAATCTAAGCCTAGTAGCATGGATCCGAATGTGACTATACAACCTCTAACACCTTTCAATTATCATGATTAGAAGTTGAAAGTCTTTCTTGTACTAAAGAAAAGAATAAAGCCTTATATAGGGTAATAATGGGAACAAAAAATGAACCTAATACAACTAAGGAGAAAGAAAAGTTTTTTAATAAGTGTCACTAAACGTTTGGCTTCTTCACAATTTGAGCCTATCTCCTGAATTTGTATTTCATGTTGACAACTTGAAAACATCCAACGAAGTTTGAGAAGCTCTAAACAATCTATTTGGGATAGTTGATGAACTTAGAAGTCATGAGTTCAAAAATCAACTCCTAGGTCTTAGTCCTAATTTTTCAACTTTGGAGGACTTCTTCACTAAATTTAAATATTTGGAGTCGCAATTAAAAGATTGTGGAATTGACAAGAAAGAGGATTAATTAATCATTTCTATACTTTCCAAATAAGGTTCTAAATTTTCTATGTTTGTGTCGACTTTTTATTCTACTAAAAGAGCCCTTGGTACCTCATGGTCTATGTCCTCACTTAATAACTTCATTGTTGTTTTTACAAGCGAACACGAAAAATTAACTCAAATGGGTATTTTGAAATCTATTAATGCATAAGTTCTAATCACAGAAAATGAAAGCATCAAAATGTTAAAAGAGAGAAAAATAATACTAAAAGGGATAGAAGGGAAGAAAGAAGACACAATTAATAACTTCAAAAAAGATAAATCATCTTAACAAAGTAAATCAATTACTGAGAGATTCAAATGTTCCTTTTGTAACAAAATTGGTCATGAAGAGCATCAATGCATGAAAAAATAAATTGAGCACCTCACTTTTCTACTAAGAAAGAATACTATTGAGGTAACTGATTTTGTCGATGAATCTTCTTCAAATCAGGAAATTACTAAGGACAAAGAGAAATTGAAAGGCATGGTATTATTTTCTCAAGCGATGATAGATTCAGGTGCTACACACCATATGAGTGTTAGAATATGCTAATAAACATAAATAACCCAAAATCTAATTCAAAGTTTTAGATAAAAAATGGAAATAAAATAAGCAGAGTAACACTGTTAGACAATCTTAATGTATATGCTCAGAGGCATAACAACATTAAGGAAAATTTCTATTATGTTATCCTAGCATATACAATATATCTCCAAAGTTACAAATACAAGATATCTAGCTTATTTGTATAGGCAAGAGATAGTAGGAGGTTTGGACATGGTTGAGAAGAGTAGTTGGAGTCAACAAACTACTAAATAAAGTAGTTGGAGTAATTGGACTCAACTACATCTTAGAAGTAGTTGGAGTCAACCAACTACCAAACAAAGTAGTTGGAGTAATTGGACTCAACTACATCTTAGAAGTAGTTGGAGTCAAAGTAGGACCCAACAATATCCTCCTAATAATATCCAAAAAAGAATAATTCCTCCTAATAAATAAGTTCACATAAGGAAACTTAAGTCAAGAGTGAAATGGTAAAGAACCATTTACTCTAACACCCCCCCTTAAGTGCAACTTAGGGAGTACAACAATGCAATACATATGGGTCCTGACAAAAAAACTATGGTAGGTACCCATGTACAAATAAAAACATCCTCTCATAACTAGAGAAAAGGAGAAAAACCCAATGGGAGAAAACTCCTCTCCAAAAGAGAGTAAAAGAAGAAGCTAAAAAGCTCTAGTAGAAGGAGACACCTATTGCACCCCAAGCAAAGAATGTAAGTGAATGAACTTTCTCTCAGTGAAGGGTTTGGTGAAGATGTCTGTAGTTTGATTGGATGTCTGAAAATAAAGAAGGTCAAGGACCTGCTCATGAATCAACTCTCGAATGTAGTCCATGTGAATCTCAATGTGCTTTGTCTGTTGGTGATGGACAAGATTATGAGAAATCTGAATGGCACTTTGATTATAAAAAAAGATGACCTTTGGCTTTCGGAAAGGAATTCCAAAATCAGTGACGATGTTTTGAGGCCAAATGGAATTAGTAGCTGCATTAATTGCTCCACGATACTCAACCTCAGTGGATGGAAGAGAAATAGCAGACTGCTTCTTTCTCGACCAAGAAATTGGACCTGAACCAAGAGAGAAGTAATACCCCGAAGAAGACTTACGATCTTGAAAGTCACCTACCCAATCTGAATCTATATATCCTACCAAGTCAATATCTACACCTGCTGCACAATGAATTCCATAACTAGGAGTACCTTGGATATAATGAAGAATATGCTTAGGTGCTTTCCAATGTAGCTCATGTGGCTCTTGCATAAACTGAGAGACCAAACCCACAACATATGAAATATCAGGAATCATATGAGTCAAATATATGAGGCTACCAACCAATTGACGATACAATGTAGCATTGACCAAGGGTGAAGAACAAGAAGACTCAAGTTTGACCCCTGACAAAAATGGAGTCAATGCAGACTTACAGTCAGCCATGAGAAATCTAGAGAGCATATCAAGACCATACTTAGGTTGTCTAATGAATATACCAGAAGGTGGCTGAGTAATCTCAATCCCTAAGAAGTAGTGGAGAAATTTAAGTCTAAGCACTACTGCTTCTCTCATCTGTTAATGGAGAAATGTTCCCAATTTGGTCAGTAATTCTCTTGTAATCAGGAAAAATACCACTTCCATTGGACTTCTTGTTGTGGATTGCAAGATAATTACTAACCCCTTTGAAAGAATCTCAATTCCTGTTCCAGTTCATGCTTCTTCCCTGAATCCCAATTTCTGAAGATTTCAAATGCATCTTTATTATTAGAGAAAAAATTATTGAAAGCTCTATGACAAACTCACTTTCACCCACTGCCTCTACCATCAGTGATAAGAGATCAATAGTAGTTTGTACATCTTTGTTTTCTTATGATAAAATACATGAGAGAGTGACTTCATTTTCTCCATGAATCTTCTAGAACTATTGATGAAAAATATTCTTATAAGCCTTTCTGAGCATTATTGATGATAAGCTTTAACCTAACATGATGAGGTCATTTCAATAGAAGCCAGCCATAATGTATTTGAAGTTGACGTCCTATCTCTCACTTCTTTATCATCCTTAGGTTCTCTATTATTCTTTACTTTGTATTCATTAATCTATAATGAATGATATTTTATATAATAAACAATATTATTGTGTATTTCTATACGAAAATATGATTTTACATACTATGATAGATTTTTACTGGTTTGACTTTTATAGTCCATGTCAATAATGTTGCAAAATTGTAAAAACATTGTTAAAATCATAATTTGAATTATGTCCATTTTCATTTTTACCATCATATCATTTTGTGTGGAGAAAAACCAAAACTATAATGAAAAATATTAGTGGAAGGGTACTTGTTAGTGTAATTATTTATTTTGTTACACTTAGGCTTATTAAGCCTTTAGTTTGTGTGTGGGTCGGGTCCATGTGGTTTGAAAGGAGCTTGTGAATTGTGACATTGGGAAATGAGGAGCCTGTGATCTATGACATCGTGTGCCCCATCTTTGGGTTGCATAAAAAGCTTGCCCATCTTCGAGTTTGAAAAAAGCCCGCCCATGGTTTGTTTCGGGGTGCATGTTTTTTAAAGTTTATCCCTTGGTCATATGGAGTTTTAGCCCCTAGTTCATTCCTACCCCAGAGGGGCTTAATTTTAGGCCTTATATTTTTATTTGGAAAACTGAGTTTTTGGTGGAGTTCTAATTTTTTCAACATTATTTTTGGAGGACGATTAATATTGTAAAGTGACAAAATTCTTTTTCTCATAATTTTTCCTCAGCAACTCAAAATTAAGTTCTAATTTTTGCAAAAGTGCATATTTTTTTGTCACGAATCCAATGAACAAACTCATGCACTATCATTATAAAGTTTAATTTTTAGTGTTTTTTTGGATTTGGTTGCAAAGCACTCCTTCTATAAAGTGTCAAATATACTTGGGGGGAAAGATAATCAAGGGGGTGTTCCATATTTTCTGTTTTTAACACTTCCTCATGAAGTGCTCTTCATTTGTGCACTCTAAAAGAAATAATCTAAGTCTAGCAGCATGGATCCTAATATAACTATACAATCTCTAACACCTTTCACTTATCCTGATTAGAAGTTGAAAGTCTTTCTTGTACTAAAGAAAAGAATAAAGCCTTATAGAGGATAATAATGAGAACATAAAAAGAGCCTAATACAACTAAGGAAAAAGAAAAGTTTTTTACTAAGTGTCACAAAGCATTTGGCTTCTTCATAGTTTAAACCTATCTCCTGAATTAGTATTTCATGTTGACAACTTCAAAACACCCAATGAAGTTCGAGAAGCTCTAAACAATCTATTTGGGATAGTTGGCAAACTTAGAAGTCATGAGTTTGAAAATCAACTCCTAGGTCTTAATCCTAATTTTTTAACTTTGGAGGACTTCTTCACTAAATTTAAATATTTAAAGTTGCAATAAAATATTGTGGAATTGACAAGAAAGAAGATCAGTTAATCCTTTCTATACTTTCCAAACTAGGTTCTAAATTTTTTGTGTTTGTCTCTACTTTTTATTCTAGTAAAAGATCCCTTGGTACCTCATGGTCTATGCCCTCACTTGATAACTTCATTGCTGATCTTACAAGGGAACAAGAAAAGTTAATTCAAATGGGTAATTTGAAATCTACTAAGGCACAAGCTCTAATTGTAGAAAATGAAAAGCATCAAAATGTTAAAGGAGAGAAAAAAAACACTAAAAATGACAAAGAAGGGAAGAAAGAAGACAAAATTGATAACTTTAAAAAGGATAAATCATCTTAACAAAGTAAATAAATTACTAAGAGATTTAATTATTCATTTTCTAACAAAATTGGTTATGAAGAGCATCAATGCATGAAAAAATAAATTGAGCACCTCACTTTTCTACTTAAAAGGAATAATATTGAGGTAAGTGATTTTGTCAAAGAATCTTCTTTAAATCAAGAAATTATTAAGGACAAAGAGAAATTAAAAGGCATGGTCTTATTTTCTCAAGTGATGATAGATTCTGGTGCTACACACCATACGGGATCTCATTCAGATCATGATTACAGTCCTCATAATTTAGATGATTCGATAGATGATAGTCATATTCAGGCAGATTCATTAGTAACATCTAATCATCATTTGGGGAGGCCTTATAGGCTTCTTCTTCTTATCTCTTTTTTGGAGGATAGTACTCTTCCCACTAGGTTTTCTATCTTTCTCCTTTTATGAGAGATTGCATTGTACATGGGTACCTAACATGACTAGTAGCTAGGACCCAATTTATTTTTTTATCTTGTACTCCTAAGTTATTCTTAAGGGAGGGTGTTACTGTAATTATTTATTTTATTACACTTAGTCTTATTAAGCCTAATTAGTTGTCCATTATGATTTGACACTTGTCTACACAAGTCATCATCTTTTAGGAGTCTACTAGAGAAGTGTCAATTTCATTTCGATACATCATCCTAGATTCTTGGGCGGTCTTTCCAGTGCTCCATTTACTTCCTCCTTTTGTGGTTGTACTTGGTTCCACTTAGGGTCTATATGTACACTCTTTAGTACTTATAGTTAATTTTGTGTACTTATCTCTTAAATGGTGCATCAAATTTTTAAGATTAATTTTGTTCTCTTTTATATGTCATTTAAATGCTTGTATTTATTTCTTTGGCCTCTCAATAGTTACAACAAGTGTGGTGGGATTCATTGCACACACAAGATTCAAAAAGTGTAGTTATTTTGTGTCAATGTTAGATACATATTCTCTATTGTCATGTTAACTATTCACTTTGACCATCACAAAAGTTGCAAAATTGATCCAATACTCATTCACAAATACACTAATAATTATATTTTATTTGTACTAATGAAGTTGCACAATTCCTCTAATTACTAACTTTTTAACTACTCAATATACTAGTGGACAACTATTGACCTACTACATTATTGTTTTAGTAAATTTTAATTAATAAAATTTAATGAATGATAATTAAATCCCTTCCCATATATAATTATTTTTTATTATTAATATTAAATTAATTTTATTTTTTATTTAATTTTAATACATATTTCACTTTTAAATTTATTTTAAAAGTAGGTTCCTTTTTTGTTGGCCTGAGGATTTCATATTTATATTACTTTTTCATCTCACATAATTTGTGATAACCTACAACTAATTGAATATCTTGATGGAATGAATGGACAAGTGAAAGGCAGTGATTGAAGATCACCGAGATACTAAAGTTATATGTAAAGCAATTAAATCAGTCAATGTATTTTCATTGATGTCAATTAGTTTTGAATGTACTTATCATGATGGTTACAAACATATGAAGAAGAAAATGGTAAAGGAATGAGATATATACATAAAGATGAGATGGATATGAAAGATATGGCTATGGTATACATTGGGTAACTTAGTGATGAGTCTATGGCATTATGTTGTTGACTTGATTGTATTACATGACTTTGGTATGTATTGAAGATAAAAAATGAACAAGTTTATGTGGTCGGTAATTGAAGATTTCTATATACACCAAGCTAGTGTAGTGTCTATCGAGTATAGTATTAACGAAGCATGTATTCACCGACACATTGTGGAATTGATTGAGTGAAAGAAACAATTAAATTTTATAAAAGCTGACTGAATTGATGAGCTGGACAATTGCTTATGATTCCAAGGTAAACGATAAAGTTTGTTATGATGATCTAATAGTTGAAAAATTCAAGATTGATCGGATGAAGAAGAATGGAATGGGTTATAGACACAACTGCCCAGGAAGCCTGAAGTAGCAAAATGAACGATTGAGATTAAGAGGCAAAATATAACGGATGATAAGAAAATGATTTATGTTGTCTATTTAAAGAGACATGGGATTCATTATTGATTCTGGGATTATTGACACTACAGGAGAATTCATGTGAAAGGAATATTTTCATGCACCACTGATCAAACTGGTTATAGAAAAAATTGAGATAAATTATAGACATTACCGAGTGTCAGAGAAGCATACACCGAGTGATGTAAATTTGGAGGATATGAATGATTGAATTGATTATTGATCAAAGGAGGTATTTTGATCTTAGCTTAGATCTAAAAAACTTGCAAATCTTAGTTATATTTGAATAAGATCATTAGTGTATCAGTTTAACCATTGTTACAACAAAATCTCTTAACTGAGTGGACTTAACAATCTTTTTGTATTTCAATATGACATTCAATGAATG
Source organism: Chamaecyparis obtusa (assembly GCA_027943335.1). Taxonomy (NCBI): domain Eukaryota; kingdom Viridiplantae; phylum Streptophyta; class Pinopsida; order Cupressales; family Cupressaceae; genus Chamaecyparis; species Chamaecyparis obtusa. The sequence continues at coordinate 223,855 of BSBK01003326.1, read as the reverse complement.
TTGTTAGTTTTCTTGTTGACACCATAGTGAATGCTAGTCAAGAGAGAACTATTAGTGATAAATCATCTAACCAGGTCACACCTTACAGTGTGTTTGGCTCCTAACTGAGCTCACTTCAGAAGAGTGAATTAATTTGGGTTACCGATCCCAGGTGGTTTTTCCCCTAATAGGGTTTCCACTTTAAAAAAATGTGTTATGTGTATTTGATGTGATTGAATTGTTATTTTACTTTACACATTGCATATCTAGTCAGATTGGTAAATATATTATTGAATTGACTATCAATCAGTAGATGAAGAGAAAGATATTATTGATAGCTTATCGAGTTGATAATTTGATTGAAAAGTTTGAATATATACATATGGGAGATTCATGATTGTAGGATAACTGGAACTAACTGATTCACCCCCCTCTTAGTTATCTAACAATTGGTATCAAAGCTCATTAGTTTCTTGGAAGGCAGTTTTAAAGGACTTAAGCTAAAGATCACAAGATGTATAAGAGAGAGGTGCCAAAGTTGAGCAAAGAAAACTTCTTGACATGGAAAGCAGAATGAATTTGCATATATCTAGAATTTGAGAATCTGTTGTATTATACTTGAGGAATGATTATATTCAATTGATGATTGGACCTTTGACTGTTGATTAGTTGAGAGATAGACATGAACATAATATGACAATGATAGAGATTGATGCTACCTTAACAAATGTTGAATTTGAAGATGTTAAGACATGTACTATTGCTAAAGGAATATGGGACAAAATTTCACTATTTCACAAAGGAGATGAGAATGTACAGAGGCCAAGAGATGAAAGTCTTAGAGGAAAATTTGATGATATAAAGATGAAAGAAGGAGAAAACATTTCACAGTACAGTAACTGAATTAAGGAGATTGTCAATGCTATCCGAGGAACGGGAGGTGTTATTGATGAAGATAGTGTTGTGAGTAAAATTATTAGAACCTTTCTTCCTATCTATGCTATTAGAATCTCTGTAATCCATGAAATGAGATTAGCCTCAGGTAACACTCTTACACTTGATAGCCTAATTGGTAAATTGACTACTTTTGAGTTGAACAATTATGATAACAGTATTGTTCCAAATGTTGAATCTTCATTTATTTCATCCTTGAAAATTGGTAAATCAAGTAGCAAACACATGATAAGAAATGAGAGTCAGAGTGACAATGACAGTAATGAGGATGAACTTGATGAACTTGAAGCATTAATGGCTAGAAGAATACAAAAAGGTAAATAAAGATACAAAGGGAAATTACTGTTAGTATGTTTTAACTGTAAAGAGATTGGCCACATTGCAGCTAGATGTCCTTACTAGAAAGATGATGATAAAGACAATGAACCATCCGGTGAAAGAAATTTTGACAATAGAGATAACTGAGATCATAGAGGCAACCGACAGTATGATAGAAGAAGTAATTGAGACTACAAAGACAAAAGGAAGAAGGCATGTTACCTTGTTGAAGATGATGATGACACTGACATCGACACCGATGAAGATACTAAAGTGGTATTCATAGCTTTGAAAGAAGATTCAAAAGAAGAAGAAAGGTATGTTGAAACAACACTTATTTCTAAAGTTAGCAAGAATGATACATGGATTATTGATAGTGGTTGTACACATCATATGACTAGTGATGAAGAAAAATTTGAATACATTGAACATTATAATGGTAGATCTATTAAAATGAGAAATGATACACCTTGTCTAGTAAAAGGAAAAGGATCTATCTTGTTGAACAATAAGATTAGATGTGAGAATGCATATTGGGTGAAGGGACTTAACTACAATTTGGTGAGTGTAGCATAACTGAATAATTCAGGTCACTGAGTTGTATTTGAAAGTAGAAAGGTGAAAATATATGATGAGACTAAAAAGTTGGTCAGTATTGGTAAACAATCAAAAGGTAATTTGTTCTATCTTCACAATGTTGAAACTTCTTGTTTATTGGCTAGAACTGAAGATGTGTGGTAATGGCACAAAAGGTTATGTCAAGTAAATTTTGAAAACATGGTTAAAATCAGTAAGAAAAAAAAATTTAGAGGCTTATCGAGCTTATCTAAACATGACCATATCATGTGTAAATAATGTCAAATGGGAAAAATGTCAAAATCTAGTTTCAAGAGAAAGACCTATTCATCTAGAGCTATTTTGGAGTTGGTTCATACTGACTTGTGTGGTCCTATGAGAACTTAGAGTTATGATTGTGACAGATATTTCATTTTATTTGTTGATGACTACTCTAGGATGATGACTGTTATGTTTTTGAAAGAGAAATCAGAAGCTTTCAAGATGTTGAAATGGTACAAAACTAAAGTGGAAAAAGAAAGTGGAAAGAGTTAAAATGCTTAAGATTAGATAAAGGTGGTGTATTTATTTCTGATGAATTCACTAACTTTTGTAATGAGCATGAAATTAAAAGATGGATTTCTGCAATGAGAACACCATAGTAGAATGGAATTGCTAAAAGGAGGAATAGATCCATAGTTGATTGTGTTATAACACCGATGATTGAAAAAGATGTTGCACAAATTTATTGGAGAGAAGCTATTTGCACTGTTGTGTACACATTAAACTGAGTACAACTGAATAAATATTCAAACAAGACACCCTATGAGTTATGGTATGGGTACACACCAAATGTAAGTTATTTCAAAATATTTGGAAGTAGATGTTACATTCTGAAAGAGGATAGAAATAGAAAATTTGATTCTAAAGGTGATGAAGGAATATTCTTAGGATACTCTACTAAAATAAAATCTTACAAATGTTTGAAAAAGGTTTCTAACAAAATGATTGAAAGTGAAAATGTGAGAGTTGATGAGTTTTCTGAGAAAAATGATGAAAAAAGTAAGAGGGAACTAGAAGATTATTATAGATTTACATACATTGAGCAACCTGATATTCTACTTGAGCCACAAGCTAAAGTTATAGAGAAACATGATAATGACATTGAACATCATCCTATAGAGACTGATAATTAGGAAATAGCTACTGAGGAAGATCTTAATCCTACACAGACTGATGAAAAAAGAAGAGAGCAAGTGTTAGCAAAATTTATGAGAAAAAACCATCCATAGAATCAAATTATTAGTGACAAGCAAGATGACATGATGACAAGAAGTAAGTTGAGAAACACCACATGTTTAGTTTGTGAATTTGAACCTAAAAATGTTAAAGATGCACTTGAGAATGATGAATGGATTAAAGCAATGAATGAGAAAATTGAGAAAATACTAAAGAAAAAAACATAAACATTGGCATCGAGACCAAGTGATAAAAATGTTATTAGAACTAAATAGATATTCAGAAACAAGTTGAATGAAGATGGTGAAGTCACTAGGAACAAAGAAAGACTTGTATTTAAGGGTATGCATAAGAAGAAGATATTGATTAAGGTGAAACTTTTGTACCAGCTACAAGACTTGAAAGAGTTAGAATATTACTTGCATATGCTACCTACAGAGGATTCAAAGTATATCAAATGGATGTCAAATCTACATTTTTGAATGGAATTCTTGAGGAAGAAGTATACATTGAACAACTTGAAGGTTTTGTTGATCCTAATAAAAAAAACATGGTATGTAAGTTTCACAAAGCATTATATGGACTAAAAAAAGCATAGAGAGCATGGTATGAAAGACTGCATTCATCTCTTATTATTATTGGATTTGTAAGAACAAGTGACAATAGAAATTTATATTTGAAAGGTGAAATTGATAACAAGATACTTATTGTTGAAATTTTTGTTGATGATATCATATTTGGAGGACATGATAATCTATGCAAATCATTTGCTGATGAAATGAGAAAAGAATTTGAAATGTCAATGTTTGGAGAGATTAAATTCTTTCTTGGTTTGCAAATTCTACGAAAAAGGGAAGATATATTCATTGCACAATCAAAGTACATCAAAGAAGTGTTGAAGACCTTTGGAAAGGAAAATTCAAAACCATTTGGTACACTGATGGTCACATGATGCAAATTAACAAAGGATGATTATTTTAACTGAGCTAAATTAGACAATATAAAGATCAATGATTGGAAAAGTGATGTATGTTGTGCATAGTAGACCGGATATTGCACATGTAGTTGGGTTTGTAGCAAGATTTTTTGCTAATCCTAAGGAATCACATATGACTGTTGTTAAGAGGATTATGAGATACTTGAAAAATATAGAGAGTTATGGTTTATGATACAAGAAAGAGGGAAATTTTGAACTACAAGTTTACACCGATGCAGATTGGGTTGGAAACATTGATGACCAGAAGAGCACTACTGATAAAGTATTCTTTTTGGGAGAAATATTAGTTACTTGGATAAGCAAGAAACATACATGTATTTCTCAGTCTACTATCAAACTAGAATATGTTTTTATTTTTGCTAATTATTCAAATATTGCATGGACAAAACAACTTTTGAAAGAGATGAATGAAGAGATCACTAATCCAGTGATAATATATGGTGACAGCACAAGTGCTATAAAAAATTATAAGAATCTAGTGATGCATGCAAAGACAAAGCATATATCTATAAAGTATCACTACTTGAGGGAACAAGTACAAGAAAAGAAAGTGAAACTAGAGTTTGTAAAATCAAAAGAACAACTTGCAGATATATTTACCAAACCCTTACTTAATGATACATTTGAATACTTGAGGACTAGACTAGGGGTCCATCCCCTATATATCGGTCACTAAGGTGATTAGGAGGTTGCATCAACCCATAATTTAACAAAATATAAAATGATGTTGATGCATATTGTTCACACTTTAGGTTTCCTAAGGTTGTGAAAGCTAGAACAAAGAACACTGCATATTGGTACATGAAGGTACTTGATTTGAACCGAACACCATAGATAATATTTTGGCTACTACAGAGTTGTTTATTCATTTTGGAATTATTGTCAAAGGGAGAGAAGAGTAAAAGAAATATTTATCTAGTGGGAGAGAAGAATAAAAAAGAATCACAAGGAGAGGAAGATCAAATCTGTAGGTAGTGTCTACATGAAATGTTGTGTAGTGATTAAACATATTAAATGAACAAGCTAGGGATAGCTTACCGAGATACAATATTTACATATAGAGTTGTAGAATAGATGATTGGTATTCTATGGCATATTTCATATTATGTTTCCATCAATGCCAAAGGGAGAGATTGATAACCTACAACTGATTGGATATCTTGATGGAATGAATGGACAGGTGAAAGACAATGATCGAAGATCACCAAGCTACTAAAGTGATATGTAAGGAAATTAAATCAGTCAATATATTTTCATTGATGCCAACTAGTTTTGATTGTACTTATCATGATGGTTACAAATATCTAAAGAAGAAAATGGTAAAGAAATGAGATATATACATAAAGATGAGACGGATATGGAAGATATGGCTATGGTATACATTGGGTAACTTAGTGTTGAATCTATGGCATTATGTTGTTGACTTGATTGTATTACATGAATGTTTTATGTATTGAAGATTAGAAATGAACAAGTTTATGTGGTTGGTAATTGAAGATTTTTGTATACACCGAGCTAGTGTATTATATACCAAGTACAATATTAACCGAGCAGTTATTCACCGACACATTCTAGTATTTACTGAGTGAAAGAAACAATTAAAGTTTATAACAGCTGACTAAATTGCTTATGATTCTGAGGTAAAAGATAAAGTTTTTTATGATGATCTAACGACTGAAAAAATTCAAGATTGATCAGATGAAGAAGAATGAAATGTGTTATAGACACAACTACCCAGGAAGATTGAAGCAGAAAAATGAACGATTGCGATTAAGAGATGAAATATAATAGATGATAAGAAAATGGTTTATGCTTTCTATTTAAAGAGACATGGGATTCATTATTGAGTCTACGATTATTGGCACTATGGGAGAATTCGCGTGAAAGGACTATTTTCATGCACCACTAATCAAACTAGTTACAAATAGAACCGAGCTGAACTGTAGACATTAGCAAGTGTCAAAGAAGCATACACCGAGTGAAGTAAAGTTGGAGGATATGAATGAGTGAATTGATTATTGATTAGAGGAGGTATTTTGAGCTTAGCTTAGATCTGAAAATATACAAATCTTAGTTGTATTTAAATCAGATCGTTACTCTATTAGTTTAACCATTCTTATAGCAAAATCTCTTAACCGAGTGGACTTTATAGTCTTTTTGTATTTCAATATGACATTCAATGAATGTTTTTGATTTTATTGTTGACATGATAGTGAATGTTGGTAAAGGGAGAACTATTAGTGATAAATCCTCTAACCAGGTCACACCTTATAGTGTGTTTTGTAACCTTTGGTAGAGTTGGCTCCTAACTAAGCTCACTTCAAAAGAGTGAATTATTTTGGATTACTGGTCCTAGGTGGTTTTTCCCCTAACAAGGTTTCCACATTAAAATTCTACGTGTTATGTGTATTTGATGTGATTGAATTGTTTTTGATAGAAAAAAGCAACAAGAGGGTGTTGGCCCATGGTACAAGAAGACTAGTATCACATTAACTATTACAAGTAGTAGTTGTCATTGCACCAAAAGATTGACCTGTTAATGCCTGATACAACCACTAGACTTATAGAAGACACAAGAGGTGGTTAATCCATGTCAAGAATCCCAAGAGGAGCGCTGACCATTTTTCCAACAATCTCCCCCTCAGCGTTACCCAAGGGGACTTGAACCTATGACCGAGCTCTAATACCACTTGTTACAAGTAGTAGTTGTCATTACACCAAAAGATCAACTTGTTAATGCCTAATACAACCACTAGACTTATAGAAGACACAGGAGGCAGTTAAGCCATGTCAAGAATCATGAGGGGAGCGTTGACCATTTTTCCAACATTAACAACATATCAATAGCACTAGTCGCATAGCAGTTTAACAACAGAAAGTCTGTAGAAATAAAATTGGCTAGTCTATCTCTATCAAAAATAAACAAGAAGGTCCTTTTCAAAAAAAGAAAACCAAAGTAGCATAACTAGTAAGTAGACAAAGTATTAACAATAAAAAACCACGCAAGGCTAAACCATTGTTTTAAGAACTTAACCAGAAAAGAGGAAATAAAAAAAGGGACCTGGAACAAATAGGCCCAAGCTAGCAAAAATGCCCCATAGACCATAGAAGCTAGGAATTCTCACCCAAACATTTGGACATCAGGGTCATGGCCCACTCTTCCTGGAGGAACAGGAATAGGTCTCTATTATCCTCATTAGCTTCTAGTTTACCACCAACCATCTTCTCTTGCACATTGCATAGAGTCACAGCCAAAGTGTGCATGACCTTAAGGGAAAACTTGTTGAAATCAGAAACCAAATCTTTGATCCCTTTGATGTCCTGCTTGAGGCTGATAATATCCATATCTAGCTCATTGAACTTCTTCTTGAGAAATCCTTTAAACTTGTCACACTCCTTCATTGCCACCATAGTGTGCTCAATGTGAGGGGATTTAGCTTGCTAGGTGTGAGGAGAGAGCGGAGGTGGGGTAATGCTATGAGGCTTATTCTCCATCTTCAGTGGGGGATTTAGGGGGGAGTGTTGCCAGACCTGGGTGAATTTAAGTGTTCAGCCGAGGATCCCTCAATCAAACCAGTGGAAGTAGAGGTGTCATCCTCTGATTAGGACTTGTCCTCTGAAGCTGTTTCCCTGAGGATTCTCCTTCATTTCTCCTTGGCAATCCTGTTAGAATGTTGGACATAGCCCCTCCAAATCCACCTCCAGATCAACCTGGCTATGTGAATTTTTCCATTTCCTGGGCTTCCTCTCAGTTTCAGGGGTACTGTCAATCCCCGTCTTATCCTTCACCTCCATTGTCTCAGAGACATGGGATTCTTCAAGATCCTCCCCCCTTTTAAATGGGTTCCTCACACACCTTTTGTGCCTTTTACCTTCCCAGTGGACAAGGTCAGTCTCTTGGATTTCCTGTAAGGACTAAGAGGGGGACTAGGTGGGGTTGTTGGCTTCTGAAGGGGAGACTTCCTGGGCTACCTTCTTAATGATCAGGGGAGGCTGGGGTGGAGGGAAAATGGCTTTATGGAAGTTATAGAAGCAGAGTAAAAGGCCCTGGTGAAGGATAGGGACCGACTTCATAGTATTTTTTCTCTCCTTAATGTCTAGAATGTTGCTTTCAATTGAGTGAAGGAGATAGAAGGAGATGGAAATGAGGTCCATGTTCCTAATATGGTTGAGGAACGATAGGTGATATTAGTTAAACATAGTATTTTACTTTACACATTTTATATCTAGTCAGATCGGTAAACACAGTATTGAATTGACTGTCAATCGGTAGATGAAAACAAAGATATTATTGATAGCTTATTGAGTTGATAATTTGATTGAAAAGTTTGAATATATACATCTGGGAGATTTGGGACTGTAGGATAACTAGAACTAACTAATCCACCCCCCCTCTTAGTTATCTAACAATTTGTACATAAGTTTTGAATAAATTATGGTATATGAGATTATTGTTTTTGTTTGTTAAATTAATATAATACTTTCTATTTAATTAATTGACTAATTTGATAAGACACTCTTGAGTTACCTTGGTAGTCTCTTTGGATGCCACCGCCCAAGTGGCTCTATGTGGCATCAACAGCCTCTCATATAGAAAAGGGTACTAACTATGAAAGACCTCAATCAAGCATCTTCTCCCACTCCCATCCTAACCTATACAAGAACTCAAGGCATGGGCGAGGAACATAGACATCTTATTAATTCATTTTAAAACTACATGTCATATTATGTTTTCACTTATAAAGTAACTTACAATGAGTTACCTTGGAAACTACTTAGGGTCCCAACCCTCATTGCAATTCATTCCCTCCTATACACTAATATAACCTACCCTAAGCTCATAAGACATAATAGATCTCATAAATGTCATAAAGGTATAATGATCAAATTGTAGTTCCATAAAAGCCACCAGGAACACACATTGGTCCTCAAACCAAAACATCCAATTACACTATCTCAAAGAGTTCACACAAACATGAACAAAGGATGAATAACAATAATCAAAACAATACATCTCACAAAACTAAATAGCTAATCATAAAAATAATAATAGCAGACAAACACCCCAAGCCTTTGGTAACATCCCTCCTACACCAATGTAATACTCCAAACACATAGTGAAGATACGACAAGGTATACACAATAGAAGGATAATTTAATCATTTAAAAAGAATACACATTTTCTTAATTGGAAACTCCAATTAGATATAAAATATAGTCTAAAAGAAAAACATGTATTTACTATTAAATTATCATTTAAGCTTAACCCATTTCAATACAAAAGAATCCACCTCAATTATGTTTAACTCTATTAACTATCAATCATCAATTAATAAATTCTATTCATTAAATATTAATATTAATACAATTAATATTAATATAATTATTAATTAAATAAAATAATTATTATAAAAAATAAATTAATTTTTTTTTATAATATATATATATATATATATATATATATATATATATATATATATATATATATATATATATATATATATATATATATATATATATATATATATATATAAAATAAATTTTATTTTATTTTTGGGGGAAATACAGGCCCCACTCCGTTGCTCTCATCGACAACCTTGACTGTCCTACAACATGGGCTGACACGACAATATTTTCTGCCATCAACAACCTTATGCTACTAGGGGGTTGGGGGAGAGAACCCCCAACCCCCTTCAATATATATATATATATATATATATATATATATATATATATATATATATATATATATATATATATATATATATATATACATTTTTTTTTTTTTAATTTATTTTTGTTTTAATTTATTTAAATTATTTTTTTAATAATTTCCTATCGGAATAAAAATACAGACAAAAACATCAGGGTATCTTTTTTCTTTTAAGCTCAAATTTAATTTGAAAACACAATTGTAATCTATAACAATACTCAATTGTTTTCAAAATTTCTATTAATAAAAAAAACATAATTTTCTAACAACGAAATTATCCCAAAACCCTAAATGGATCTAACAATTTCTACATCTTCTAAAAATAATTGTCTAAAGATTTTTTTTATCAAGAACAACCTAGGGTTTATACAGGCATAAATTTTCCTTAAAAATAAACACAAGGACATTCTAGATCTAGCTTTTTTACCAAAAGTTTCTACAAAAAGGAAATAAACAATTATCCATGAAATTTCCTCAAAACAATCACAAACCCAAAGCATAATTCTCTTCTACAATTAAGAACAATTCATAATTCATAGAAAATCATATGATTCTTGACAGACATGAGGTAGATAGTCTTTTCATAAAATAAATTAACAAAGGATCTCAAAGCCTACCTTGAGTCCACTAGTAGATCTCGAACAAAAAAGACCAAACTGAAAAATCAAAGCTTCCAAAATACTCCCAAGCTTTCACAAATTTCTTCAATTCAAAAACTAGAGAAAAAACTTGTAAACCTATTATAGAATAATGAATGAAGAAATCCTAATAAAGGAAACCTACTCAACCTAGTGTTTCTAAAACTCACACAAAACCTAAAAAGAAACTCAACTTAAAATTGAGTAAAAAGAATTGTTTTTTAATTAATAATTTTCACTTTTTAAAATTTCACTCAACTTTAAATTAAATTACTATTTTAATTTTAAAGAACTAATTGTGCAAGTAAGTTGCATCATAATAGTTAAATGAATAACTATAGAATAATAATATGGGTACGTGCAAGATCATGAGGGGCCAAACTATGCCCTTAAGTGGCAATGAAAAATCAACAAATCAGGGTTAGTCAACTTGATGTAAAAATTTCAACTAGCTATCAACCTAATATCAAAAAGTTGTAAGAATAGAATTTGTAGAAAATTGAATGTAGTTTCTAAACTACTAGACCTTTTTTGAAAAAGAGTTACTATGATTGGTGAAAAGTATAGATTTCAATGCAGTAGTACAAAAATTTCAGGAAAAAAATAAGTAGGTGTATGTCTGACCACCTTAATCATAATCAAATGATAATATTTTATTATAAGATTTTATATATAAGTAGTAGACTCATGCCCGGATGTGACGCATATTTTTTGTAGTTTTATTCCAAAAAAATAATTAATTATGAATTTTCTGCTACAATGTTTTCAGAATAAAAAAACTCCCATGTCTAACCACCTTACCTCATTCATAACTTTATAAAATTCAAATTTTTTTTTTCCTTATAGTAGGTGAAGCATAGAATGTGACGCATTTTTTGGATTTCAAAAATGTTATACCGTCTAAAAGTTATAGTCATTTTTCAATCAGTATATAAATCAGCACTTTAGAGGTAACTCAATTAGAAAATAACTAATAATTACTTACCGAATTCAAAATTTGACAAGAATTATATCGATAGAAAGCTGATAATCTCCTTAAGATACTATTTTTGTTTCTTCAAATTCGGGTGAAAAAAAAGTCGTTAGCTACATGGTTGAAGTCTGGAACTCAGAGAAACAAGGGAAAAACATATTTTTGAGACATTTCAATAGTTGACCATGTAGGTTTGGTGCACAAAGCAATACTGAGCCTAATCGGGTACACGATATTTTCGTGTACCCAATATTTTTCAGGTACCCAAAAATGCCTATAGAATTTTAATTTTTCACTTTTCCCTCCCCTTTCTCCCTCCCATTTCTCCATCCTTCATATGATATATTATATATCAAAAACTATATATTAGATATATATTAGATTATATATTATATATATTAAATATTATATAATATCAATTATATATTAAAGATTATTTAATATATATTAATATTAAATGTTTTTTATTAAGGAAACAGGTTTTAAAAGGTTCTTGAAACCATTACAAAATTAAAAATTTAGAAAATATATAACATTAAAAGTATACAATAGACAAGATAGCCATAGAAAAAATGCAACAGTCATAGTCCACCAGTAGGCAACAGAAAAAACCAAAAAATAGAACCAGGGATAGAAACAAAAAACTAGGACAGGCCTAATGTCAGGATAGAGGCTCAGGCAAATTCTCTGAGGATCTTCGCCACATGAATCTCAAGTTCAGATGCCTTATCCGCCACCTCCTTGAGGTCAGATAGATCTTTATTAGGTTCCTAGGTGTCCTTTTTCATAGGGCTGGATCTGGTTCTCTTCCTTGGGCCATCCTCCAGAGACTTATCTTTGCCACTATTGTTCCTCTATATATTAAATGTTACATTATTTATTATTTTTTATATATAATATATTAATATGTATTTTACAACTATGTACAAAAGGTTGGAAGATTGTAGAAAAATCATGGATGGCCATTGAAACAACCAAAGGTAATCAATTAGCCATTTAAAAAATTCATGGGCGGCCATTAAGGAAGAGAGAGAGAAGGGGAAGGAGAGAGAGTAGGAGAGAGAGAGAGTAGGAGAGAGAGAGAAGAAGGGAAGAGAGTAGGAGAGAGAGAGAGAAGGGGAAGAGGAGAGAGAGAGAGAGAGAGAGAGAGAGAGAGAGAGAGAGAAGGGTAAGGGGACAGGGTAGGAGAGAGAGAGAGAGAAGGGGAAGGGGAGAGAGTACGAGAGAGAGAAGGGGAAGGATAACTAATTCATTACAATATTAATTAGTAAGGAGCAAGGAAAACTTAAATAATATCACAACATGCATTAGAAATCCAAATTCTAATTACCTGAGTTTTAAGAAAAGTGAGTAAGGTCCTGAATAGGGACATTATAGATCCACACATTGTTCAGTAGATACCTCCAAGAACCCACATACATGGGAGTAGGTTTGAAGTAAGATTGAGATTGTTTATCGGTTGAAAAATATTACTATGTTATACTTTTTATTAACATCCAATGATTGGATGTGAAATTCACAAATTTGATTATATTACCACTGGTTCTATTTCAAATTCTAGAAAAAATGTATATTTGACATATGTTCATAAATTTCAGTCAACACCATTTTAAAATAACACATTAGTTATTTTTACACATTGAGAATATCATCAATAGGAATTGAACTAAAATTGACATAGGTCATAGGAAATAAATGCCCTAGCTATTTGTTGTCTTCTGCATTTTGAGTTTCTTATTACAATTAGGAGAAGAATATTACTCTCCAAATGGTTTTGGATAGTAAAATTTGTACTTCCTCTTTACAAATATTTCTTCCCTCATCTTGCTGCCTATTAATATTGACAAAGTGAATCTAGGCATTTTTGCCATTTAATGGGAGAAAAATGGTTTCCTAATTGATATGTGTCTAAATAATACATGCAAGAACCTTTTCTTTGATATTGCTCACTAACCCTTTACAACAAAAAATGTTTACAAAAAATGGCATGTACTTGCATGAGGACATTATATATTACATAAATCCCGCACAGAAGCAACTGTCAAGCCACTCAAAAAGTAGTAATTGATAGCAAGTGGGATAATGCAGATGGTTTAATAAGCCACTATCTTCTTTACTCAAGCAACATCTAGTTGATCTGCTCAACTGGGGCATGTTTGGGGACAGACAGTCTCCATTTAAACTCAATTCTCTGGAAGTAGTTATATTTGTCAGTGGAGGAGATACACCCATTGGATCTGCAATAACTTTATGCTCACTGGAATTTCCATTTCTCTTCAATTGGGATACTCTTTCCAAAATTGCATCTACCCTTTTACCAATTTGGGAAATCAATGGATCTATTTGGGGACCTCCAAGGTGTTGGTCACCTAAACGAGAACCTTGAGATGAATCAAGAACTTCTCTATGAAAGAGATCAGTACCTTGAGAAGCTCTCCACTTGTCATCTGAAATAAAACCTTGGACCATAGATGGCTTCCCTTTGTTGTAAAGTGAGGAGTGAGACTGCCTTGCCAAAGGTGGCAATGAACTTACATTTTAGGGATAATGTCCAACATGAGTAACCTGGTTTCCCAAGTCCCGTAAATGCAAGGCCATTGATGAATAGGAATTTCTAATAGAAATATTTGTGGTGCTAGAATGAAGTGCATGACCAAATTCTTTGCCTACTAATGAACTAATTTGAGGCTTCATTTCACATTAATCTATGGATAATTCCACATCACTTGTTACTTCTCTATCTTAATTTTTTGTGTCAATCTACATGTGCACTGAAGAGCTTCTATCACTACTTGAGCTACTAGTAGATGGTGAGTACTCATCATCATCATGTGACATAGACTTAGACTCAATAGATTCATCTTTCACTCATGTAATGGGAATAGTAAATCAGATTAGATCTTATGGAGAAACTCTTGGGGACCAACAAGTTGTGGAGAAAATACTTAGAATTTTACCTCAAAAGTTTGATTCAGTTGTAGAAGCCATTGAGGAAGCTAAAGATCACTCTTAGCTATCAGTAGATGAATTAATGAGATCACTTTTAGGACATGAGCAAAGGCTGAATTGATCGTGTGCATCATCATTGGAGAATGCATTCAAAACTCAACTTTCATTTGGCAACACAAGAGGAAGATCAAATTATAGCAGAGGCAGAGGATGTTTTGCACGAAGAGGAGGAAGAGGAAATGGACAATTTGAGAGCAGAAGACTAGCACCAAGCTCACAAACTCATTCTACAACATCAAGAGGAAGGGGGAGAAATCATCCTCATAGTCATCATCAAGGAGAAAGGTATGATAAATCTAACATCCAATGTCATTATTGTAACAAATTTGGGCACTTTTCATCTGAATGTAGAAAAAGACAATATGCCATGAATAAGCAAAAGGCACATTTTACAAATGAGTACCAACCCAACACTAGTGAGAAAAATACTATTTTGATAACATGCAATGTGGCACAAGAGAGTTCCAAAGAAGTATGGTTCCTAGATAGTGGTTGTAGTAACCACGAGTGGGAGTAAGGAGATATTTTCAACCATGGATGAATCTATAAAATTAGAGGTTAAATTAGGAAATGATCATCAAATTGTAGTCATGGGAAAAGGTTCAATTAGTATAAGAACTAAGCAAGGAGAAGAAAAACATATTCCTAGATTGCAACACAATCTAATAAGCATTGGGAAACTAGTACAAAAAGATATAGAATACATTTTGAAAATGATGAATGTGTGATCCTAGATAAGAAACCAAGCAATAGGCTGATTGCAAAAGCTAAAATGACCCAAAATAGGATGTTCCCACTCAGGAATCAAAATGAATTATTCTAAGAGCCACAAGGTTTGCAAAAGCTTGTTGAATCAACTTTTAAAGCTTCATATAAAAATGAATCTTGGCTATGGCACTTAAAGTTTGGTCATTTGAATTTCAAAGGATTACAACTGTTATATAAGAAAGCAATGGTACATGGATTGCCACCAATAGAGCCACTTAAGACATGTGAGATTTGTATTTTGGCAAAGCAATATAGAGAAAAATTTCTAGTTGGGGAGTCTTATAGAGAAAAACATCCACTTGAGATAGTGCATTCAGATCTTTGTGGAACAATGCAAACTCCATCTACGAGTGGAAAACTTTATTTCTTGATATTTATTGATGATTTCAGTAGAAAAGTTTGGGTATATTTTCTAAAATATAAATCAGATGTATTTGTTGTCTTTAAAGAATTTAAGATAAAAGTTGAGAAAGAAAGTGGATACTACATCAAGACATTGAGAACTGATCGAGGTGGAGAATACATATCAAATGACTTTCAAAAATTTTGCAAAGAAAAATGGTATAAAGAAACAATTTACAACAAGGTACACTCCATAAAAAAATGGAGTAGTAGAGAGAAAAAATAGAACAATTATGAAAATGACACAAAATATGTTAAAATAAAAACATCTACCAAATGAGTATTGGGTTGAAGCAGTTGCATGTTCAGCATATATACTAAATACATGCCCAACAAAAGCTATGACAAATAAAATACCAGAAGAAACTTGGAGAAAAAAGAAGAACAATATATCACATTTGAGAGTCTTTGGTTGTGTGGCATACTCATTGGTACCTAAAGAATTGAGACAAAAACTAGATGATAGAGGAGAAAAGTGCATATTTGTGGGATGTAGTGAACAATCCAAAGCATATAGGCTATACAATCCTATCACAAAGAAGTTGATAATAAGTCATGATGTTGAGTTTATTGAAGAGGAAGCATGGGATGGTAGCATAGATAAAACAACTATAGTTGTAGCTAGTGTTCCACAAGAGAATGAAGAGAATGAAGCTCAAGTTGTGAATCCTAGTACTCAATCAAATATTCCTAAAACACCTGCTAAGGGTCCTACCATTCAAAATACTACTACTGCAGCAAGTAATAACAGCGGCGAGTCTTCTAATCGAATACTTGCATCACTAAGATCAAGGTCTATAAATACTTCAAATAAGACACAAAGTCTTAGGGACATATATGATGAACTTCAAGAGGCTGAAAATGATGATTTATGCACTAATTTTTCTTTATTAACACAAGTCGATCCAATTTATTTTGAGGAAGCTATTAAAGATGACAAATGGGTTGCAACCATGAATAAAGAAATTCAGTCAATAGAAAAGAATGAAACTTGGAACCTAGTAGAGCTTCCTAAAGGCAAGGATGTGATTGGAGTTAAGTGGGTTTACAAGACAAAATATGATGCAAATGGAAAAGTAGAAAAGCACAAGGCAAGACTAGTAGCTAAAGGCTTCACACAACAACCGGGCATAGACTATAATGAAACATTTTCACCCATGGCAATATTGGATACCATTAGAATGGTCTTATCAATAGTAGCTCAAAATAATTGGAGGGTTTATCAAATGGACGTCAAATCAGCATTTTTGAATGGCATTTTAGAGGAAGAAGTGTATATAAAACAGCCACCTAGATATGAAGTTTTGGGAGAAGAACATAAGGTATACAAGCTCAAAAAGGCATTATATGGTTTAAAGCAAGCTCCTAGAGCTTGGTACAATAGGATAGACTCTTATTTTGGGAACAATGGCTTTAAAAAATGTGGTAATGAACCAACTTTGTATGTCAAAATGAATGATGAAGGAGAAATCTTGATAGTTTGTTTTTATGTAGATGATTTGATATTCATAGGTAATATGCCAATCAACACATTCAAGACAGCCATGAAAAGTGATTATTATATGACTGATTTAGGGATCATGAGATATTTTCTTGTGATAGAAGTAAGGCAAAATGAGGAAGGCATCTTTACATGTCAAAGTAAGTATACTTTATGATTTACTAAAGAGATTTAAGATGACTAATGTGAATCTAGCCCCTACACCAATTGCATTGGGTTTAAAACCTAACAAGAATGATGAAAGTCCTAATGTTGATGCAACATTATTCAAAAGATTAGTTGGTAGCCTCATTTATCTAACTGCCACAAGACCAGACATAATGCATGGAGTTAGTCTTATTTCTAGATTTATGGACAAACCAAAAGAAACTCATTGGAAAGCTAGAAAATGAATTTTGCGGTATATAGCTGGAACAAAGAACTTTGGGATTTTGTATACACCTTCAGATGACTATAAGCTAATTGGATATACAGATAGTGACTAGGGAGGTAGCTTGGAAGATAAAAGAAGCACTTTGGGATATATTTTTCCAGCTAGGATCAGCAGTTATCTCTTAGGCATCAAAGAAACAACCAATTGTAACACTCTCATCAGCTGAAGCAGAATATCTTGCAGCGACATCAACAACTTTCCAAGCAATGTGGATGAGAAGAGTACTTTCAAATTTGTAGCATCCATAAGAAGAACCTACAAAAATATATTGTGATAATACTTCGGCAATTGCCTTATCTAAAAATCATGTCTTTCATAAACGTACTAAGCATATTGATATAAGATATCACTATATTCGAGAATTGGTGAACAATGGTGACATTCATCTTGAGTTTTGTAGGTCCAAAGAACAACTCACAGATATATTCACAAAGCCGATTGCAAAGAATGTTTTTGAGCATCTCCGAGAAGGTATTGGCATAGTAGACATACATGACAGTGAAGATTAAAGGGGAGTGTTGGCGTACGTGGACTTCCAACTGTAGCTTCTTTAATCTTCCTTGTCTCATCCATCCAACTACTCCACCTACTACATTTACTACATCTTTCCTATCCTTCTCTTTTCTTTTACGATGCATTTAGATCTTTTTAGGGTATTATGGAAAGTTCCACAATGTGCTGAAGTCAAGTTTTGTTAATAAAATTACTCTATTTTTGAAGAAAGAAAATACTCTTTGTTTTGGATGAAGAAGAGCACTAACAACTCTATATGGAAAATCCAGTAATGTAAAAACATATATTTCTGAATGAAGAAGTGAATCTTTATTTCTCTTTTCTCATTCTTGTATGCTATTTCTTGTTTCTTTTCTTCTCTTGCTTTGTCTCTGTCCTCCATTATGTTGGCAGCAATAAAAACAAAGATTATTCTGTGCTTTTTCTCCATCATCTTATCACCTTCTTCCACATCCACCCATCTTCTATCTTGCATTTTTTACTATATGTTCATATTATACATTCTATTAAGTCATTTTCTTCTTATCATTTGATGAGTGACCCTTCCTCCAGTCTATTTGTTTCATCTCCCCAATGCCCATTCCATAATAAAAGACAAAGGAAGATGAACAGGTTTTTACTATCAGTTATCTCTAGTCATGAATTTTTCAAAGCATTTACGCTGCAGTATATTATGAAACCAAATCCTTTTGAGACAAATTGAATCTCATTTTACTACCAATTCATTTTCCCATATGTTGGCTATAGATTCCAATCACCCTCACCAAACAGGGCACACGTTTTCCTATGAAAAGACATTCATAAAATTAATATGGTTTTATGTAAAGCTTTAACTTTACAAAACTATAGAATTTGAGCAGGCAAATCACCAATTATTGTTGACCTCTAAGGGCCCATTTGGCAGTGGGAATTAGGAAATGATGGATTTGATCAAATGCTGGAAATGGTCAAATCATGGATTTGATAATCCAATTTTTCATTTTTGGATTATATTTGGACCGTTTGGTTCCACTTTTTGAAACTGGAATTGGAATTTGAGTATGTTTTTTTTTAAAAAAATTTTTGAATTGTTTTAATGTTTTTGAATTTAATAATTCAGTTTTATTAATGAAATTGAATTTAAAATGGAATTGCAAACCATTTTAGGTAGCCAAACCTAGTGGCAGGCAACCAAGTTACAATCACTGCAACCAAAATTTGAAACAAATTCGACAAAAAATTTGGAAAATAAATTTGACAAAAAATTCAAAAAATTCAAAAATCAATTTTTAATAAAAAAATTTGACAAAAAACTTTGAAAAAAAAATCAGCAAAAAATTGAACTTTTTTTTTGAAAAACTTCGAAAATAACAAAGTTACAAACCACCCACACAAATAAAAAATAAATTAAATCCCTCCCCACACAAATAAAAAATTGAAAAATTAAGTGTAGACATGAAAAATTTTAAAATTTGCATTCCCCCCATTCAAATTCTAATTCCACCTTTTCAGATGGAAGATGTAAATGCTCATTTTTGACAAAATGACCATTTACATATTCCTATTATATTTTCATATTGCACTCCCAAACTGAGGATTTGACGAAATCGGAGCTAACAAAAGCCAATTCCAGTCTAATTCCCACTACCAAACGGGTCCTAAGTGATCTTTACGCTACAATGATAATAGACTAAATGGTACGATGCCGCTCGGAGTGCAATGTCCTAAACCTCATTTGCTCCTTCTATGTTCTCAAATCATATGTCCTGTGTAATGAATCGTTTCCAAATCATAGTTGCAACCAAGCATGGAGACAAATAAAATCAAGCACAGAGACAAATAAAATCTCTATAAGAAGATCTCTAAATACAAGTGAAAACGATTTTGATTTTAAACAACACATTAGAAATTTAATTTGTTTAAATTGTTTATTTCACATCATATCAATCTTTTTCGGCAAGGTCCATTTATTAAAATGATTTTACATAATTTGACTACTTCACTTGATTTAGTTGAAATTACACTAATCTTTTCACGTAAAGATCTATTATTCATATGATTTCATATTTTGGACCTGTTTATTAATTCTGAGTATACACGATTTGATTATATTAGTGGGTTCATTTGTAATTACATGAATCTTTTTATGTAAGATCTATTACTAATATGATTTCACATGGTTTGACTTGTTTATGTTGCTCATTAGAAGTCACATTTTTTGATCTATTTTTACTATGATTTCACGTGATTTAGATTTTTTATGTGGTTCATTTGAAATCACTCTAATCTTTCACGTAAAATCCAATATCAATTCGATTTCACATGATTTAACTTGTTTAGTTGTTCATTTGAAGTCACACTTTTGGATCCATTTTCTATTATGATTTTATGTGATTTGACTTATTTATGTAGTCAAGGATGGTGGATCCAATGAAGGATAGTCCAAACCTTGCAGCCAATAGAATTACATAGTGGAATACTCAACACAACAGACAACACAATAAATGTTTCAAGTAATTTTCATTAACATGCCCAGCTGTAATTTTGATTTTAATAATAACAAAATATATGATTAAGAATAACCAATGGAGAGCGGGAGCGGCGGGAGAGGGAGAATTTTGAATACAAGGGTTTCTGCAGCTCGCAGAGGCCCTATGGTGCCTGAGAGTGATGGAGGAGATGCAGATGATGAGCCAGATGGAACTGCAGGTCACTTGGCTGCAGTTTGGTGGGGTGTGGTGGAGATTTTTGAAGGATCTTCCACTTTTTGTCCTTCCTGTTCATTTTTGGACCTTTTGCATGTTTTGTTTCTTGATGAACACTTGCCCTTTCTGGTGCTTGGTGTCGGAGTTTCTAGGAGTGGGAGTGGGCTTCCAAATTTGGAGGTTTCTAGGGAGGAGGATACAGAGAGTGATGATGACGATTCAGGTGGGAGTTCACTGGGTTTTCGCATTGGATCTGCTTCTTCCCTTCATCATGCTCTATTTTCTAAGACGGGGTGGGTTTGTTTCCATGAGCTTCCTGTTGTGCTATGTGCCTTGGATAGGAAGAATTGGGAACTGCCTTGTTTTTTTTTTTCAGTGTGTCATGTTTACAGGGGTGGGGTGTTTGGGTACCCATAAGATTCTTGTTGTGCTGAGCACTATTGACAAGAATGATGGGGTTCTACTCCCCTTTCTTCCCCCTACTTCTCTTGGCCCTGGAGTGGTGTTGTTGTGTACTGTTGGTCTATGGGTGATGAGGAAGACACTAAGTATGGTGAAAATGTTCCCCTTGTTGTTGTTGGGCTGCATCATGCTGGATGGAGGATATTCTGGGCTACTGGTTCCTTTTGGGGGCCTTTTGTTTTATGTGGCGACATTTTTTCTACTGAGTGTTGGGGTGTGGGTTTTTGGTGGGCTTCAGATTTTGCGGTGGAAGACTCCAAACCTAATGCTTCTAAGGGCTTTGGTCCTGCTTATTGTGGTTGTGGTTGCTGACCATATTGTTGTCCATGGTCCTGGCCAATCTTTTCTTGGCAACCAAAGCATGTCTGGGGGAGCTAACTGTATTCTGACGTTCTCTCCCTCCCATGGATTTACTCTCAAACCTCTTTTGGGCCAGTTTGAGAAGATTTTTGTTTGCACAGGCTTTGCTTACCTGCTTTGCCCCTTTGCTTTTAATGGGTGTGGTGTTAATCTTCTATTTTTAGTTTGTAGTGGATCTTCCCCCTTTGGGTGGAAGAGGTAGGGTTTTCATTTTTTCTGGTGGCCAGGGGACGACTGTTAGTTTTCAAGGGCTCCCTCTGGTTTGGTGTTTTTGGTTGAAGTAGGCTGCTTTCTTGGAGGTTGGGCTCTACCCTGTCATTGAGCATCTTGTTTCTTTCTCTAGGCATTGGGCTTCATACACTCAATCGTCTTCCTTCTTCACGGTTCCTATGGAGGTGGATCAACTTCCTATTGAGGTGGAGAGTTCGTTTGTGATCCTGGAGGCGACTGATTCTCCTATTGAGGTGGAGAGCGTTGGGGCTTTTTGCTTTGTTCCTATCAAGGTGGAACACTTTTCTTTAGAGGTGCATTGGGAGACTGCTACTTGTGTTGTGCTCAACTGTCAGGGCTATGGTGGGGCTCAAGGTGCTATCAATGTGCTGTCATGTGCAGACAATGTGTTGTCATGGTCCTTCTTTAACAACAGGGATGTTAAGAACTTCTGGTACTACTATGTTTTGTACTTGGCTACTTTTGGCCTTGAGTATCTCTTCCTCTACTCAACTTTTGGCTGACTGTGTGCTGACTATGGCTTTCTACCGGTTCCTTGACTTTCCTCCTTAACTGCACTTTGGCTGTAGCTGTTGTTGCAGTTTCCTTTGTTCCTGTTAACGTGCTGTTAACATGTTCATTGTGACTCTACTTTGTTGTACCATGGGCCAGCACCCTCTTGCTGCTTCTTTAATCAAAAACATGCCCGGCTGTAAGGCCTTCTGGGTTAGGGCCAATTACAAAAATGAAACAATTATGCAAGATCCACAACCAAATCTAATACAAACTCAGCTAGTTCAGCTCTGAAGACAACCAGAAGTTGATGGAAACCCTAAGGTAGATGTAAAATTGAGCTCGCAAGCCTCCAAGAAATCTCCTTTTTCCCAAGTATGCAAACCCCTAGCTCTATTACAAAGTACCATCAAATTACAATCTGATCTACAAGAACATCAAGAATATTGCCACAACTTCTCTCTCAAGCTATACATTTGACATTCAGATCTGCTCTGATTTCCTAGCCCTCTAAATCTCCAAGTTCTTCTCCAAAATTTCTCTATTTGTCTAAACATCTACACAAGCCCTCCTTAAATACTAATCATCAGCCACAAGTCAGCTGGATGAAACACTTAACTCCCCAAAACAAATAATTAAATTCCATACAACTTGGCTTACAAATATATACAAACATTTAATTCTGCATGTCGGCCCAAGAAAATGGCTACCAACAAGTAATTCACCAAGTCGGCCCAACAAATCACATAGAACTCTAGTTGCTAAGTCAGAACTACTGAGCGATAGTAAAATTACCAAGCACGCAACGCATCGCTGAGCACTAGTATCCACCGACCACTGTAGGCATGATCGAGCAAAAGTTTCACCAAGCACTAGAGACAATCGAGTTTCTTTAGTGACCAAACTTCCTTCAATGACCGAGACTGTCGGTCAAGGCTATAACTAAGTAAAACTGGCCAATACACAAACACTCCATGCAGTTTCACCAAGGACACAGAATGCCCTGACTAAACCTTGGATGCCCTTGCATCAGACACCCTAGGTTCCAAAAGATGTTCATATGTGAGAAGAACATCTTTCAAGATTCAACACATAAACCGAACTAGTTCTTCACATACAAGTCCTCCACCTTTTGTGTTTGTAAAGTCTTCCACTTAAGTCTCCTCTATCTCTTTAAGTCTTTTCTCAACAATGTACAGGTCGGTTCTCCATACTAATCATTCATTTTCTCAAGATCCAGAATCTCAATGTGGCTACCAATACTCAGGCTTCTCCTACCGAGTGTTGTATCCATCAAAGGCATCAGTGAAAATGTCATGTCATTCTTCTCAACAGTAAACACATTTCTTACACAGTCATAAATAGCTCTGCAATCATACTACCAAGGTCTACCGAGCAATATATCACAATATTCATCTTCACAATGTCATAGAGCACAAGATCGTTGGACTGGCCAATTTGAACATCAATGAAGAATTGTTCCCTAACTTCCAAAGCATGAACATATTGTAACCAGCCAAGCCTATAAGGACAAGGATGTTTCAATCTCTTCAAACCAAGTTTCTGAACCAGGTCCTAAGCAACAAGGTTATCAGTACTACCACTATAAAAAATAACATCATAGAGTTTGCCTTCAGTCTTGCATCAAGTCCTAAACAAGTTACTCCTCTAACAAGGTTCATCCTTTGTACGGAGCAATGTTCGATGAAGCAAAAAGTTCTCTGATTTAAGTTTATTCTAAATATTCTCATTCATCATAGCAGTTCATCGATCAACCTTCTTCTGTGTGCATTCAAAAGAATGGTATCCTTCCTCTCCATAGTTATAGCAAGTACCCTTAAAGATAAATCTACCTATCTTCTTCTTTGGTTCCACAGGTTTATGTTCATCTTTTGCATCAGTCAGTTTCTCCTTCACCGAGTGATCAATCTTTTCTTTCCCTCGAGAGTCTCTAGGTTGTTTCCTTTTCAAATTATCTTCTGCCTTCAGAGCATATTGATAAGCATCTTTAACAAAATCAATCTTCAGCATACCAAGCTCATCCTGAATATTGAATCTCAGACCATTCACATACCAATCTACCTTTTCCTTACCAAGGTCTCAGTGTCCAGACTGAATAGTAAGTTTGTAGAACTCCTTGGTAGAATCCTCAATAGAAAAATCCTACTGTTTAAGATTCTACAACTTCTTAAACAAGTCAAGCTCATAGTCAGCCGGTATGAACTTAGCTTTCAACTTAGTTACCATCAATCTCCATCGATTGATATTTGTTTCACCTTCATCTTCTTGTTCTCTCTGTAGTTCCTTCCACCAAAGTGCAGCATGTCCTTTTAACTTTGTCTATGCTAATCTCACCCGAAGAGGATCTTCAATTTCTTTCAGCTCAAAGAAATCTTCAAGTTCACCAATCCAATCAATCAAATTGTTGGGCTTCAAAGTACCAGAAAAAGTAGAAATTTCCATTCGATAATTACTAAACCAAGAAGTAGATCTAGGCAACCGAGCAGTTCTATCTTCACTAGATCTATTCCTTCGGTCATCACCACTAGATCCAGTAGTTTCAAATTCTTTAGCAACTTCTTCATAGCCATCCTCAGTACCAACATTCTGAGGTATACCAGCAACAGTTCTCATGATCTCGGTGACCATATCATTCTTCATCAATTCCAACTCAGATCCGAAATCTGATTTCACCTTTTCTATTATCCAGAATTCAACAGTATCAAAAAGATTAGAAATAACTCTAGGGTCCAATCTTCTTAGAGACATCCTTAAAGATAAGAGAAACCCTCTGCAAAAAACCCTCACTGACACATTGTGACAATCTCTAAGTTGCAACAAGTCAGATCTCAACCTGTAATCTTGTAAACAACTAGGGCACAATTTTGCAAGTTCAGTGCTTCGGATCTACAATTCAGATTGCGCACAATCTCTACTCTAATAATATCAACTTCGCAAGATCAGCCTTGCTAGGTCAAGATTCTACTTCAACAAGATCAAGCCTTCACTCTAATAGGAACTAACATTTGCTCTGATACCACCTTATGCAGTGAACTATGGTGGATCCAATGAAGGATAGTCCAAACCTTGTAGCCAATAGAATTACACAATGGAATACTCAACACAATAGACAACACCATAAATGTTTCAAGTAATTTGCATTAACATGCCTAGTTGTAAGGCCTTCCAAGTTAGGGCCAATTACAAAAGTGAAATAGTTTTGCAAGATCCAAAACTAGATATAATACAAACTCATCTAGTTTAGCTCTGAAGACAATCAGAAGCTAATGGAAACCTCAAGGTAGATCTAAACTTGAGCTCGCAAGCCTCCAATAAATCTCCATGTTCCCAAGTATGCAAACCCCTAGCTTAGCTACAAAGGACTATCAGATTACAATCTGATCTGCAAGAACATCAAGAACTTTTCCACAACTTCGCTCTCAAGCTATGCATCTGACATTCAAATTTTCTCTGATGTCCTAGCCATCCGAATCTCCAAGTTCTTTTCCAAAATTCATCTATCTATCTAAACATCTACCCAAGCCCTCCTTAAATACTAATCATCAGCCACAAGTCAGTTGGATGAACACTTAACTCCCCAAAACAAATAATTAAATGTCATACAAGTCAGCTTAACAATGTATAAAACTATTTAATTCTGCATGTCAACCCAAGATAATGGCTACCAATAATTAATTCACCAAGTCAGCCCAACAAATCACACAGAACTCTAGTCAGTAAGTTAGAACTACCGAGCGACAGTAAAATTACCAAGCATGCTAGGCATCACTGAGCACCAATATCGACCGAGCACCACAGGCATGATTGAGCAATAGTTTCACTAAGCACCAAAGACTACCAAATTTCTTTAGTGATAGAGCTTCCTTCAATGATCGAGGCTATCGGTCAAGGCTGCAACAGAGTAAAACCAGCCAAAACACAAACACTCCATGTAGTTTCACTAAGGACATAGAATGCCATGACTAAACCTCAGATGCCCCTACATCAAACACCCCAGGTTCCAAAAGATGTTCATATGTGAGAAGAACATCTTTCAGGATTCAACACATAAATCCCAAACTGGTTCTTCACATACAAGTCCTCCACCTTTTCTTCTTGTAAAGTTTTCCACTTCAGTTTCCTCTGTCTCTTTAAGTCTTTTCTCGACAATGTACAGGTCGGTTCTCCATACTAATCATTCATTTTCTCAGGATCCACAATCTCAACTCAGCTACCAATACTTAGGCTTCTCCTATCTAGTGTTGTATCCATCAAAGGCATCAGTGAAAACTTCATGTCATTCTTCTCAACAATAAACACATTTCTTACACAGTCATAAATAGCTCTGCAATCATACTGCCAAGGTTTACTGAGCAATATATCACAACTATTCATGTTCGCAATGTCACAAATTAGAGGATCCTTGTACTAGCCAATCTGAACATCAATGAAGCATTGTTCCCTAACTTCCAAAGCATGAACATCTTGTAACCAGCCAAGCCTATAAGGACAAGGATGTTTCATTCTCTTCAAACCAAGTTTCTAAACCATGTCCTCAGCAACAAGGCTATCAGTACTACCACTATCAACAATAACATCACAGAGTTTACCTTCAGTCTTGCATCAGGTCGTAAACAAGTTACTCCTATGACAAGATTCATCCTTTGTACCGAGAAATGTTCACCGAAGTAGCAAAGTTCTCTGATTCAGGTTCATTCTAAATATTCTCATTCATCACAACACTTCGTTGGTCAACCTTCTTCTATGTGCATTCAAAAGAACAGTGTCCTTTTTCTCCATAGTTATAGAAAGTACCCTTAAAGATAACTCTGCATGTCTTCTTCTTTGGCTCCACAGGTTTATGTTCATCTTCTGCATCAGTCATTTTCTCCTTCATTGAGTGATCAATATTTTCTTTCCCTTGGGATTTGCTAGGTTGTTTCCTTTTCAACTTATCTTCTACCTTTAGAGCATACTGATAAGTATCTTCAACAGAATCAATCTTCAGCATACCAAGCTCATCCTGAATATTGAATCTCAAACCATTCACATACTGAGTACCTTTTCCTTACCAAGCTCTTGGTGTCTAGACCGAATAGTAAGTTTTTAGAACTCTTTGGTATAATCCTCAATAGACAAATCCTTCTGTTTCAAATTTTGCAACTTCTTTAAAAAGTCAAGCTCATAGTTAGCTGGTATGAACTTAGCCTTCAACTTAGTCACCATCAATCTCCACTGATTGATCTTTGTTTCACCTTCATCTTCTTGGTCTCTTTGTAGTTCCTTCCACCAAAGAGCAACATATCCTTTCAACTTTTTCTGTGCTAATCTCACCCGAAGAGGGTCTTCAATTTGTTCTAGCTCAAAAAAATCTTCAAGTTCACCAATCTAATCAATCAGATTGCTAGGCTTCAAAGTACTAGAAAAAGTAGAAACTTTCATTCGGTAATTACTAAACTGAGCAGCAGATCTAGGCAACCGAGAAGTCCTATCTTCACCAAATCTGTTCCTTCGGTCATCACCACTAGACCTGTTCTTCATAGCCATCCTCACTACCAACATTCTGAGGTATACTAGCAACAATTCTCATGATCTGGATGACCATATCATTCTTCATCAATTCCAACTCAGATTTAAAATCTGATTTCACCTTCTCTGTGATCTAGGATTCAATAGTACCAAAAAGATCAGAAATAAGTCTAGGGTCCAATCTTCTCGGAGGCATCCTTAAAGATAAGAGAAACCCTCTACAATAAACCCTCACTGACCACCTTGTGACAATCTCCAAGTTGCAACAAGTCAGATCTCAACCTGCAATCTTGTAAACAACTAGGGCACAATTTCACAAGTTCAGTACTTCAGATCTGCAATTCAGATTACGCACAATCTCTGCTCTAATAAGATCAACTTCGCAAGATCAACCTTGCTAGGTCAAGCTTCTCCTTCAACAAGATCAAACCTTCTCTCCAACAAGAACTAACATTTTCTCTGATACACCTTATGTAGTCAAGTATGGTGGATCTAATGAAGGATAGTCCAAACCTTGTAGCCAACAGAATTACTTAGCGGAATACTCAACACAACTGACAAAAAAATGAATGTTTCATGTAATTTGTATAAACATGCCCGACTGTAAGGCCTTCCAGGTTAGGGCCAATTACAAAAATGAAACAATTCTACAAGATCCACAACCAGATCTAATACAAACTCAGCTAGTTCAACTCTGAAGACAATCAGAAGCTAATGGAAACCCTAACGAAGATCTAAACTTGAGCTCACAAGCCTCAAGGACATCTCCTTGTTCCTAAGTATGCAAACCCCTAGTTCTGCTACAAAGGACAATCATATTACAATCTGATATGCAAGAACATTAAGAACTTTTCCACAACTTCTCTCTCAAGCTATGCATCTAACATTCAGATCTGCTCTGATGTCCTAGCCCTCTGAATCTCCAAGCTCTTCTCCAAAATTACTCTATCTGTCTAAAAATCTATCCAAGCCCTCCTTAAGTACTAATCATCAGCCACAAGTTAGTTGGATGAAACCCTTAACTCTCCAAAATAAATAATTAAATGCCATACAAGTTGGCTTACAAATGTATACAAACATTTAATTCTACATATCAGCCCAAGACAATGGCTACCAACAATTAATTCACCAATTCAGCCCAAAAAATCACACAGAACTCCAGTCGGTAAGTCAGAACTACCGAACGACAGTAAAATTACTAAGCATGTCAGGCATCGTCGAGCACCAGTATCAACCGAGCACCACAGGCATGAATGAGAAACAATTTCACTGAGCACCAGAGACTACCGAGTTCCTTCAGTGACCGAGCTTCCTTCAATGACCAAGACCGTCAGTCAAGGCTACAACCAAGTAAAACCAGCCAAAACACAAACACCCCATGCATTTTCACCGAGGACACAAAATGCCCTGACTAAACCTTGGATGCCCCTACATCAGACACCCAACGTTCCAAAAGATGTTAATATGTGAGAAGAACATATTTCAGGATTCAACACATAAATCCCGAATTGCTTCTTCACATACAAGTCCTCCACCTTTTCCGCTTGTGAAGTCTTCCACTTCAGTTTCCTCTGTCTCTTTAAGTCTTTTCTGGACAATGTACATGTCAGTTCTCCATACTAATCATTCATTTTCTCAAGATCCACAATCTCAACTCGGCTACCAACACTCAGGCTTCTCCTACCAAGTGTTGTATCCATCAAAGGCATCAGTGAAAACTTCTTGTCATTCTTATCAACAGTAAACATATTTCTTACATAGTCATAAATAGCTTTGTAATCATACTGCCAAGGTCTACCGAGCTATATATCACAACCATTCATCTTCACAATGTCATAAAGCACAAGATTCTTGTACTGGCCAATATGAACATCAATGAAGCATTGTTCCCTAACTTCCAAAGCATGAACATCTTGTAACCAGCCAATCCTATAAGGACAAGGATGTTTCTTTCTCTTCAAACCAAGTTTCTGAACTAGGTCCTTAGCAACAAGGTTATCAGTACTACCACTATCAACAATAACATCACAGAGTTTACCTTTAGTCTTGCATCATGTCCTAAACAAGTTACTCCTCTGACAAGGTTCATCCTTTGTACTGAGCAATGTTTGCCGAAGCAGCAAGTTCTCTGATTCAGGTTCATTTTGAATATTCTCATTCATCACAGCAGTTCATCGGTCAACCTTCTTCTATGTGCATTCAAAAGAATGGTGTCCTTCCTCTCCATAGTTGTAGAAAGTACCCTTAAAGATAACTCTACCTATCTTCTTATTTGGTTCCATAGGTTTCTATTTATCTTCTGCATCAGTCAGTTTCTCCTTCACCGAGTGATCAATCTTTTCTTTCCGTCAGGTGTTTCTATGTTGTTTCCTTTTCAACTTATCTTCTGCCTTCAGAGCTTACTGATAAGAATCTTAAATAGAATCAATCTTTAGCATACCAAGCTCATCTTGAATATTGAATCTCAGACCATTCACATACCGAGTTACCTTTTCCTTTCTCGGTGTCTAGATCAAATAGTATGTTTTTAGAACTCCTCGATATAATCCTCAATAGACAAATCTTTCTGTTTTAGATTCTACAACTTCTTAAACAAGTCAAGCTCATAGTCAGCCAGTATGAACTTAGCTTTAAACTTAGTCACCATCAATCTCCACCGATTGATATTTGTTTCACCTTCATCTTCTCATTCTCTTTGTAGTTCCTTCTACCAAAAAGCAGCATGTCCTTTCAACTTTGTCTGTGCTAATCTCACCCGAAGAGGGTCTTCAATTTCTTCCAGCTCAAAGAAATCTTCAAGTTCACCAATTCAATCAATCAGATTGTCAAGCTTTAGAGTACCAGAGAAAGTAGAAACTTCCATTAGGTAATTACTAAACCAAGTAGTAGATCTAGGCAACCGAGCAGTTCTGTCTTCACCAGATCTGTTCCTGTAGTCATCACCACTAGATCCAGTAGTTTCAAATTATTCAATAGTTTCTTCATAGCCATCCTCAGTACCAACATTCTGAGGTATACCAGAAACAGTTCTCATTATCTTGGTGACCATTTCATTCTTCATCAATTCCAACTCAGATCTGAAATCTGATTTCACCTTCTCTATGATCAAGATTCAATAGTATCACAAAGATCAAAAATAACTCTAGGGTCCAATCTTTTCAGAGGCATCCTTAAAGATAAGAGAAACCCTCTACAAGAAACCCTCACTGACCACCTTGTGACAATCTCTAAGTTGTAACAAGTTAGATCTCAACCTCCAATCTTGTAAACAACTAGGGTACAATTTCACAAGTTCAGTGCTTCAGATCTGCAATTCAGATTGTGCACAATCTCTACTCTAATAAAACCAACTTCGCAAGATTAGCCTTGCTAGGTCAAGCTTCTGTTTCAACAAGATCAAACCTTCACTCCAATAGGAACTAAAATTTGCTCTAATACCACCTTATGTAGTCAAGTATGGTGGATCCAATGAAGGATAGTCCAAACCTTGCAGCCAATAGAATTACACAGCAGAATAATCAACACAACAGCCAACATCATAAATGTTTTAAGTAATTTGCATTAACATGCCCGACTATAAGGCCTTTCGGGTTAGGGCTAATTACAAAAATGAAACAATTCTGCAAGATCCACAACTAGATCTAATACAAAATCAGCTAGTTCAGCTTTGAAGACAATCAGAAGCTGATGGAAACCCTAAGGTAGATCTAAAATTGAGCTCGCAAGCCTCCAAGCAATCTCCTTGTTCCCAAGTATGTAAACCCCTAGCTCTGCTACATAGGACTATCAGATTACAATCTGATATGCAAGAACATCAAGAACTTTTCTACAACTTCGTTCTCAAGCTATGCATCTGACATTCAGATCTGCTCTGATGTCCTAGCCCTCCAAATCTCCAAGTTCTTCTCCAAAATTCCTCTTTCTGTCTAAACATCTACCCAAGCCCTCCTTAAATACTAAGAATCAGCCACAAGTTGGTTGGATGAAACTCTTAACTCCCCAAAACAAATAATTAAATACCATACAAGTCGGCTTACAAATGTATACAAATATTTAATTCTGCATGTCGGCCCAAGACAATGGCTACCAACAATTAATTCACCAAGTTAGCCTAACAAATCACACAGAACTCCAGTCGGTAAGTAAGAACTACTGAGCAATAGTAAAATTACTGAGCACGCCAAGCATCGCCGAGCACCAGTATCGACCAAGCACCATAGGCATGACCGAGAAACAATTTCACCTAGTGCCAGAGACTACCGAGTTCCTTCAGTGACTGAGATTGTCGGTCAAGGCTGCAATAGAGTAAAATCGCCAAAACACAAACACTCCATGCAGTTTCACCGAGGACACAGAATGCCCTGGCTAAACCTTGGATGCCCCTGCATCACTTATTTAAGTGGTTCATTTGAAATCATGTAATCTTATGACGTAAGATCCTCTATTAATACGATTTTACATTATTTGACTTGCTTACATGTTTCATTGGACATCATACTTTTGGATTCGTTTATTA
This sequence comes from Chamaecyparis obtusa, assembly GCA_027943335.1. Lineage (NCBI taxonomy): Eukaryota > Viridiplantae > Streptophyta > Pinopsida > Cupressales > Cupressaceae > Chamaecyparis > Chamaecyparis obtusa. Next base: position 191,589 of record BSBK01003326.1, on the reverse strand, counting down.
ATTCTATTTTACATAATTTCACTTGTTTAAGTGGTTTATTTGAAATCACTCAAACGTTTTCATGTAAGATCCTTTATTAATATGATTTCACATGATTGGATTTGTTTACTTGGTTCATTTGAAATCATACTTTTTCCATGTGGAAGAGTGACTCATTTGAAATCAAACTAATAAATGGCTCCTATTTGGAAAAGCTAGTGCAATGCTCACCTCTTAGTATTAGGGTCCATCTATTAGTCACATTAATAAATGGATCCTCTATGAAAAAAATTATTCTAACATCAAATGAACCACTTGAACAAGTCAAAATCCACTCATCTAAAAATGAAAATGAAAACGGATCTTTTTTATAGCCCATGGTACCATGGAATGTATTTTTGAGTCTACAAATGAATTATAGTATATGACACAATCTAGCATTTAGTGGATCCATTTATAGTTCATGATAGTGTGTGATCTATTTATTGGTCTACAAATGACTTATAATACTATAGGACTACCCTGTATTCCATACAAAAGACATTTAACTATACACATGCAAGACAATTGAACTGATCCCAATCATCCGCAGCATTTGCAAAAAACATGATTTTGAAAAATTACTAAATGTGAACGCCACTCCAATTTGAAAAAGAAAGATTTATTAACTTCTGATCAACCCGGGGTTAGCTCTGCAGTTTAAGAGACACGCAAAGTACTTCCTTGGACACGCAAGGTACTTCCTTGGAAACTGATGATAACAATTTTGTTTGCACTCCAAACCTGAGCAATCCGAGTGACTGGACTCCCAGGTGGGACTTTGTGTTTGTATTTGGGCATCCCACATGAGAAAATGAGAATGGATATGAAACTCACAGATGCCATGATGCCAAATCCTACCCCCCAACTGACATTCCCTTGAACATACACTATCACTATATTTGACATGAGAATGGCCAATGACATGAAGAAGTAATACCAGTTAGAGAAGGATATTTTTTGTTTGCTTTCATGTGGATGTTGGTAAACAAACTAATCTGCTGAAAATGATTGTCGCTATCACACTAAAATCCACACACAAAATTGATTCCAATCCATAGTGAAAACTTCATGCTCACAAAAAAATAAAGAGCTCACATCTTAATAAAGATTAAAAAGCAATACCACAATTAAAAAATATATTTAACCAGTCCTACTGAAGTTTTAAGTGCAAGCAGCTAAAACTTTGGTCACCAGCAATGCTAGCAAATAAAATCACACCTAAAATCAACTCTTTATCCTCAATATGCAAAGAAAATTCCACCATTACATACAAGACTTGAAGATTTTGTTGGTTCATAAAAACCAGACCCAAAAGGCTATGGAATGAAGCCCCTTAACCTTCTTGCAAGTTGCATGTCCTTGGGGACGAGAGTAACCCTTTTCTCATGAAATGCGCAGAGCTTACTGTCCTGAAACATGCCCACAATATAACTCTCACCTGCCTCCTGCAAAGCTAAAATAGTAGAGATTTGGAAATGAAAATCCAGCCAAAAATCCTGAACAATATCTTCAACAATAATCTGGAATGGTAGCTTATTTATCAACAATTCTTTTGACTTGTGATAATTACCTATTTGGTGTACAACAATTGTACCGGGCTTCGATTTATGAATTTTTTTCTTTAATCCCTCCATTAATGGAGCCATTTTGTTCTTCGCCGTCTCGATTTTTCCAGATGAAGCTTTTCTGGCAGCCAATTCATGCCCTATTTTCCTGGGCACCTTCTTCGTTCTGGCCATGGATTGAATCCCCTGCACTCCAAACACAAGTTTGAAATGAACAGTGAAAGCTTCTGAAGGTTTTGTCAAATTGTAGGCTTTTGAATTAATGACACACAGGAATTGAAGTTCACACGTGTTTAGAGAATGAAATTAGTGCCATCTGTGGGACCCCTCAGAATTCTGGGACACCACATAGATTAAATACACAACCCGTTTTAGACATGCGCGGCTATGTACGAACCATGCATTCTTGTTTAATAATATGGGTAAGATAAAATAAATAGCATAGCTAGGTAACATTCATGGCACTGGCTAGCCATTCATATAAATTGTCTGACTAAAAAAGTATGGTACAGAAATGATCCACTAGTCTACTAGTGTATTTAAAATAGACTAAATAAACATTGGTATAATGTTAGAAAATTTGTATTCTTGCAACCAAGGTCATAAATTCAAATCTTATGCAAGGTAAGGTATATAAGCATGTAAGTGATATGTGGTAGTCTCATGTTATCGTCACCACATGTAGATCTAAAGAAAGAAAAAACTGGCTAGTATCTTAGAAAATCTCTTGGGAGTTTGTGGGTTTTTTTATACATCTCTAGCATTCATGGCCCTTAGTGGGAAAGTTCGTCTTGTCTTGAAGTGATGAGCACAAGTAGAAACGATGCGAATTTTCAAGTTACATGACTGTTACCCATTTGTAGATCTAAAGAAAGAAAAAGATTGCTTGTATCAGGTATAAAAGTTCCTTGAGAGTTTGTGGATTTGTTTTATACATCTCTAACATTCATGTCTCTTAGTGAGAGAATTCGTCTTGTCTTGAGGTGATGAGCACAAGTAGAAACAATGTCAATTTCCAAGTCACTTGATTCTTACCCATTTGTAGATCTAAAGAAAGAAAAAGATGGCCAATATCCTATAAAAAAAAATAACACAAATTTAAATCTAACAAAAAAAATAAAAATTAATCACATTTGAAACGTATAAATCGAAGAAAAAAAGCAACTTAACATTTATTCAGCGTACAAATTGCATACCGAATTGCAATTACTAGTATATATATATATATATATGAGATAATTCTATTTGTTTGAAATCAGTGAACACTTTTGACTGAAACTATGAGCCGCCAGCGGGTCACATTTGGAAAACCCATCCCCGAAGTGATTGCAACTTAATTTGTAAGGCATTAGCGCCTCTCATACTTGTCTTGAGTTGTGGGATCATCTCCTTATGTCTCCCTATTCAACCACCAATTGGTAGTGGTGCGCCCTCTTATCTCTCCAACAAGCTACAGCTACCACCGAAGTGCCTTATAAGTTCCAATCGATAGACAACGACCACTGGAAGGCTGTCCTGTGACACTATTTCCACGTCAAGGCCCCTTGTCTTCCCACGACCGTGTAGGTCTACGAGTCATTCCATGTTTCTCCGGCTAGCTGAGATCGATGACTGGTGAGAACAGAGAGTATTGACGCCTCTTAACAGCAGCGGCCACCCATGTTCAGCGTACGTGTGTAATCCATTCTGGCTATGGGCGATGGGAATGTTAGTGAGACTCAAACCTGGGATGTCCTATCAAGAGGGCCTGTGACTTCACTGCCACAATGTGGATTGAACCCCCAGACATAGTAACTCTTTAATAAATTTATAATTATTTGTAAAATTTTATATTTAATTTTTTATGTTTAATTTTATTAATTTGTAGTCTTATTTATTTTAATGACTATTCTATTATAATGCATGTTATATTATAAAAAAGAAAAAATAGGCTATTTAAAAATATTTAAAATGTAATAAAAAATTAAATATATAATTAAGTATTAATATATTAGATTTATTATTTTATTAATATAATCTTTAAATATATTATAGAAAATAAAAATAAGAAATTTGAAAGAATAATAATAAGAAACTTGAAAGAAGAAATTAAAATATTTTTTTTACTGAAAGGGTAATATTTCTATTCGTCATGCAAAATGAACTATATAGCATTGCATAAGTTTTCTAAATAATCTTTACTTTATTTAGACGACATTCCATATTCTGTTTTCACCAATAATTATAATTTCTGCACAGTAACTGTGATTATAATTTTCACTGCAGTACGATGGTTGCTTGTATGGAAAGTGTATGCATCCAGATGTATATCTAATTATCTGGCTGGGTATCTGGCATCTTACATATCACCCATTACTCTTACTAGGATCTGTAGAGAGTATTGCCATCTCCTAGAATGTAATGATTGTTGATATGCAAAAAATCTATTGGAGGCACGGATTTAGAACTTCCAACAAATGTGATTGGTAAGAGAAAGCTAGATAAATTTATTTTCATTGTACTCTCTTTCTTGCAAGTTTTATCTGTGGGTTTTGTTTTTAAACTTTTATTCCTTCTATTTGTTGACAGGGTGACAACAATATCTTAGATCATCCCATAATCTCTCCAATCCTCAGGTAGTAGTAGAAAGAATGGAGATTTGGCCAACTGACTATTTCATCTGTCGTACTAGATTACAAATCTAATTTGTGTTAGGATAGGTGTTGATGTGTGTTTTATGACTCACCAATAGTAGAACAAAATACCAGAATATCCTATCCTCTCTTGAACAAAGTATTGCGTATGCTAAGATTTCAAAAAGATCATATGATAACTCCAAGGTTCCTCGACTCATGGATATGCTCGGTGTTGATGTGATTTGCTGATGATCACAAGGGACCTTACGTTTTCAATCCTTTATGTCATGATGAATATGGGTATTATGTTAGAAATAGGAAATACTGAGAGGGGGGGGGGTGAATCAGTATTTCACAAACTTTTACTTTTGCCCAATTATGGATATAACATATTACTTTAGTGCATACAAAGATTATCAAGCTAATTAACAGACATAGTAGTAAATAGAAAGAACTCATAACACATGATATGTTCTCGAGGAAACCCTGGCCAAGGGAAAACCCCAGTGGGAATGGTACCCACAAAGATCACTAATCAAAAGTATCATGTTAGGGATATTGGACCCTGTTAAGAGTCTGTTTACAATGTATAGTAGATCTGTCCTAGTTAAAGGACTTTAGGCCTTGTTAGAAGCCTTAACCCTGTTAGGAGTTAGATTACAAAACTTGATCACCAGCTGAGCTCACTGCCCAAACAGGTAATACAAAATGTTTCTGACTATAATATGGTACTGCTTACAACTTCGCATCAATAGCCTTTGTTGCTATCACAATATACAACTTTCACAAGTTATCCTTTTCTTTCTTTTTACAAAAAACATCATACTCATTAAATTTCAAGTATGCCTAATATATGAGTTATTAGAGCTAATAAATTCATATGGCCAGCTTCCAAAATCTTTATCCAAGGGTAAACATCTAGGATGTCATCCCTTCATAATGTTAAGTCATTATTTTGACAAGCAAAATAATCCCTTAACTCTTTCACTAATATTGTCTCCAAAACTGTTCTGTCTGTAAAACTATCTTTGGTAAACTTCGAATAACTTCGTCTGTACTGCTCCAAACTTTATGCGCACTGAGATGGGGTATCCTCATACTCTGTAGAAGCTTTAGGTAACTGTGCAAACAAAAATATTGGTCCAGTGGATGTCGCCAACTAAATCTTCATCGGGTGCTCTGTTAGGATCACTGTATCCATACTTAGACAATTTCTTCCTTCAACTTTCCATACTTGCATTCCAAATTTTGCGCTCTCAGTAAAGATCATATGTTGCCATAATGACAACATCTATGCATCCACATTAGCCAAATTGCCAACAATCTCCCCCTTTGTCATTGGTGGCAACATATGAGAAAATTGGCTAAGTGTGCAAACAAAACTTCAAAACACTTACACAAAATTTCAAAACACTTACACAAAATTGTGGCCAAATGTTATAAAAAACATATATAATATTATACTCCATAGAATAGCTCCCCCTATGAGTATCCTTCCTCAACATATTATCAATTTTTTGCTATCTCTCCCCCTTTGACAACAATGACAAAGATAGGGTGTACAAATTTTTAAAAAAAACATGATACCTTGTTATCAGCTATTACAAAGTCGGTAGGCTTGCAACACAGTCGCCAAAATTTGACTTCCATGTTTTGAAATCTTTCTCCCATATCTTCTTGATGGATTCAACAACATTCAATAAGGTACTCAATCCGTATGCTGCTATCTGACAAGCTTGCAGGGAATTAAAGCTAAACTTCTGAAAAGATGTCTTTGCTAAAAGACACTCCTCAATTTGGTCTTCAACAATTGAGCTCTTGATTGAGACATGCTCTCTCAAGATGTTAATCCTGATCATCTTTCTATTCTTCTCCTCTGCTAACATTCTGATTTCATCATTTAACTTCCTTATGTTCTTCTCCACAGAACTTATCTTTACATTAGGGCTTGTCAAGGTGTTTGTCTCAGTTGTAATTGCAGCTATCTTCTCTCTGATCTTCTTATCTTCTTCAACTGTTAGGATTTCTGATTTTGTGCATTGTATATACAAACTCTTTCCAGTCTCAAAATGTTTCCTTAAATTCTTTATACATACATCCAAATTACCAATATCATTTCGAATATTTACACTTATATTTTGTTGCATTTCTGCTTCATAAGCTTCCTGAGCTTTTATTCTAGCAATATCCTTCAAGTTAGAAAATTCAGAGTCAAAAGAGTTCATTACCATTTTAGCTTTCTCAAGTGGATCCGAGTCAAATACCTTAGTGCTGATCACACTCTCAAGTTTCTTTGTCAAAACTCTAACTTTGCCTTCAAGGTCCTTCACCTTCTTATTCTTTCCAATAATTTTATTAGGAGATGTGATGAACTCAAGCTGATCATCATCTTCAACCTCTTTTCCAAGGTCTTTAAAAATTGAACCAATTTGTCTCTTCTTACTATCAGGTGTGCTAATGTCTTCAACTGGTATAGAAGGTGCACTAGAGGTAGTGACCTCTGTCAAAATTTGTTTACCTTTAATTGTCTTCTCTGCTAGAACTGATTCTAATACAACTCGTGCTTCCTCTGCCTCTGTATCATTTTCTAATTCTATAACCTTCTCTGGCTCTCCTAAAGCCAAATTGTCAACAATGTTTCCTAGATCACAAAACACTGCATCATCTAACTCTAGTGTCACTTTGGTGCCTTCAATGTCCATTGATTCTTTGCTAATATTGATATGTGAAGAAGATGGGACTTCTTCAATACCAACTTCCTCTGCATGCTGTTCCTCTGATTGCTTCAGCCGAGGATCTGATTCAACATGCTTTCCTACAACTATATATGCAAGAACTTGCATTACTACTTGCTCAGTCTCTTTCTGTACTTCCTCCTTTTTGCCTGCCATTATAAGAATTGTTCTTCTCTTATTTCTCAATAAAGTTCCAAGAGGCTTCAAGATTATCTTCAAATGATCTTCGTCCTCAACTTCACAGAACTGTCTGATTACATGTTCTCTCATCTTTGTGTCCTCTTCTTGTGCTCTCTGTTTTCTATTCACAAGTCTATTATACAAATCTTCTGGGATCTTACCATGAATAGTGCTAAATTTCTTATCTGTCAAAATCATATGTGTAATCATTGCATTTTCAAAATTTAATCTGTCAAATGATCCATATAGATCATCGTATTTGTTTATCTTAGTGAAGTCTCCATGCTGCAATATATCTTCATTAACTCTTTCAATTCTTGGTTTCCAAGTTTTCTTCTTGACTGAAACTTCATCATCATCTTTAATTTCTACTACTTTTCTAGGTACAGGTGGTAAAATCACTTTCTATCTCTTGTCGGGTCCTGTTGCACTCTCTTTTACTCTTTTGCTAGGAATAGGAGAAAAGGATTTTTCCCTTTCAAATTTTTTAGGTTCTTCAACTTTTACCTTTATTGCAATAGGATCAACAAGGTTTTCACTAGATGCCACAGGTGGAACTACAAGATTTTCACTTTGCTTTAAGGCTTCTGCAGTCTTCTTAGCTATGTCAAACTCGTGACTTGACATTCCTGATTCTTTTAGTATTTTCTTTATAGTTGATTCAACTCTCCTACTAGATTGCTTCTTTTCTTTCAAACTTATTACAGAGTTGAAATTCTCTTCATAGGTTCCAAACCTATTTGCATGACCATCCAACTCACACTTTAACAGTCTATTCACATATCCTACTATTTCTGCTTCAGATACTTCATAGCCAAGAGGGTCTGTGAATTCCATTCTAGGCTCAACTGCTTCAATGTAGGTGAAATCAGTGTCTACCATAAAACAAATGCCATTTTTATGCTTTTCAACTAAGGATTGAGGAATCCTTGATCTGTTCTTAACCATATTCTAAAAAATCTTCAATACAAGCTTCACACTGTCATTGACTTTATCAATTAGGTGCTTCATGTAGACTGAGTTTATTCTTTCTATTGTGTTCACATTGTCACTCTAGTCAACTATGTAAGGAAATCTTCTCAAAATGTGGAAAAACATATAGGTTATCAGAGATGAAAACCTAAACTGTGTGTACTTAGCCTTCTTAATCTTTTCTAAGTTCTCAAACAACTGAATTCTTAGAATTTCACATAGGTCTACTTGTTTCTTCTCAATACACATAAGATAAGCTACATGAACCATTCCTATAGCCATTTCATCTTCCCTTGAACTACCACAAAATCTAGTTGTTAGGATCTTGCAAAGGTACCTAACATCATCTTGCTTAATCTTACTTATCACAATTCCTCTACCATTATAACTAGATCCAGTGTTGTCTAAGACAATCTTTCTCATGTTCTTTTCATTCGGTGGAATCTCTCCAACTTTTGATAATCCAGTAACATCATGAATTAGGTTGGCAGTTATATCAATAACTCTATCCTCCATCCAGAATTTCCCATTGTGGATTCTACTTAAAATGATCTTGGTACATTCCTCATCATCAAATTCATACTTCATGGAATAATTGATAATTTCATTGTTCTCTAGGTGCCCATAAGCTGGTTTAACTGACATGTCTTGATTATACAATTTCCTGTAATCATCATTAAAATCTGCATCTCCCAAGATTTCAAACTTGCAACCTAAATATCCTTTAACATTCTCAATGTGTAATACTCTGTCTGGTACAGATGATAGTGCTAGTCTGTCATCAATTTCAGCTGGTTCTAGTGGTCCTTTCTTAATCTTAGGTCTATTCTTATCCTTAACATTATGAACCATAGAAATATCCATCTTATCAACTGATTAAAGATCAAAAAATACCTCAACTTGCAACTCTAGGGTTTCGGTATGATCGACGCTGCAAACTACTTCCAAACTTCTTGAAATCATCCTCAACTCACTTTTTCTTCTTTCAAATCTCTTTTCAATCACTTTGAAATTGTAATAACTTTGATTTCGACCTAATAACACTTCACATTAACTCGATCTGACATCGCATTCATTCATTTTGCCGCTAAAACCTCAAAAAGCTGATTCTGCAAACCTGCAACTATAAAACTTTTTGCGACCTCGTAAAACACAATATTTTCTTTTGTGCACTTAACCACATCATTAGTACAACATAAAAAACCTATATCTAACTATGCAAAACTTAAATCATTCAAATTCCTAATCTACACTAATCCTAAGTCCTAAACTACAGAAACTTACATAATTTAAGTACTTAAAGAAGGGTCAGGTAAAGATTCATCCTTACCATCAGATACATTACCTTCCTAACTACTTTCAGTGCTGAATATACCTCCTTGATCTGTGCCTTTCTCAAAATTTACTTCATCTTTATTGCTACAACAACCTTTCTCTTTGTTTCCTGCATTTTCATTCCTTCTTGCATTATTCCTAGGCTTAGGGTTATGATGATAACCTCTATTGTTCATTCTGCAAACTCTTGCTGAGTGTCCAAACTTGTTGCATATCTGACAAATGTTAACATTGTTTCCAAATCTTTGTCCTTGCTGGTTAATCTGTGACCTGCAATTTCTAGCAATATGTCCTACTTTGTTGCATCTAAAACATACTACCACTTTTCTTTTATTCATTTCTTCAATAGATCTCTTATCTGCATTGTTAGTATTCCCAATCATTCTATTATCATAATTATTCAAAATTACTTTAGGTCTTCTACATTCGTTAGCTCTATGTCCAAAACCATGACAATTATAACAATATCCATTAAGAGGTTTAAATTGCTTACCTGTGCAATCTCTCTTCATGTGCCCAATAGTATTACAAGCAAAACATCTACCTTTGAATTCTCTTTGCATACCTTTAGATGATTCTTCCTATTTTGATTCTTCTTGCTTTGATTCTTCTTTCTCTCTAGGTGGTTCTTCTTTAGGTGGATCTTCCAATGTGTTCTCATCTAGCTTCATTTCCTCCATACTTTCAGATGTCTTCAGATCTGGCTTCTTACTTTCATGATTTGTTCTAAACATACTAAATCCAAATCCAGTCTTATCAAAGAATGGTTCTCCAAAATAAATTTGTTTTTCAGTCCTATCACCATTAGAATATAGCCTTTCAAGTTGTTGTTTAGATTGAGTCAATTCACCTTTCACAATTTTATTATACTTCTCAAGTTCTGCATACTGCACTTTTACTTTTTCAGATTCAGATGTTACCTTTTGAAGTCTTGATCTCAGATCTTCATTCTCAATTTTCAATTTTTCATTATCAGATCTCAAATTTCCATCTTTCATACTAAGCTTCAGATTTACTATCTTCAGTTCATGCTTAAGGATCTCATTTTCTTTTTCTAATTCATCACAATCTTCAACAAGAATATCAGATTCCTTTTCAGATTTCAGATCTTCAATCTTACCTTTTAATTTGTCAATAACATTCTTTTCATCTTCATACTTTCTTCTTAAGGAGTTTCTTTCATCAGTAAGCATATCAATCTCTTCAAGAGCTTCTTCAAGATTCTTCTAAAGTTGATCCATATCCATAGAGATCTTACTCAAGCTGCTAAGCTTTCCTTGAATGTTCCTTCTCCGAGTAACTGTGCTCTAATACCAATTGTTAGAAATAGAAAATACTGAGAGGGGGGTGAATCAGTATTTCACAAACTTTTACTTTTGCCCACTTATGGATATAACAGATTACTTTAGTGCATACAAAGATTATCAAGCTAATTAACAGACATAGCAGTAAATAGAAAGAACTCATAACACATGATATGTTCTTGAAGAAACCCTGGCCAAGGGAAAACCTCGGTGGGGATGGTACCTACAAAGATCACTAATCAAAAGTATCCTGTTAGGGATGTTGGACCCTGTTAAGAGTCTGTTTACAATGTATAGTAGATCTGTCCTGGTTAATGGACTTTAGGCCTTGTTAGAAGCCTTAACCCTGTTAGGAGTTAGATTACAAAACCTGATCACCAGCTGAGCTCACTGCCCAAATAGGTAATAAATTTTTTTTCTAACTATAATATGGTACTACTTACAACTTCACATCAATAGCCTTTGCTGCTATCACAATATACAACTTTCACAAGTTATCCTTTTCTTTCTTTTTACAAAAAACATCATACTCATTACATTTCAAGTATGCCTAATATATGAGTTATTAGAGCTAATAACTTCATATGGCTAGCTTCCAAAATATTTATCCAAGGGTAAACATCTAGGATGTTTTCCCTTCATAATGTTAAGTCATTATTTTGACAAGCAAAATAATCCCTTAACTCTTTCGCTAATACTGTCTCTAAAATTGTTCTGTCTACAAAACTGTCTTCAGTAAACTTTGGATAACTTCATCCGCACTACTCCAAACTTTATGCGCACTGAGATGGGGTATCCTCATACTCTGTGGAAGCTTCAGTTAATTGCACAAACAAAAATATTGCTCCAGTGGACGTCGCCAACTAAATCTTCATTGGGTACTCTGTCAAGATCACTGTATCCATACTTAGACAATTTCTTCCTTCAACTTACCATACTTGTATTCTAGATTTTGTGCTCTTAGTAGAGATCATATGTTGCCATAATGACAACATCTATGCATCCACATTAGCCAAATTGCTAACATATTATCACTATTTTTTGGGGTTTTCACCGAATATGCAGAAATGAAAAGGGTTTAGGGTTCAAATATCCTAATCTAATCCTAAGGGTAATGATAGCTAAGGAAAGTACACTGATGGATGAGTTCCTTAATTTACCAAGTCCCACTTTGCCAATTCAAGCTACAACTAAACGTAGACTGGTGCAATCTTCAAGGGGTTTGTACAAATGATCAAATTTAAGCACATAGATGGGGGGTTTAGGCTAACTTTACACGATGATTTAGAATCACTAAAAAATCAAAAGTATGAACCAAAGAAACTCATTAAAACATCATCATATTCTCCAAAACATTCATTACACTTTATCTATCAAACTTAATCTAATTGAGAGAATAATGAGACCAAGCAAGCATTAAGACACATCAAATGATCACCACATTTCAATGAAAATTCTATTGTCTCAATAGCTCATAAGAAACAATCTCGAAATTCACCCGCTTAAAAAATGAGAAGAAGAGGCCTTTATATAGGTCCTTGAAAACAATGAAAGGCTCAGATCAAAATAATAACTGATGGCCTAGATCTTGCCACCTCAGCCCTAATTAGGTTTAGGGCACAGAAAAGGAATCTACATCAATGTATAAAATAATCCACTACAATAGTGGGTAATAAATGCCCACTATGCATGACTGTTCAAAACGAAGGTGGGGTGCAATAAATGACCACTACATGTTTCCACTATGCATTAAATGTGCATGTTGTCCTATCTTTGACCTCTCTACTTGAATGCCTAGAATCTATCTAGCACTATTTCCAATTCTTCCGCGCTAACGCTAGGTGCCGATTCTTGCTTGAATTCCAAGGTGACCATTGCTCACTCAGACTTCTTCAAACTATCATCCCAATTTGGTACCAAGTCCTGAGTGGAATGCATATCATTTGAGAATATGGAAAGGTTCTCATAATCACCCTTCATGAAAAAGATCAACTAAAATGACTCCTCCAACTTTCTCTTTAGGTGCCCTAGAGTTATCTCTTCTTCAGTGAGCCTTTGTGATAAAAGCGAGGCAACATTATTGGAAACCTCCTGCTAGATATTATTAGCCACTTCCTTCATTCAAGTGAATTCCTTAATGAAATACTCAAACGTTTCCTTGGCCAACACCACTACTCCATACCACCTAGAAAAGTCATATGCTTCACCCTCTCTAACAACCCCGCCACCAATCAGTTTCTCACTAGGTGTCTCCATTAGCTCATGCAACTCTATGATTACCTCATCTCTATAGATGTGTTCATCCTCCCAAGATCCCTCCATATACTAAATTCAAGAAAGAATGGCAAGTTCTCTATTATGTATCTTTACCAAATCCTTAGTGTGTTTCTAGGCCTCATTCCGGGTGCCATCCATCCAAACCTTTGATCCTTGTGCAATCCACCTGATTCTGTCTATTCCTTCAACAAAATCCGTAGGGACAACTAGAGGAATGAATGATGGATCTTTCTCACTGACTAGATGTGATAGGCTACTTATGTAGTCACATAGGGATTTAATTCTAATCTTTCTATCTCTGATACTTCTCCTCTGGCTTCTTCATTTTGTCTTTCATGGCCTCCATGGAGTCATCAAAATCCTCCATGACCTGTGCCCTAGATACCTGACCTAAGTCAATTTCAGTTACATTGTATTCTTCAGGAGCAATCTGATCCTTTTTTTATCCACCATTGGTGTTGCAATCTATAGGATCCTGGATCTAGATTCTCCTCGGATAATATTTTTGAATCTCTTTGCCTTTCCCCTTTCATCTGATCGGTTGACTCGATCTAGGATTTCCTTCAATTTAGTTGCTGGGTCAATCTCCTTTTCCCGGCTCCTTTGAATCCTCTGTCTCAGCCATTCTAGAACATCTGTGTCCTGATCTTTCTGCACTGCCAACTACTCTTGTCCTTGGACTATCCTAATATCAATTTCTTTCTCAGCCCTTAGACTTTATGTCATTTCCATAGGCACTACATCTTCCATTGTAGGAGATCTTTCTTCTACTGCAGGGACATCTGTAACTATTTCTGGAACTTCCTCTTCCATCATTTCTCTTTCTAGTAATGTACCGAGACTCTCCTCAGTGGTGATATTTTTCTCTCTGCCCCCTCTTTGTGGAAACCTTTCGTTAGCACTGATACTCAGCCTTTCCTGAACTAAGATGGACTCAGAGAAATAGTTAGGCGTGAAAAATATAGCAATCTCAGAGTTTGAGTGTCAAGATACAGTGCATGATTAACCTCTCGAGTCAAGTCTGCATTCCAACCTAATGATGAACATAAGAAAGACAACCTTAGTTCCTAGGGATCTTCATAAATAGTTATCCAGGAAATGAGATAAACAAGACTTGGTGGAATCTTCAAATGAAGTTTGAAATCACACAATGCCCCTACGCAAATGGGAACATGAAAACCTCCAAGCCACCTAGCGAAAACCAAAACCACCTGAACAAACCAAGCTCAGGGGAAACAAAACCCTAAACTAACAACTAAACTATGGGAAAACTAAAACAACCTAAACTAGAGAAAGGAAAAATCCCACCAATGGGAAAGAAACAAAGGGAAAGGAAATAGGGGAATAAAACCAAAATCCCCTCTAAACTAGAAGAAAACCAAAATGAAAGAATGCAAGGGAAAACCTAGACTAACTATGTACATGGTAGGCTTCTAGAAGGAAAGCTAAGGGCAGAAATAATGCTTGAGGAATTTCCCATTGATGGGCAATGAGACTTCCTTTCCTATCAGAGTTCTCAACTTGAATGCATTATCTCCCAGTATCTTAGAAATTTGAAAAGGCCCCATCCATAGATTATTGAACTTGTCATGATCTCCTCTCTTTTCATGGGCCTTATCCCAACAAAGTACCAAATCTGAAATTCAAAAATCCTTAACTCTGGCCACTCTGTCGAATGACCTTTTTACCACAGCTTGATGTTTTGTGAACTTTTCTAGTGCTTGATCTCTTTTATCTTCCAGGAGTAGCAATTGTGTCAATCATGTGCATGTTGTGTCTTCACCTTCCATGTATTCCTGCATAAACTGTAACGTCAGAATTCTTGACTGAATGGGAAAAATTGGATCTTGTCCATAAACCATATGACAGGGAGATGTCCCTATAGAACTATAGATTCTAATTTTTTCTACCCAAAGTGCAAATCTCAGCTGCGTATGCTAGTCCCTAGGATTTTTGTCCAACAACTTCTTGATAGCACTTAACAAATTCTTATTTGTAGACTCAGCTAACCCATTCCTTGAGGATAGTAATTCGATGAAAACTTCAGGGTGATCCCATAATCAAATGCCCAGTTTGAAAACTTCAGAGATTCAAATGCAGTACCATTATCGCATACAAGAGCATGTGGACATCTGAATCTCATGACAATATTTTCCTCAAGGAACTTGATAACAACCTCAGTCATGTAATTTTTTAGTGCTTGAGCATCTGACCAGTGAGTGCAATAATCAGTGGCTGCCAGGATGTACCTATGTTGTCCTGAAGAAGGTGGATTGATTGGACCAATAAATTCTAATCCCCACTTTGAAAAAGGTCTTACTTCACTAATAGGTTTCAAAGGCATCGCAAGATTTCTCTCGCGCGTTGTAGCTAATTGAAAAGTGTGATAGGTTTTTACATGTTCATAGGCATCTTTAAAAAATGTGGGCCAATAATATCCTGCCCTTGAAATCTAGTGGTCTATAGAGAGACTACTTTCGTGACTGGTCCCATACTTGCTATGAAAATGTTCAAGTATCTACTTTGCTTCTTCTTTTCCGGCACATCTCAAATAGATTCCATCATGATTTTTTTGTATAGAACTGCTCCTTGAAGCATAAATTGTTGACTTTTCATTCTCAAGGCACACTTTTGGATAGAATTTAGGTGCGTAGGAGACTTGTGATTCAAGTGGTAGTGAAAAATGTCATCATACCATTCATCTGGGGATACTTCTTCCATCAAATATACTTGTTGAACCAATCCAGGACCAGTTGTCACGATTATTTGTGTCAGAGCCTGTCCTCAAACTAGCTTCATAGGTTGCATCTCCATGTCATATTCTTGGATGATAGATATCCATTTTTCTCTTCTTCCTCCTAATTCATTCTACATCAATTTTGTCTTCACGACCGCATCTCGAACAATTGCAAAAACCTTGCTTCTCAAAATATAATGTCAAAATTTCTTGATTGCCTTCACCAAAGCATAGGCTTGCTTCTCTATGTTTGGATATCTCAATTTTGCATCCTTCAATGGTGAGCCCATAAAGGAAATGGGATGCTCATCTTTCTCTTCCATTCTCTGAGTAAGGATAGCTACACAGGTATGCTCTAATGCAAATGAATATATGTAGAATGGCCTAGTGTAATCGGAACTAATCAAAACAGAAGCATCCACAATTGCTTGCTTTATTTCCTCGAAAGCCCTTTTTGTTGTAGGTGTCCAATCTATCTCTACACCTTTCTTCAACATGTCATTTAGTGGCTTGACTATTTATGCAAATCTTGATATGAACTTCCTTACAAAGTTAATTTTTCCAAATAATGACTTTAACTCTTTCGGACTAGCTGGCAACGCCAACTTTGAAATTGCTTCGATGCGCTCAGGATTGATTGAGATTCCACACTCTGAAATCACATGTTCCAATAATTTTCCCTCTATGACTGCGAACACATGCACTTCTTTGGGTTTAATGAAATTCCATATCTCCTACATCTCTAAAAGATTCTCTTTAGATCAGTCATATGATCTTCTCTGCACCGAGAAAACACAATGAGATCATCCATGTATATAATAATGTATTTATCGACCAAATCCTTGAAAGCATAAGTCCATGGCTCTATGAAAAGTGGCTCTGGCATTAATCAAATCAAAGGGCATTCTTTTGTATGCAAATGTGCCCCACTTAGTGGTGAATGCAGTTTTCAATTTGTCTTCTTCTTCTACCATCACCTGGTTATACCCAGAATAACCATCTAAAAATGACATTATTTGGGATCCATTTACAACTTGTATCACTTCATCTAGTGATAGGAATGGATAATTGTCATTTTCTAAAGCTCTATTAAGATTGCAAAAATCTACGCAAAATCTTATCTCTCCACTCTTTTTTCTTACAAGAACCAAGTTGGGGACCCACGTCGAGTGTTTGACTGGAAAAATTATTCTGGCAGAAAGTAATTTCTTCACTTCTTGATGGATCGGTGGCTCTAACAAGGGATTTATCATTCTCTGCCTTTTTTGGAATGGTTTACTATTTGTCTTCAGTGGGATTGTGTGTGTGATGAGGGAGGTATCATAAGTTTTCAAATCTTTGTATCCCCAAGCAATCACATCTAGGAATTCCCTCATAAGCTTCAGAATATCTTCCTTTTGCTGAGGAGTACAAACTTTACCATTAAAAACATTCTTGACATTTTCTTCGGTTCCTAAGTTCACCTTTTCACATTCCCCTCCTTCTATTGTATGATACTTGAGGGCACTAAATCTATCCGAATCAAAAATTCTTTCTAGCTCAATCATCCCCTTAGGAATAGTATTTGTCCTGAAATTCATTATCTCATCTATTTTGAACTGAGCTTGTTGCGGTTCTCCCTCATCGATGAGTTGTGCTTCAAAGATCCTTGAACTTGTCAAGAAATCAAGGATATGCTTATCATCTTCAAATAATTGGATGTTTGTTACATTGTTTGGAATAGATGGCACCGAAGTCAATTCAATTGTGAGCTTCTTCACACAATCCATGGCTAATGGTTCTAAGGAACTTGCAGACTGGGCTAATGAATTTGCGACTGGATTGCATGTCTGATTTATTCTTTTAATTTTAAAAGCATCAAAGCTTTCAATCAAATTCCAAACTATGTTGCAATAATGACCCAATATTTTATCATGACATGCATACTATTTTCGAACTTGTCCCACTACTATGTCTAAATATCCACGAATGTATAGGATCTTGGCACCTTTTTGGATAGCGAGGAGCAAACCAATAACTAGCGATTCACATTCAGCCACATTATTCATACAAGGAAACTGCAATCTATGTGCTACGAGATAGGCTTTGCCTATTGGGCTAACAAGTTTAACACCGGCTCCACTTCCTTTCTTTTATTTTGACCCATCGAATGATAAAGTCCAGACTTCATCATCAGCTTGAGTATTAGAAGGTTCACCCTCTGATTTCTTGACTTGTTTTTCTTCAAAAAATTTCTTCTCATCTCTTTTAAATTCTTTATACTGTGGTTATGAGGTCACTACCAAACTTGGATATTCCACATTGAAATCCTCTTCTAAATTTCACACCACTGATACTTGTGGGACCATCATTGAAACTTGTGCAACCACAGCTTTGCACATCATGCATGATATTTCAAAATGAAAAGCATTATGAATTTTGCACCAATTAGGCAGTAACAGATTCTGAATATGAGCATCTTTCCCCAGCTCAATTTCTTGCTTAACACTTTTCAAGACAAAATTCCTAAAATTTTCAAACATTCCTTCTATCATTGATGGTTCTGAATTGTCATCAGTTTGTGCCTCTACCAGCCTGGGCATCATGTCCTAGCATCCTCCTTGGTTGTAACCTTGTAACATCAAAATTTCCCTAGTTTGAGGTGCATAAGATCCCAAACTTGTTTCCATGAACAAGATCTCCTTATCTTCTCCATATCCAGTTATCAACAATCGGATCCTTGGTGTGCTCTCAATCCTTATCTAATTTGAAATTCCTCTTCGTGGGAGCCACATGTGCAAAAAATCAATCACTTTGTATCCATTCAATTTCCTTTCCCATTCTCTACTTAAAAGCATTCCATACCCTTCTGGAATGTCCATGAATGATATGTCAATACAACTTTGAACTCATGGATCTAAAGCCAATTGCATATGAATATTGTTTAGTTCTCCTACAACTGGGACTTCTGTCTTATCCAACTGAGTTACCCTTTTATCTGTTTGTAATGGGACTAATCCCAATTTTCTACATAAATCAAGGGGAATTACATTACTTGATTCTCCAGAGTCAATTAGATAGTTATGCAACATTTTTCCAAAAAAATCAGATTGACACAAGGAAAGGGGTAGACTCTTCTTTTCCCTAGTAGAAAACCACATGTTTTTGTGCTCTAGGGTTGAATTCCTCATTGTTCACATTTTGTCAGGTGTTGCTCCCATTCTAAATAGCACTTGTTAGTTCTACGAGAGCAGTGAGATCTCTGGTGGTTTCTTCTTCTTGAAATGAAGGATCATTTTGTGAGATTTCTTCCTCAAAATAGTTTTGCACCATCCCAATGAAGCTTGAACTTTGTGAGACATCAGGTTCACTCTCTTTTACATCAACAACATTCCTATTTTGTGCAAAACTAGATTGATGATTGTTAGGGTGACCTCTGGGTGGGTATGAGGCATTCTGTGAGATGATCTTCAGAGGTGCATCATTCAGACTTCCCAACATTGCATCCCTTATCTCAAGAATTTTCATTAGTTCATACATTGGTAAAATTACTTTTATCTTCTTGAATTCCTCCAGTACACAAGAGCTCAACCTCTTGAATTCCCCCCTAGGAGGATTTTCTTTCTGCCCTTTTTCTTGATTTTGCTTTTGTCCTCCATTTTGTATAGTAGAATGTGTCACAGGTTTCCCTTTTTGATTTTTCAGAGCATTGGTCACAACAGATTGACCTCTTTCTCCATGTGCACTAATAGGCTATCGATACCCAGATGAATCCTTGAGAGAACTTGGAGTATTACTGGCATTGGGATGTGGAGGAGTTGTAAAGTTATTTGGAGGAGTTGACATTGTCAATAGCTCATGATTTCTATAATTTCGCTGATAAGTCCTCAATGGAGCATTCCCAAATGTTTGTTGAAAAGCTTGAACTTCACTTACTCCCTCCACTAGGACACTATTATAAAGTCGAGGGAAAATAAATCCATCCCTCTGTAGTGGCTCATTTGGGGAAACAGGTGGAGGCTGATTCTCTGGTGGAACTTGATATCGTGGCACCTCCACGGGACCATTTTCTAATGAAAGTAGGAATTTTTGATTAGTTTGTATAGGCATGTAATCCTGAGAATCAGGAGGTGGAAACTCGAAATCATCAAAGACCGACACCTAGTCGTATCTGGGACCAGGCAATCTGTTGCAGGATTTTTAGGTGCAGTAGTTTTCCTTACTTCTCCTTTGAAGATATAAGCTACTCTTTGAAAATCTTGGCATTGTAACTTAGAATGTTGATTAGTCTCATGCAATCTACACCATCTAGACAATGTTGCTTTTGCTAGGAAAATTTTGTCAGCAGGTCAGCTCTCAGAAGCTGGTGGATTGTCCAAACTCCACCATTGTATGGATTTGTATTCCATGACCTTTTATGGTACCCTTGATTGTTATTTTGATACCCAAAACTATTTTCTTGATAACCTTGATTATTATTTTGGTATCCTTGATTATTGTCTTGATGATTCTCAGGATGAGCTGGAGGATTTCCTTGATACCCTTGGTTATTCCCTTGATGTGACTGATAATTTCTTTGAGAATTTTGCAATTGATTATTCTAATTTCTAAGGTGAGTAACCTTAGTAAACAACTTCTTTACTTGTTGTACTAATTATTTCATTTCATCTCATTCTTCTTGAGTCCTTGTGGTAGTGGTCATATTCTGAAGGTAGACAGGTTGTGCGGGTGTTGCATGAGATATCGGAGCTCCCAGATGTGGTACTACCTAATTAGAAGGAGCAGGAATGGGATTAAAAGTAGGAGCATAGCTCAACATCCCTTGATTCAATGTATTAGCATTTCCAAAGTAACTAGGTGCTCCACCAGTGATTTTTGGTGAGTGTAAATTGATCTTCTCAGCTTCAGCATATGCTTGGATTAAATTGGCGGGTGCCAGATGGGTCTTCTAGATGAACATGGAAGTGAAACAATCCAAGGCTGCATAGTAAAAGGGTCTTATGACATCATCACTTATTTGGAAAGGATCAGACAACTGCGAATAGGGCCTTTGAAATCTGTTGTTGAAAGCCCCAATAGGTTCACACTCTTGTCTTCTTATCTTAATGAATTGCCTATACAATTTAGCAGGGGTGATAGGCAATCTAAACTTTCCCAAGAATGTATCCTTCAACTCTTGTCACGTTTGGATTGAATTCATGAGTAAATTAATATACCAATGAATTTATTCTTCCCCTAATGAATATGGGAACAATCAGTATGCCACATCTTCATCTTGAATATTTCTATTTTGCAAAGCATCTTCAAAAATCTTTACATGTTCATTAATAGTGCGGTTGACATCGTTCAAAAAGAACTTAGAGCAGAAATGCTTGGGATTCTTTGGCATATGATTGTAAGAAAAAAATGTTGAAAGAGGTGATACATTTTGTGGTCGCCATTGCTATGCCATCGCTGGAACTTGTTGTTGGGTAGCTGGAGGTACAATGGCTTGTATAGGAATTTGTACTATCAACTGCTGAATTTGTAGAGAGCTCCTTGTTGAAATCCTTGAGTTGTCCCCTGCGTATGACATTGTTGAGGTGGAGTTTGAAATTGTCTCGTAAGATCAGCTACACTCAGTGAGTTCTGACTTGTGGATGCTTCTTTCTTGCCTCACCTAGGCTTTGGATCAAAATTTAGTTCTTATAGTTCTTTTTCTCCCAGAGTGGATCTCAAGATTCTTCGGTGTACCTCAAGAAAGAATGAATTAATGCGCTCCAGTATGTGAAATCTAATTTAATTCCTTCTTATAGGTGTTGGAAGCTGTTGATTGCTTTGAATGACCAATGCTCTTTGAACAACTACTTCAATTCTTTGAGCCTTCTCTTCTTCTTCTTCTTCTAATACAAAGCTCACTCGCATATATTCAACTACACTTCTCTTAACTTTCCAGGCGAGTGAGTTCAATTCTGCGATGATGTCTTCTTGGTCATCTCCAAATCCAAGATTAGGCTATAAAATTGGTATGATCTCTCTATGCGGAAGCACAATATCAATTCATGACATGCAAAATTATGTCTTGCAACGTAGGCCCTCCTTCTAGTGCCATTTTATGTTGATGGTGTGACGATGGAGGGTTTGCATGTCACCAATGCTCATATTTTCTAACTTGTTCCAAAAATGAATTTAAATTAGGCCCTCCTTCTAGCACTAGTTTCTATTGATGGCGCAGAGATGGAGGGTTTGCACATCACCAATGCTTAGATTTTCTAACTTGTTTCAAAAATTGAATTTTAATTCTGCCTTCCTTCTAGTGCCAGTTTCTGTTGATGTCACGACGATGGAGGGTTCATGCATCACCAATGAGCTGACTTTCTATTTTGCTTTTGGAATGAATTTTGATTCGCCCTCCTTCTAGTGCAAGTTTTTGTTGATGTGTGTTTTATGACTCACCAAATAGTAGAATAAAATACCAGAATATCCTATCTTCTCTTGAACAAAGTATTGTGTATGCTAAGATTGTAAAAATATCATACAGTAACTCCAAGGTTCCTCGACTCATGGATATGCTCGGTGTTGATAAAAAATTGTTGATGATCACAAGGGGCCTTATGTTTTCAATCGTTTATGTCATGACAAATATGGGTACTATCATAAGATTTTAAATTAAGCACTACTTTTTGGGGTTTTCACTGGATATGCAGAAATGAAAAGGGTTTAGGGTTCAGTGATTAGGTAATCTAATCCTAAGGGTAATGATAGCTAATGAAAGTACCCTGATGGACGAGTTCCTTAATTTACCAAGTCCCACTTCACCAATTCAAGCTACAACTACACATAGACCGATGCAATCTTCAAGGGGTTTGTATGAATGATCAAATTTAAGCACATAGATGGGGGGTTCAGGCTAACTTTACACGATGATTTAGAATCACTAAAACATCAAAAGTATGAACCAAAGAAACTCATCGAAACATCATCATATTCTCGAAAACATTCATTACACTTTATCTATCAAACTTAATCCAATTGAGAGAATAATGAGACCATGCAAGCATTAAGATGCATCAAATAATCACCACACTTCAATGAAAATTCTATTGTCTCAATAGCTAATAAAAAACAATCTCAGAATTCACCCGCTTACAAATGAGAAGAAGAGGCCTTTATATAGGTCCTTGAAAACAATGAAAGGCTCAAATCAAAATAATAACTGATGGCCTAGATCTTGCCACCTTAGCCCTAATTAGGGTTAGGGCACAAAAAAGGAATCTACATCAATGCAAAAAAGAATCCACTACCATAGTGGGTAATAAATGCCCACTATGCATGCCTATTCAGAATGAAGGTGGGGTGCAATAAATGACCACTACATGTTGCCACAATGCATTAAATGCACCTATTGTCTTATCTTTGACCTCTTTTATTGAATGCCTGGAATCTATCTAGCACTATTTCCAATTCTTCCATGCTAATGCTGGGTTTCGATTCTTGCTTGAATTCCAAGGTGACCATTGCTCACTCAAACTTCTTCAAACTATCATCCCAATTTGGTACCAAGTCATGAGCGGAATAAATATCATTTGAGAATAGGGAAAGGTTCTCATAATCATCCTTCATGAAAAATATCAACTAAAAGGACTCCTCCAACTTTCTCTTAAGGTTTCCTAGAGTTATCTCTTCTTTAGTGAGCCTTTGTGATAAAAGCGAGGCAACATTGTTAAAAACCTTCTGCCAGATATTATCAGCCACTTCCTTTAGTCAAGTGGATTCCTTAATGAAATACTCAAAAATTTCCTTGGCCAACACCATTGCTCCATACCACCTAGAAAAGTCATATGCTTTACCCTCTCTAAAAACCCCGCCAGCAATCGGTTTCTCACTAGGTGTCTCCATCAGCTCATGCAACTCTGTGATTACCTTATCTCTATAGATGCGTTCATCCTCTGAAGATCCCTCCATACACCGAATTCAAGAAAGAATGGCAAGTGCTCTATTATGTATCTTTACCAAATCCTCAGCATGTTTGTAGGCATCATTCCAGATGCCATCCATCCAAACCTCTACTCCTTGTGTAATCTGCCTGATTCTATCTATTCCTTCAACAAACTCTGTAGGGACAACTGGAGGAACAAATGATGGATCTTTCTCACTGACTCGATGCAACAGGTTTCTTATGTAGTCACATATGGCTTTTATTTCACCTTTCTTCTTCTGATACTTCTCCTCTCGCTTCTTCATTTTGTCTTTCATGGCCTACGTGGAGTCATCAAAATCCTCCATGACCTGTGCCCTAGATGCCTAACCTAAGTCAACTTCAGTTACATTGTATTCTTCAGGAGCAATTTGATCCTTTTCTTTATCTACCATTGGTGTTGTAATCTGTAGGAGCCTAGATCTAGATTCTCCTTGGATAATCTTTGTGAACCTCATTTCCTTTCCCCTTTCATCTGATTGGTTGAATCGATCTAGGATTTCCTTCAATTCAGTCATTGGGTCAATCTCCTTTTCCTGGCTCCTTTGAATCCTTTGTCTCAGCCATTTCGGAACATTTGTGTCCTGATCTTTTTGCACTTCCAACTGCTCTTATCCTTAGACTGTCCTACTATTAATTTCTTCCTTAGCCCTTAGGTTTTATGTCATTTCCATAGGCACTATAGCTTCCATTGTAGGAGATCTTTCTTCTGCTGCAGGGACATTTGTCACTATTTCTGGAACTTCCTCTTCCATCATTTCTCTTTCTAGCAGTGTACTAAGACTCTCCTTAGTGGTGATATCCTGCTCTCTACCCCCTCTTTGTGGCAACCTTTCATTAGCACTGATACTCATCCTATCCTGAAATGATCTATTTATGTGGTCTTGCTCCATCATTCTCCTGGTGATATCTATTTCCTCCCTGGTGAAAGTTCTTATCTCTTGCACACTAGGAGTCTAACTAGGAGAGGATGGCACATCTATAGACCTTTTCCTTTTCTATTGTGGTTCTTCATTATGGACGTCCA
This sequence comes from Chamaecyparis obtusa, assembly GCA_027943335.1. Taxonomy (NCBI): domain Eukaryota; kingdom Viridiplantae; phylum Streptophyta; class Pinopsida; order Cupressales; family Cupressaceae; genus Chamaecyparis; species Chamaecyparis obtusa. The sequence goes on along the minus strand of BSBK01003326.1, from coordinate 166,885 downwards.
ACTTCCTTTTTCAATGTATTTCCTGAGAAACACCCTTATCTTTTCTGAGTTCTTTACTACCTGATGGAATTTGTCGCTCTTCCACTCCTCTTCCTTATGGCTACCTCAGTATTTTATCCCTTAGTGCTTGATGAACCATCAGTTGGTATGTCCAATGTTCCTTTGGTACAACCACCTAGCTTAATTTCCTCCCAATCCGGTACCTCATGAAATCCAAGACTGGTCTGGACAAAGTGTCAAGGTCTATAACTTCTTTTCTTGACCAATCATAGGCACTAATTTCTCTATTTTTGGGAAGATATCCTTTCTAGACCACATTTAATCCTTCCTCCATCTGGTTAGGAATATGTAAAGTCTAGCACACTCTGATCAGATTCAGTGGCAATTTGGAATGCATTCTTTTCTTCACTTTGTGCTCATCTGCAACATTTGCCCAAAAATCCTCAAGGTGTGTCATATGCAGATATTTGATCCTAGCCACTGATCATATCTTGTTATAAGGATCAAACTTTAGCCTTTTTGTATATAGAGGAAGATGAAAGAATCACAATTCCTCATGAGACTTCTTAGTTGCCTTCAAACATGGACACAATTTAGCTTCATCCTTCCCTATGGAAATTGGAAAATCAAGTCCCAATTTCTTCTTTCCTTTCTGAATCTTGTTGTAGACGGTCAGTTGTCAGGTGATCTCTAGCAGGACCATTTTATCTGTCGGATAACTAGGAAGCTTGTATGGTTTCCCAGAGAATCCTTGAAGTCTGATGTAGGAAAAAGTAGGAAACTAAATGAACCATGCCCCATATTCCTCCACCAATTTTGTGGCTTCCTCTGACAGTCTCACATACATCTTCTTTTGTAAAGTTCACACAATATGCATTGAAAATGCATCGCTAACTCAGACTTAATCATCAATTGCATGCAGATGCAACTAAGGATAGAAATCATATACTTTCAACCATTGAGTTCTACTCACGATTGCTCCCTTGCATCTCAGTCCTTCATATCTTGTTGTCCATGCCAACATGTAGATGAGGTATGAACTCATGTATAATTTCTTTGTTTGCTCCAAGCTTTCTATCTACTCACTCAAGTTGTCACTGATCAACCCTGCCTAGTCCACATGATTATGCTTACCACTACCTACTCAATAAAGTACCACATCCAAATCTTGAAGAGATAATAATGAGGTAGGCCAAATATCCTACTCAACATCATTATCATGTCACTATACTCATGGTGGAAATATAGCCATACTAGCCCTTTGGGTAGCTTGGAAAAATGAAATCTATTCTTTCTCAGCCACTTGTTATTGATGATCTCTTCACAATACTGGACTCTGGCAGTGAAGACTCTTTCTGCTTTGTCCTTAGTTTTTATCACCAATCTCTGAGAGGAAGGAATCTTGAAGGCCTCTAAAATTGTTGGTGGAGGAAGGAATCCCACTTCCATTTTGCACTCAGAGCGCACATCACCATGTGTTAAGGATTTTTTCTTTAAGCCATTCCTTAACTAACTCTGCATTGCGCTCTGGGTGCATATTGGCATGAGTGGAGGACTTTTCTATTTTTGACTATCCTTTACCATTGTGAGTTTGCACTGGAGACATGATAGGAATGGGAAATATGATTTATGGATTCTTTCTCTTTTCTCATCTTGTGACCAAGAGGGATATGCAGTCTACATTTCTTCTCTTCTAACCTTCTCTCCATTCTTCACATGTCAGAATTCCTTTCATTTCTCTAGATTTGTTTAGACATAACAATGACCATGCATGCTAAAAATATATCTTCGCAGTTCTCAGTGGTGAAAATCAAGGGCTAAATCCTTTGTGCCTTGATAAAAATATGTTTTCTTTGGGTAAACTCAATGTCACACCGCGAATCCCCAATTGAAATTAAACAAGTTCTACTCCCTAGGGGAAAAGGGGAGAAAAAAAGGGAGACTGACCAACAGAGCTACTGGGACAGAATAGGGGGGAAGTGAGCAAAGAAAGGAAAGGGGCCCCATCACAGAAGGGCAAGGTGTGATAAACATCACAACATTTGGTGACTCCACGGGTGAAATGTTGAAAACATTTCAAGGATACAAATTTAGTTGGAACCCAAATTCCTTAGTCAACAAACTTACGCTATCACTAAGATACGAAACATAACTCAAAAGGCGAGGAGAATTATATATTGGATCAAGACACTTTCATTGTTTAATTACCTATGTGTGTGCAAATGCATTAATTCCCACTCAACAAGACCACTCAGAAACCCTAAGATTGGCCATGGCAAGCTATATATTCCTCTTAACTTCAAAAGCATCCTAGACATTGCCCCACTACCAGTAAGGCATCCATAGCCTCGGTGGAGTTATCACTGTAAAACCAACAGAGATTGCTCCACTTCGGGCGAATTATACTTTTGAACACCTATGGAGATTTCCATGTACCCCCAAAAGCCAATTACTTCATCTTTTCTTTTATTTTCTCTTTTATCCTTTTCAATTGATATTGCATTTCTTTCTTTTCTTTTGGCTTGTGAGCAGTGAAGCTCACTATGGGTTTAGGAATTATAGTGGTGCTGAAGCAAGATTTTAAAATTTTCACAAGCCATGACCTCTCCTAAAGAAACTAAGATGGACTCAGAGAAATAGTTAGGCGTGAAAAATAAAGCAATATCAGAGTTTGAGTGTCAAGATATAGTGTATGATTAACCACCCAAGTCAATTCTGCGTTCCAACCTAATGATGAACATAAGAAAGACAACCTTAGTTCCTAGGGATCTTCATAAACAGTTATCTAGGAAATGAGATAAACAAGACTTGGTGGATTCTTCAAATGAAGTTTGAAATCACACAATGCCCCTACACAAATGGGAACACCCAGACCTCCAAGCCACTTGGTGAAAACCAAAACCAACCAAAACCAAAAGAAAACCAAAACCACTTGAACAAACCAAGCTCAAGGGAAAAAAAACCCTAAACTAACAACTAAACTATGGGAAAACTAAAACAACCTAAACTTGAGAAAGCCAAAATCCCACCAATGGGAAAGGAAACAAGGGAAGAAAATGAAAATCCCCTCTAAACTAGAAGAAAACCAAAATTAAAGAACAAAAGAATGGAAGGGAAAACCTAGACTAACTATGTACATGGTAGGCTTCTAGAAGGAAGCCTAAGGGCAGTAATAATGCTTGAGGAATTGCCCATTGACGGGCAATGAGACTTCCTTTCCTATTAGAATTCTCAGCTTGAATGCATTATCTCCCAATATCTTAGAAATTTGAAGAGGCCCCATCCATAGATTATCAAACTTTTCATGATCTCCTCTCTTTTCATGGGCCTTATCCCTACAAAGTACCAAATCTGAAATTCAAAAATCCCTAACTCTGGCCACTCTATTGAACCATCGTTTTACCAAAGCTTGATGTTTTGTGAAATTTTCTAGTGCCTGATCTCTTTTCTCTTCTAGGAGTAGCAATTGTGTTAGTCATGTGCATGCTATGTCTTCACCTTCCATGTATTCCTGCATAAATTTCAATGTCGGAATTCTCAACTGAATGGGAAAATTTTTATCTTGTCCATAAACCAGATGATAGGGAGATGTCCCTATAGAGCTCTTGATTCTTATTCTATCTGCCCAAAGTGCAAATCTCAGCTGCATATGCCAGTCCCTAGGATTTTTGTCCAACAACTTCTTGATAGCATTTAATAGATTCTTATTTGTTGACTCAGCTAACCCATTTCCTTGAGGACAGTAATTCGATGAAAACTTTAGGGTGATCACATAATCAAATGCCCAGTTTGAAAACTTCAAAGATTTAAATGTAGTACCATTGTCGCATACAAGAGCATGTGGACATCTGAATCTTGTGACAATATTTTCCTCAAGGAACTTGATAACACCCTGAGTCATGCAATTTTTTAGTGCTTGACCTTCTGACTAGCGAGTGCAATAATCAGTGGCTGCCAGGATGTACCTATGTTGTCCTGAAGAAGGTGGATTGATTGGACCAATAAATTCTAATCCCCACTTTGCAAAAGGTCTTACTTCAATAAAAGGTTGCAAAGGCATCGTGGGATTTCTCTCATGCATTGTGGCTACTTGACAAGTGTGACAGGTTTTTACATGTTCGTAGGCATCTTTAAACAATGTGGGCCAATAATGTCCTACCCTTGAAATATGGTGGGCCATAGAGAGACTACTTACGTGACTGGTCCCATACTTGCTATGAAAATGTTCAAGTATCTGCTTTGCTTCTTCTTTTCCGGCACATCTCAAATAGATTCCATCATGATTCTTTCTATATAGAACTACTCCTTGAAGCATAAATTGTTGACTTTTCATTCTCAAGGCATGGTTTTGGATAGAATTTAGGTGCATAGGAGACTTGTGATTTAGGAGGTAGTAAACAATGTCATCATACCATTCATCTGGGGATACTTCTTCCATCACATATACTTGTTGAACCAATCCAGGACTAGTTGCCACGATGGTTTGTGTCAGAGCATGTCCTCGAACTAGCTTCATATGTTGTATCTCCATGTCATATTCTTGGATGATAGACATCCATTTTCCTCTTCTTTCTCCCAATTCATTCTGCATCAATAGTGTCTTTAGGACCACATCTGGAACAATTGCAAAAACCTTGCTTCTCAAAATATAATGTCAAAATTTCTTGATTGCCTTCACCAAAGCATAGGCTTGCTTCTCTATGTTTGGATATTTCAATTCTACATCCTTCAATGGTGAGCTCATAAAGGCAATGGGATGCTCATATTTCTCTTCCATTCTCTAAGTAAGGATAGCTGCACAGGTATGCTTTGATGCAAATGAATATATGTAGAATGGCCTAGTGTAATCTTGACTAATCAAAATAGTAGCATCCACAATTGCTTGCTTTATTTCCTCGAAAGACCTTTTTGCTGTAGGTGTCCCATCTATCTTTACTCCTTTCTTCAACATGTTGTTTAGTGTCTTGACTATTTATGCAAATCTCGATATGAACTTCCTTACAAATTTAATTTTTCAAAAGAATGACTTTAACTCTTTCTGACTAGCTGCTAGTCTCAACTTTTAAATTTCTTTGATGCACTTAGGATTGATTGAGATTCGATGCTTTGAAATCACATGTCCCAATAATTTTCCCTTTGTGACTACAAACATGCACTTCTTTGGGTTTAATGAAATTCCATATCTCCTGCATCTCTAAAAGATTCTCTTTAGATCAGTCATATGATCTTCTCTACACCAAGAAAACACAGTGAGATCATCCATGTATATAATAATTTATTTACCGACCAAATCCTTGAAAGCATAGTCCATGGCTCTCTGAAAAGTGGCTCCGACATTAATCAAACCAAAGGGAATTCTTCTGTATGCAAATGTGCCCCACTTAGTGGTGAATGTAGTTTTAAATTTGTCTTCTTCTTCTACCATCACCTGGTTATACCCAGAATAACCATCTAAAAATGACATCATTTGGGATCCGTTTACAACTTGTATCACTTCATCTAGTGAAGGGACTAGCTGGCAGCCCCAACTTTGAAATTTCTTTGATGTGCTCAGGATCAATTGAGATTCCACGCTCTGAAATCACATGTCCAAATAATTTTCCCTTTGTGACTCCGAACATGCACTTCTTTGGGTTTAATGACATTTCATATCTCCTGCATCTCTAAAAGATTCTCTTTAGAGTAGTCATATGATCTTCTCTGCATCGAGAAAACACAGTGAGATCATCCATGTATATAATAATGCATTTATCGACCAAATCCTTGAAAGCATAGTCCATGGCTCTTTGAAAAGTGGCTCCGGCATTAATCAAACCAAAGGGCATTCTTCTATTTTCAAATGTGCCCAACTTAGTGGTGAATGCAATTTTCAATCTATCTTCTTCTTCTACCATCACCTGGTTATACCCAAAATAACCATCTAAAAATTATATCATTTGGGATCCATTTACAACTTGTATCACTTCATCTAGTGATGGGAACTTGTATCACTTCATCTAGTGATGGGACTGGATAATTATCCTTTTCTAAAGCTCTGTTAAGATTGTGAAAATCTATGCACAATATTATCTCTCCACTCTTTTTTCTTACAGGAACCAAGTTGGGGACCCACGTCGAGTGTCTGATTGGAAAAATTATTCTGTAGAAAGTAATTTCTTCACTTCTTGATGGATCGGTGGCTCTAACAAGGGAGTTATCGGTCTTTGCCTTTGCTAGAATGGTTAACTATTTGGCTTCAGTGGGACTGTATGTTTGATGAGGGAGGTATCATAAGTTTTCAAATCTCTATATCCCCAAGAAATCACATATGGTAATTCCCTCATAAGCTTCAAAATATCTTCCTTTTCTCGAGGATTACAAACTTTACCAGTAAAAACATTCTTGACATTTTCTTTGGTTCCTAAGTTCACCTTTTCACATTTCCCTCCTTCAGTTGTTTGATACTTGAGGGCACTCAATCTGTCTGAATCAAAAATCTTTCTAGCTCAATCATCCCCTTAGGAATAGTATTTTTCCTCAAATTCATTATCTCATCTATTTCGAACTGAGCTTGTTGTGGTTCTCCCTCATCGATGACTTGTGCTTCAAAGACCCTTGAACTTGTCAAGAAATCAAGGATATGCTTATCATCTTCAAATACTTGGAAGTTTGTTACGTTGTCTGGAACAGATGGCACCGAAGTCAATTCAATAGTGAGCTTCTTCACACAATCCATGGCTAATGGTTCCAAGGAACTTGCAAATTGGGCTAATGAATTTGCGACCGGATTACATGTCTGATTTATTCTTTTAATGTTAAAAGTATCAAATATTTCAATGAAATCCAAAACTATGTTGCAATAACGACCCAATATTTTATCATGACATGCATGCTATTTTCAAACTTGTCCCACTACTATGTCTGAATCTCCACACACGTATAGGATCTTGGCACCTTTTTGGATTGCAAGGAAAAAACCAATAACTAGTGCTTCATACTTAGCCACATTATTCATACAAGGAAACTACAATCTATGTGCTACGAGATAGGCTTTGCGTGTTGGGATAACAAGTTCAACACTAGCTCCACTTCCTTTCTTTGATTTCAACCCATTGAATGATAAAGTCTAGACTTCATCATCGGCTTGAGTATTGGAAGGTTCACCCTCCGATTTCTTGACTTGTTTCTCATGTTTTTCTTCAAAAAAATTCTTCTCATCTCTTTGAAATTCTTTATACTGTGGTTCTGAGGTCGCTACCTAACTTGGATATTCCACATTGACAATGTCTTCAAAATTTTATGCCACTAAGACTTGCGGGACCATCTTTGAAACTTGTGCAAATGCAACTCTGTACATCATGCATGATATTTTAGAATGAAAAGCATTATTTATTCTACACCAATTAGGCAATAATAGATTCTAAATATGAGCATCTTTCCCCAGCTCAACTTCTTGCTTAACACTTTTCAAGACAAAATTCCTAAAATTTTCAAACATTGCTTCTGTCATTGATGGTTCTAAATTGTCATCAGTTTGTGCCTCTACCAACCTAGGCATCATGTCTAGGCATCCTCCTTGGTTGTAACCTTGTAACATAAAAATTTCCCTAGTTTTAGGTGCATAAGATCCCAAATTTGTTTCCATGAACATGATCTCATTATCTTCTCCATATTCGGTTATCAACAATCAGAGCCTTGGCGTGCTCTCAATCCTTATCTGATTTGGGATTCCTCTCCATGGGAGCCACATGTGCAAAAAATTAGTCGCTATGTATCCATTCAATTTCCTTGCGCATTTTCTACTCAAAAGCATTCCATACCCTTTTGAAATGTCCACAACTTATATGTCAATACAACTCTGAACTTGTGGTTCTGAAGCCAATTGCATATGAATATTGTTTAGTTCTCCTACAACTGGGACTTCTGTCTTAGCCAACTAATTTACCCTTTTATCTGTCTGTAATGGGACTAATCCCAATTTTCTACATATATCAAGGGGCATTACATTACTTGATGCTCCAGAGTCAATTAGACAGTTATGCAACATTTTTCCAAAAAATTCTAACTGACACAAGGAAAGGGGAAGACTCTTCTTTTCCCCGGTAGAAAACCACAAGTTTTTGTGCTCTAGGGTTGAATTCCTCATTGTTCACATTCTGTCAGGTATTTCTCCCATTCTGAATAGCACTTGTTTGTTCTACGAGAGAGGTGAGATCTTTGGCAGTTTCTTCTTCTTGAAATGAAGGGTCATTTTGCAAGATTCCTTCCTCAGAATAGTTTTGCACCATCCCAATGAAGCTTGAACTTTGTGAGACATCAGGTGCACTTGCTTTTACATCAACAACATTCGTGTTTTGTGCAAAACTAGATTGATGATTGTTAGGGGGACCTTTGGGTGGGTATGAGGCATTCTGCGAGATGATCTTTGTAGGTGCATCATTTAGACTTCCCAACAATGCATTCCTTATCTCAGGAATTTCCATTAGTTCATACAATGGTAAAATTACTTTTATCTTCTTGAATTTCTTTAGTACGCAAGAGCTCAACCTCTTGAATTCCCCCCTAGGAGGATTTTCTTTTTGCCTTTTTTCTTGATTTTCCTTTTGTCCTCCATTTTGTATAGTAGAATGTGTCATAGGTTGCCCTTTTTAATTTTACAGAGCATTGGTCACAACAGACTGACCTCTTTCTCCATGTGCACTAACAGGCTATCGATACTCAGATGAATCCTTGAGAGGACTTGGAGTATTACTAGCATTGGGATGTGGAGTTGTAAAGTTATTTGGAGGAGCTGATGTTGTCAACGGCTCATGATTTCTATAATTTCTCTGATAAGTCCTCAATGGAGCATTCCTAGATGTCTGTTGAAAAGCTTGAACTTCACTTATTCCCTCCACTAGGACACTATTGTAAAGTGGAGGGAAAATAAATCCATCCCTATGCAGTGGCTCATTTGGGGAAACAGATGGAGGCTGATTCTCTGGTGGAACTTGATATCATGGCACCTCCATGGGATCATTTGCTGATGTAGGCAGGAATTTTTGATTAGTTTGTATAAGCATGTAATCCTGAGAATCACGAGGTGGAAACTCAAAATTATCAAAGTCTGACGCCTAGTCATATCTGGGATCAGGCACTAACTTATAGCCTATAGGTGGAGGATTTTTAGGTGTAGTAGTGTTCCTTACTTCTCCTTTGAAGATATCAGCTACTCTTTGAAACTCTTGGCAATGTAACTTAGAATGTTGATTAGTCTCATGCAGTCTACACCATCTAGAGACAATGCTACTTCTGCTAGGAAAACTTTGTCAGTAGGTCTACTCTCAAAAGCTGGTGGATTGTCCAATGGTGAAGGAACTCTACCATTGTTTGGATTTGTATTCCATGACCTTTTATGGTACCCTTGATTGTTATTTTGATACCCAGAACTATTTTCTTGATAACCTTGATTATTGTTCTAGTATCCTTGATTATTGTCTTGATGATTTTTATGGTGAGCTGGAGGATTTCCTTGATATCCTTAGTTATTCCCTTGATGTGACTGATAATTTCTTTGAGAATTTTGCAATTGATTATTTTGATTTCTAAGGTGAGTCACCTAAGTAGACAACTTCTTGACTTGTTCTATTAAGTCTTTCATTTCATCTCATTCTTCCTGAGTCCTTGTGGTAGTGGTCATATTCTGAAGGTAGATAGGTTGTGTGGGTGTTATGTGAGATATTAGAGGTCCCAGATGCGGTACTAGCTGATTAGAAGGAGAAGGAATGGGATTAAAAGTAGGAGCATAGCTTAACATCCCTTGATTCAATGTATTAGCATTTCCAAAGTAACCAAGTGCTCCAGTAGTGGTTGTTGGTGATTGTAAACTGATCTTCTCAGCTTCAGCATATGCTTGGATTAAATTGGTGAGGGTTGGATGGGTCTTCTGGATGAACATGGAAGTGAAACAATCCAAGGCTGCATAGTAAATAGGCCTTGTGGCATCATCATTTATGCAGAAAGGATCATGCAACTATGAATAGGCCCTTTGAAATCTATTGTTGAAAGCCCCAATAGGATCACGCTCTTGTCTTCTTATCTCAATGAGTTTCCTATACAATTCAGCAGGGGTGACAGGCAATCTGAACTTTCCCAAGAATGCATCCTTCAACTCTTGCCATGTTTGGATTGAATTCATGGGTAAATTAATATACCAATAAAATGCTTCTGCCCCCAGCAAATATTGGAACAATTGGCATGCCACATCTTCATCTTGAATATTTCTATTTTGTAGAGCATCTTCAAAAATATTTACATGTTCATGAGCAGTGTGGTTGACATCGTTCAAAAAGAACTTAGAGCATAAATGCTTAGGATTCTTTGGCATATGATTGTAAGAAGCAAATGTTGCAAGAGGTGATGCATTTTGTGGTTGCCATCTTTAGAACTTATTGTTGGGTAGCTAGAGGTACAATGGCTTGTATAGGAATTTGTACTATCAACTATTGAATTTGTGTAGCTCCTTGTTGAAATCCTTGAGTGGTCCCCAGCATATTGCGTTGTTGAGGTGGAGTTTGAAATTGTCTCATAAGATCAGCTACACTTGGTGAGTTCTGACTTGTAGATGCTTATTTCTTGCCTTGCCTAGGCTTTGGATCAAAATTTAGTTCTTCTAGTTCTTTTTCTCCTGGAGTGGATCTCAAGATTCTTTGGTGTACCTCAAGCAAGAATGAATTAATGCGCTCTAGTATGTGAAATCTAATTTAATTCCTTCTTACAGGTTCTGGAGGCTATTGATTCCTCTAAATGACCAATGCTCTTTGAACAACTACTTCAATTCTCTGAGCCTTCTTTTCTTCTTCTTCTAATACAAAGCTCACTCGCATATATTGAGTTGCACTTCTCTTAACTTTCTAGGTGAGTGAGTTCAATCTTGCGATGATGTCTTCTTGGTCGTCTCCAAATCCAAGATTAGGTTGTAAAACTAGTATGATATCTCTATGCAGAAGCACCATATCAATTCATGACATGAAAAATTATGTCTTGCAGCATATTCTAGCACCAATTTCAATTCATGGCATGAGGATGGAGGGTTTGCATGTCACCAATGCTTAGATTTTCTAACTTGTTCCAAAAATGAATTTCAATTAGGCCCTCCTTATAGCACCAGTTTCTGTTGATGGCATAGAGATGGAGGGTTTTCACATCACCAATGCTTAGATTTTTTGACTTGTTTCAAAAATTGAGTTTTAATTCTACCCTCCTTCTAGCGCCAGTTTCTGTTGATGTCACGATGATGGAGGGTTCGTGTGTCACCAATGAGCTGACTTTCTATTTTTCTTCTAGAATGAATTTCAATTTTCCCTCCTTCTAGCACCGGTTTCTTGCGAAAAGATCATACGATAACTCCAAGGTTCCTCAACTCGTGCATATGCTCGGTGTTGATGTCATTTTCTGATGATCAGAAGGGGCCTTACATTTTCAATCCTTTATGTCATGATGAGTATGGGTACTATCTTAAGATTTTCAATTAAGCACTATTTTTTTGGGTTTTCACTGGATATGTAGAAATGACAAGGGTTTAGGGTTCGAAGATCCTAGAATCTAATCCTAAGGGTAATGATAGCTAAGGAAAGTACGCTGATGGATGAGTTCCTCAATTTTCCAAGTCCCACTTGACCAAGTCAAGCTACAATTACACATAGACCGGTGCAATCTTCAAGGGATTTGTATGAATGATCAAATTTAAGCACATAGATGGGGGTTTTAGGCTAACTTTACATGATGATTTAGAATCAATAATACATGAAAAGTATGAACCGAAGAAACTCATCAAAACATCATCATATTCTCCAAAACATTCATTACACTTTATCTATCAAACTTAATCTAATTGAGAGAATAATGAGACCAAGCAAGCATTAAGACACATCAAATGATCACCACACTTCAATGAAAATTCTATTGTCTCAATAGATCATAAGCAACAATCTCAGAATTCACCCACTTACAAATGAGAAGAAGAGGCCTTTATACAGGTCCTTGAAAACAATGAAAGGCCCAGATCAAAACAATAATCCATGGCCTAGATCTTGCCACCTCAGTCCTAATTAGTGTTATGGCATAGAAAAGGAATCTACATCAATGCAAAAGAAAATCCACTACCATAGTGGGTAATAAATGCCCATTATGCATACCCATTTAGAATGAAGGTGGGGTGCAATAAATGACCACTACATGTTCCCACTATGCATTAAATGCACCTGTTATCCTATCTTTGACCTCTCTCCTTGAATGTCTGGAATCTATCTACCACTATTTCCAATTCTTCCACACTAACATTGGGTGTCGATTCTTTCTTGAATTCCAAGGCGACCATTGCTCACTCAGACTTCAAACTATTATCCCAATTTGCTACCAAGTCCTAAGCGGAATCCATATCATTTGAGAATATGGAAAGGTTATCATAATCATCCTTCATGAAAAATATCAACTGAAAGGATTCCTCCAACTTTCTCTTCAAGTTTCCTATAGTTATCTCTTCTTTAGTGAGCCTTTGAGATAAAAGCGAGGCAACATTGTTGGAAACCTCCTGCTGGATATTATTAGCCACTTCCTTCTGTCGAGTGGATTCCTTAATGAAATACTCAAACATTTCCTTGGCCAACACCACTGCTCCATACCACCTAGAAAAGTCATATGCTTCACCCTCTCTAACAACCCCACCACTAATTATTTTCTCACTACGTGTCTCCATCAGCTCATGCAAATCTATGATTACCTCATCTCTATAGATGCGTTCATCCTCCCAAGATCCCTTCATACACTAAATTTAAGAAAGAATGGCAAGTGCTCTATTATGTATCTTTACCAAATCCTCAACATTTTTGTAGGCCTCATTTTGGATGCCATCCATCCAAACCTCTAATCCTTGTGTAATCCACCTGATTTTGTCTATTCCTTCAACAAACTCTGTAGGGACAACTAAAGGAACAAATGATGGATCTTTCTCACTGACTTGATGTGAAAGGTTGCTTATGTAGTCATATATGGCTTTACTTTCACCTTTCTACCTCTGATACTTCTCCTCTAGCTTCTTCATTTTATCTTTCATGGCCTGTATGGAGTCATCAAAATCCTTAATGACCTATGCTCTAGATGCCTGACCTAAGTCAACTTCAGTTACATTGTATTCTTCAGGAGGAATCTGATCCTTTTATTTATCTACCATTGGTGTTGGAATCTGCAGGATCCTAGATCTAGATTCTCCTTGGATAATCTTTGTCAACCTCATTGCCTTTCCCCTTTCATCTGACTGGTTGACTCGATCTAGGATTTCCTTGAATTCAGTTGCTAGGTCAATCTCCTTTTCCTGCCTCCTCTAAATCCTTTGTCTCAGCCATTCTGGAACATTTGTGTCCTAATGTTTCTGCACTGCCAACTACTCTTGTCCTTGGACCGTCCTAATATCAATTTGTTCTTCAGCCCTTGGAATTTATGTTGTTTCCATAGGTGCTACAACTTCCATTGTAGGAGATCTTTCTTTTGCTGCAGTGACATCTATCACTATTTTTGGAACTTCCTCTTCCATCATTTCTCTTTCTAGCAGTGTACCGAGACTCTCCTCAGTGGTGATATCCTGCTCTGTGCCCCCTCTTTGTGGTAACCTTTTGTTAGTATTAATACTCAGCCTATCTTGAACTGATCTATTTATGTGGTCCTGCTCCATCATTCTCCTAGTGATATCTGTTTCCTCCCTGGTGAAAGTTCCTATCTCTTGCACACTAGGAGTCTAACTAGGTGAGGATAGCACATCTATAGACATCTTCCTTTTCTATTGTGGTTCTTTATTGTGGAGGTCCAACTTCTTTTTTGCATGTATTTCCTGAGAAACACCCTTATATTTTCTGAGTTCTTTAATACCCAATGGAATTTGTCCCTCTTCCAATGGTCTTCCTTGTGGTTGCCTCGGTCTTTCATCCCTCAGTGCTTGATGACCCATCAGCTGGTATATCCATTTTTCCTTTGTTATGGCCACTTGGCTCAATTGCCTCCCAATTCAGTACCTCATGAAATCCAAGACCGGTCTGGACAAAGCCTCAAGGTCTAGAACTTCTTTTCTTGACCAATCATAGGCACTAATTTCTCTCTTTTCAGGGTAGTATCCTTTATGGACCACATTTAATCTTTCGTCCATCTGGTCAGAAATATGAAAAGTCTTTCATGCTCTGATCAGATTTAGTGGCAATTTGGAATGCATTCTTTTCTTCACTTCATGCTGATTTGTAGCATTTTCCCAAAAATCCTCAAGGTGTGCCATATGCTGATATGTGATCCTAGCCACTAACCCTATCTTATTGTAAGGATCAAACTTTAGCCTTTTTGTATATAGAGGAAGATGAAAGAATGACAATTCATGATGGGACTTCTCAGGTGCCTTCAGATATGGACAAATTCAACTTCATCCTTACCTACGGAAATTGGAAAATCAAGTCCCAATTTCTTCATTCCTTTCTGAATCTTGTCGTAGACGGTCAGTTGTCGGGTGATCTCTAGCAGGACCATTTTATCTGCTGGGTACCTAGGAAGCTTGTATGATTGCCCTGAGAATCCTTGAAGTTTGATGTAGGAAAAAGTAGGAAACTGAATGAACCATGCCTTGTATTCCTCCACCAATTTTATGGCTTGCTCTGATAGTCTCACATGCAGCTTCTTTTGTAAAGTTCACACAATATGCATTACAAATGCATCATTGAATTAGACATAATCATCAATTACATGCAGATGCAAATAAGGATAGCAATCATATACTTTCAACTGTTGAGTTCTACTCCTGATTGCTCCCTTGCATCTCAGTCCTTCATATCTTGTTGTTCGTGCCAGCATGTAGATGAGGTACGAACTCATGTAGAATTTCTTTATTTGCTCCAAGATTTCTGGCTACTCACTCAGGTTCTCACTGATCAACATTGCCCAATCCACATGATTATGCTCTTCCACTACCTACTAAATAAAGTACCACATCCAACTCTCGAAGAGATAAGATTGAGGTAGGCCAAATATCCTACTCAACATCATTATCATGTCAGTATACTCACGGTGGAAATCTAGCCATACTAGCTCTTTAGGTAGCTTGGAAAAATGAGATCTATTCTTTCTTAGCCACTTGTTATTGATGATCTCTTCACAATACTGGACTCTGGTAGTGAAGACTCTTTCTTCTTGGTCCTTAGTTTTTATCACCAATCTCTGAGAGGAAGGAATCTCGAAGGCCTTTGAAATTGCTGCTAGAGAAAGGTTTGCAAGAAAGTTTCCATCAGCATCCTTGATTGTTCTATCTCTCACCTAGTAGTGCCTTCCACACTCCATGATCAATTCAAGATGTTGGAAGGCAGGAGGGAATCCAGCTGCAACCACCATCCCACTATTCACAATCCGGCTGGCTAGGTGTGTCAGATGATGTTCTTTATACCCAAACATCCTCCTATGGAATTCATTTAGGTCTAGTCCTCCAAGGTTGGTATCACTAACTTCTAACAATTTTGACATGATCCTGGACTCCAGATAAATTCTACTTTGCTCATTCTTTATCAACTACCTCCTAGTCATGTTTGTTCCTCTAGGTTCTACCATTTCCTTCTCCTACAAAATAGAAAAGAAACAGACATAAGAGTATGCAGGAAAATAGAAACTAAAACAATTGCTCCAGAAAAGGGAGATTTCAAAATTTTGGAATTTTTGCATTTTCCCTTCGAAATAGGAATTTCTTTTTTTGAGAATTTTCACGAACCTTCCCTCTTACTGAAAAGAAATCTCAAAAATGACCTCCACACTTTCCAAGAAAATTCATGATTCTTTTTCTCTCTCTGCTTAGCTTGCTCTTCAAAATTTGCTTGTGAGAAATGAATTGTGAGAGGGTCTCTTTTATAAACCTAGGAACCCTGGAAAGCTGCTTTAAAACGAGACACTAGACTTAGTAGATTCCTAGTTTTCAAAGATTCCCTGTCATTTGTCATTGTTTTTCTCTCACTTTTTAGAATATGCCAATTTAGGAGCTTTGTCTTCATGGAGAAGTTTCCTCTTTTCAATTATTTTTTATTTCTTTAAAATATTAATTAAATATTAAAGCAATATTTAATTAATTCAAGATTTTAAATCCAAAAGTAATTTTTTTAATTTTTTGATTTTTTGTGTTAATTGATTAAATATCAATAAAATCAATATTCAATTAATTTCAAATCTTAAAACATAAAATCAAAAAATATTTAAAGCAATTTCACTTTTCAAGAAATTTCATTTTTTATTACTTTTATCAATTTTTTGTTGTTTTAATTAAATATTAATAAAAAATCAATATTCAATTAACATTAAAATTTAGAATCCCAAAATTGATTTTTTCTCACTTTTTTCCCAAATTAAAAAAATTCATGCTTTGAGATTTTCAAGATATTTTTTAGATTTTTTACAATTCTCAAAATTTCGACGATCTGGAATCCACAACTTCATTATATTTTGAGCGATCTTTAACCTGAGTCAAGGATTTTCCATTTTCTTCACTCTCTGAAACTACATCAGTTTTGTGCCGTGAGCGCATATTGCCATGAGTTGGAGATTTTTCGCTTTGGAGGATTATGTGACTGCCTTTGGAATGCACTTCAAGTGCATATTCCCTTAGGTGAAGGATTATGTCTTTATTGAAACTCCATGATAGCTATCATTTTGCGTCGCGAGCACACTTTGGATGGGGCTAAGGAATTTACTATTTTGAACAATCTGGGACTGAGTCCATTTAGGACAACGAGCGCATATCATGCTGAGTGAAGGATTTTTACTTTTGGATTTTCCTTGACCGGGCCAGGATTGCACCGCGAGCGCATTTTGCATTAAGTAAAGGATTTTTCCTTCTTTTAAACTTGGTCACTTCCGTTATTTTGTGCCTTGAGCGCATATTACCATGAGTTGGGGATTTTGATTTTTTGGAAAATCCTTGATTGGTCCCCTTTTGCGCTTGCAGTGCACTTTGACATGAGTTGGGGAACTTCTATTTTGTACATTTTGTATTTGCCTCTATTTTGCGCTCAGAGCACATTCTTAAATGAGTTTAGGATTTTCATATTTTTTCAACTCTGCAACCTCCTCTAAAACATGCTCTAGATGCACATCATATTGAGTGAGGGATTTAATATTTTTGGATTTTCCTTCACCAAGCTCATTTTGTGTCGAGCGCACTTTGGCTTCCACTGTGGATTTCTTCTCTTTTCAACATTCTGCAACTGTCTTCTTTTTGCACTGTGAGCGCACTTTGACGTGAGTTAAGGATTTTTTTATTTTTCTACATTCCTTCACTGCTTCCATTTTGCGCTCAGAGCGCTTATCACCATGAGTTAAGGATTTTTTCTTTGAACCGTTCCTTAACTAACTCCGCATTGTGCTCTAGGCACATATTGGCATGAGTGGAGGACTTTTCTATTTTGGACTATCCTTTACCATCATGAGTTTGCGTTGGAGACATGATAGGAATAGAAAACATGAGTTATGGATTCTTTCTCTTTTCTCATCCTATGACCATTAGGGATATGCGCTCTACATTTCTTCTCTTCCAACCTTCTCTCCATTCTTCACATGTCGGAATTCATTTCATTTCTCTAGATTCGTTTAGACATAACAATGACCATGCATGCTGAAAATATCTTTTTGTAGTTCTTAGTGGTGAAAAGCAAGGACTGAATCCTTCGTGCCTTGATAAACATATGTTTTCTTTGGGTAAACTCAACATCACACTGCGAATCCTCAATTGAAACAAGCTCTACTCCCCAGGGGAAAAGGGAAAAAAAAAAGGGAGACTGACCAACAAAGCTACTGGGACAGACTAGGGGGGAAGTGAGCAAAGAAAGGAAAGGGGCCCCATCACAGAAGGGTGAGGTGTGATAAACGTCACAACAATAGGTCATTCTTAACTCGGGAATCATTTTTGTTGGGATATGAAGCCCAACGGTTACATGACCATTCGATTTCTCCCACCTCTTCCTATCCGGAAAGCTCTATCTATAAGTCACTATGGTGTAGCCATATGTTGTAATGACTGTAATGGGAAACTTTGTACTGTACCATTTTATAGACTAATTAATAATCAATTTTCTGCTTGAAGTGTGGACATAGGCAGATTTTCGAACCACAATAAATATTGTGTCAATCTTGTTTATCTTCTTTGTTATGTTTAATTCCACTTTCTCTATATCTTTAATATTCACAATTGGTATCAGAGCTTGGTGAGGCTGAGTAGAGATGGAAGAAGATGTTGTACATTGGTGGCATGGCATGGAGGATGAGGATAACTTGGCTACTAGTGTTGGCACAAAATCAGAGAGGTCTAAAAAGAAGAAAATGGTTTCATCACCTCCCCCTTGTCTTGGGAGGTGTTTTAATTGCAAAAAATCTGGTCATTAGGCTAGAGACTGCAAATCTGAGGATTTGAAAAATAAATGTCACAAATGTAGAGAGAAAGGCCATATTAAAAGGAACTGTCCTAAATTATTCAGTCAGACGAATAAGGCTAATGTTGAATAGATTGAAGAAATGGAAATTGATGTCATCCCGGTGGTGAAGGTCGAGCACTATGATGCCTTGATCGGGCTTTGCATTAATTGTCCATGTGTAGAGTTTGGAATTTTTCTTTCTTCCCTATCATCTGGGGTAGCTGAAATGATTTCTTTAACTATTGGGTTAAAGAGGAAATTAAATTTGTCCAATGAAGAGTGGGATAGTTCATTGAGGAATAAGAAGAGGAGGTTTGAGAGTGTTGTGAAATGGATGGAGTATGACGGAAAGGTGCTTCTTTTCTTTGGTAGCAAGGTGCTCAAGGAGGGAGTGACACAGCATGAGCTGGAGGCTAGAAAGAAAGGCTTGTATATCGACCAAGAAGAAGGTCAAGAGGCCCAAGTTGTTGCTCATCATGTAGATGAAGATGCACATAGTTGGTTGTTTTCATCTTTTGAAGATGGAAGAGGTATCAAACGCAATAGAAAGCTATGGCACATAGAAATGGTGAAAAACAATATTACCACCAATGAAGACATGGGAAAGGCTGATGAAGATATTGCAGTCACTACCAAGGTTGAATGAAGCAGGTTTGCTGTTGCACGAAAACTTGAGGCTGAATCATTATATCCTCAAGAAGCATATGCCAAAGACCAGCATACTGTGCCCAAAGAAACCGCAAGTGTGGATTACACTAACCAAGACATTGCACATGCTAACTATAGATAAGTGATGCTAGAAAAACATTTTTTGGAAAGGTTTTTAATTAGTTTTATTATTTTTATGGAAATAAAGAATGTGCAAAGATTTTCATATTTATATTTAGAATTTAGTTTTTCTTTGTTTTTTTAGTTTTATTCATTGCAAATAAAACTATCTAGATACATGTGTATCTATTTTTTCTTTCCTATTTTTCCTATGGCTATGAATTCTTTATATTCAGCCATTTGCAATATTCTTTTCATAGAGAGGTGCAATAAAAGTTATTTTTAGAATTTTATTCTTTTGTAAAATCTTCATTTGGTATCAAAGCTTTAGGATTGTGAAGCTTTCAGCATGGCAAATAATTTGCAAATTCTAGAATTTAATGGAGTTGATTATCAATATTGGTCAATCAAGATGAAGACTTTTTTTATAGGAAAAGATTTTTGGGAGATCATTGAATCAGGATATGAAGAACCTGAGAATTTGGAAGATCTCACAGCTAATGAGAGGAGATTGAAGAAGGAAGCTAAGAAGAAGAATAAAATGGCTCTATTTCACATTCAAATGGCTATTGAGAAGAGCTTGTTTCCCATAATTTCTAATGCACAAACAACAAAGGAGGCCCAGAAGACTCTAAAAGATGCTTACCATGGCAATGACTAGATCAAGGTTGTGAAACTACAAACCTTGAAGAGAGAATATGAGAATTTGAAGATGAAGGAAAGTGAGAATGTGGGAGATTTTTGTGTAAGAGTCAAGGATGTGGTTCATAAAATGGCCACTTTGGGTGAACCTATGAGCCAAGAGCATGTGATACAGAAGGTATTGAGATCTCTAACTCCAAAATGGAATACTGTAGCAATTATTATTGAAGAAAGTAAAAATTTAGCCACCTTGGAGTTTGATGAGCTAGTTGGATCTCTCATATCACATGAGGATAGAATAAGGGACACTTCTACTAGCATTAGTGAGAAGGATTTTTCTTCCCAATTGCAAATTTCAAAGAATGATGGTGCTAGAAGAAACAATAACAACCATAGAGGTTCAGGAAGGGGTCAAAATCAGAACTTTTCAAGAGGAACTAGAGGAAGAGGAGGTGCTCAAGGAGGAAGAGGCCGAGGTAGATTTGATAAAAGAAACATTCAACGTTACTATTGCAATCGGTATGGACACTATGAGAAAGAGTGTAGGCTGAAATCAGGTAACAATAATGCAAATTATGCTCAACAAGATGAGGATCCTTCCTCTGGTAATTTATTCTTGTGTTATGGAAAAATTGAAAATAATATGAGTGATGTTCTGTATTTGGATTCTGGGTGCTCTAACCATATGTCTGGTAACAAGGATATTTTTTCAAAGCTTGATGATGGCTATAGATCCAATATTACTCTTGGTAATAATAATACTATGAAGGTTGTAGCCAAAGGAGCCATGGAAGTTTAGACAAAAGAAGGTATAAAAAATGTTCAAGATATCTATTATGCTCCAAAATTGAAGCATAATTTATTGAGTGTTGGGCAGTTATGTGAGAGGAATTATAGAGTTGTATTTAAAAAGATGAAATGTACTATCTATGATAAAATCAGGGCAATAAAGTGATTACAGTTGTTCCTATGACAAAGAATAGGATGTTTCCCTTGAAGTTTGGTGAAAATGACAATAAGCTTGTGAATATGGCTTATGAGGATAAAAGTTGGTTGTGGCATCTGAGGTATGGTCATTTGAATTTTCATAGTTTGAAGATTCTAAATGCATTGGCTCTTGGATTGTATAAGGTTGAAGAGCACAAAAAAATTTGTGAAGGATGTGCAAAAGGGAAACATGCAAGAGAATCATTTCCAAAAGGAAATGCATGGAGGGCTCATCACCCACTTCAGCTTATTCATTCTGATATTTGTGGTCCTATGCAAACACAAAGTTTGGGTAAGTCATCATATTTTATCACTTTTATTGATGATTACTCACGCATGTGTTGGGTTTATTTTTTGAAGACTAAGGATGAAGCTCTTGATACATTCAAGAGGTTTAAAGCCCATGTAGAGAATGAGAAAGGAAATAAAATCAAATGTTTGAGAATAGGTCATGGAGGAGAGTATTGCTCCAAATATTTTCAAAATTTTTGTGAAATGAATGGGATCAAGAGACAACTCACAACTGCTTACACACCTCAACAAAATGGAGTGGCTGAAAGAAAGAATCATACCATGGTAGAAATGGCAAGGAGCATGTTACAAACCAAGGGTTTGAACAATAGTTATTGGGCTGATTCAGTTGCTACAATAGTCTGTATTCTCAATAGGATTCCTACAACTACCCTAGACAAGATGACTCCCTATGAAGCATGGTATGAGAAAAGGCCTAATGTAAATCATTTTAAAGTTTTTGGTTGCTTGGCTTATGTTTGTATACCTAATCAAAATAGACAAAAGTTAGATGCTAAAAGTGAATCATGCATTTTTGTGGGTTATAGTGAGGAGAGCAAAGCTTGTAGATTGTATAATCCTATTACTAATAAGATTCTTGTCTCAAGAGATGTGATTTTTGATGAAGGGGGAGTTTATAGTAATAAAAAAGGCCATGTTGAAAAGCCAAAATCAGTTTTGGATGATGATATTATTGTTGATAATAATAATGAGCAGCTAGCTAATGAATCTATTATAGGATCTCCAAGTCCACCAAGTAGCCCCTCATCAATTCCAAGTGCAAGTTCATCCCCAATTCCAAGTTCTACAAGAAGGGTAGGAAGATTAAGTGATATTTATCAGAGAAGTCAAAATCAAGAACATGAAGAAGATCCAATAGGTGAGATAGTAAATTTTGCATTACTTGCTAAAGCTGATTTTGAGCTATCATGTTTTGAAGATGCATGCACTAATGAGGTTTGGATGCAAGCAATGAATGAAGAGATGGATTCCATTGATAGGAATGAGACATGGGAGCTTGTAGAGCTTCCACATGAGAAGAAGAAGATTGGCACGAAATGGGTATACAAGGTCAAGTATAACAGTGATGGGAGTGTGGAAAGATACAAGGCAAGATTGGTTGCTAAAGGTTTCACTCAAAGGTATGGTATTGATTATGAAGAAACTTTTGCACCAATAGCAAGATGAGACTATTAGAATGCTTATTTCACTTGCAACTCAAAAAAAAAAGGACTATTCATCACATGGATGTGAAAAGTGCCTTTCTAAATGGGTACTTAGAAGAGAAAGTATATGTGGGACAGCCACAAGGTTTTGAAGTTAAAGGCAAAGAATATCATGTTTATAAGCTAAAGAAGGCTTTGTATGGCCTCAAGCAAGCACCACGTGCATGGTATGCAAGGATTGATGGATATTTTTAGCAGAATGACTTTCAAAGAAGTAAGAGTGAACCTACCCTTTATTACAAGCAAGAAGGTAATGATATTATCATTGTGAGTTTGTATGTTGATGATTTGTTATATATGGGTAGTTGTTCTAAGAAGAAAGAGGAATTCAAAGTTGCTATGATGAATGAATTTGAAATGAAAGATTTGGGTCTCATGAAGTATTTTTTGGGAATGGAGGTTTATCAATGTGAAAATGAAATTTTTGTTTGTCAAACAAAGTATGCAAAGGATATGCTAAAGAAATTTGATATGGCTGATTGTAAACCTCTTTCTACTCCAATTGCTCATGGAGTTGTATTATGTAGAGATGATGGTGCTAATATTGTTGATGAGACATCATATAAAAGTATTGTTGGTAGTTTGATGTTTCTAACTCACACAAGGCCTGATATTGCTTACTCAATTTCATTGGTTTCAAGGTATATGACAAATCCATCAGAAGAACATATGAAGGTAGCCAAGAGAATTTTGAGGTATGTGAGAAACACTCTCGATTTTGGAATTCACTATTCTTCTTAAAAATTTGAGCTTGTTGGCTTTAGTGATTCCAATTGGGGAGGTAGTTTGGATGACCAAAAATCTACATCCAGTAATTGTTTTTCTCTAGGCTCTAGTTTAATCACATGGAGTTCAAAGAAGCAAAGTATGGTTGCTCTCTCTTCTATAGAAGGGGAATATGTTGCAGTCACTTCAGTAGGCACACAAGCTTTATGGATCAGAAAGCTTCTTGAAGAAATTGGTGAGATTCAGGTTCAGCCTACTGTGATTTTTTGTGACAACATTAGTGCCATTAAATTAGCCAAGAATCTGGTTCATCATAGCAGGACAAAACACTTTGATTTGAAAAAACACTTCATTAGAGATTTGGTACAGAAAAAAGCGGTTGAATTGAAGTAGGTTAACACAAAGGATCAAATTGTGGATATCTTCATGAAGGCCGTTGCAAAGGATCAATTTTTGACACTCAGAGATCAAATTGTTAGCCCTCTCAGCATCAAGGAGGAGTATATGGATAGGTGATGCTGGAAAAGCATTTTTTGGAGATTTTTTTAATTAGTTGGGTTATGGGTCATGGCATTAAAAAATTCCACACATCACTGGCATGGATGACTTGGTAACCGACATGGACCAATTTACAGACTTGTCATGCCAAACACTAGCCCTGGATGCTCATATGCAAGGCTGCATTGAACACCTGCAGCCACAAGCGCTTGGTCAAATCACCCAAATTAGGGATAGTGAGGAGGCCCATCGCAACATTGTTGCCACTGGTTCCTGCAAGGAAAGGAGTATGGCATGTGCTAGAGATTGCACCATGATGTTTGACTCCAAAAATTTCCTGCCACATGGTCATCACAGTCATCAGCTATTTCTATCCATGGGTCTCCCATTCTCTATTGCATATGCTATTGATAACTGTTGCAGATCCAAATTAACTCCTCCATATCGCTCTCCAATAATGAAAGGTTAGCTTTGGGATGCATCACAGTCTAATGCAGGTAACTATTCACATGTTCAAACTGCTCAAAGATGGTTAAATGGTCTATAGCCAACAGTTGAACGTTTTGTCCTATGTGGAAATCAAACCAAAATTCTCAGTGGCAAGCGTAATGAGAAAGTGCAATTTTTCTTGTTTCTACTTGATGTTACTCTGCTCAACTTGGTAGTGACACAAAAGAAGGTGGAGCAAACAAAGTCAATTGGGTGGTGGAATAGAAATCAACTTGCAAAGGTGGCTGAAGACACATTGAGGGAGATGAAACAACTTTCTGATGGGGAAAGTTGGAAACAAGATTTTATGTCACAGAATTGCATTCTGATATACAACATGATGTTTTTAAAAGAATGGAGAAGTATACAGAATTGCATATTTGTGGATGGAGAAGTATACAGAAGTATACAGAATGGAGAAGTATACATTCCTAATGATATACAAAATTGCAATATTGTGGATGGAGAAATGTGTTTTGAATTTGCAACAAGTTGCAGTTTTCATTATGGACTGATGAGAAAAATAGTGTCTGGTAAAGACCGAGGAGAAGATATTTTTAACTTCGATCTAATGTGGAGAAGGCTCATTTGGAGTGTGTTGGAGAAAAATTTGGCAAAGTTGAGATCTTCTCAAGGTCTCGTTCTTCTCTGAGATTTGAAACACGGAGCAAGGGATGTCGCTGTACATGGCTGTGCTGGTTGGACTTCACAAGGGATATTTTTGGGATATGAAGCCCAATGGTCACATGACCGTTTGGTTTCTCCCACCTCTTCCTATCCGGAAATCTCTATCTATAAATCACTGTGGTGTAGCCATATGTTGTAATGAATGTAATGGGAAACTTTTTATTGTATCAATCTGTAGACTGATTAATATAATTGATTCACTGCTTGAAATGTGGACATAAGAAAATTGCCGAACCATGATAAATATTGTGTCATTCTTGTTTATCTTCTTTGTTATGTTTAATTTCGCTTTCTCTGTATCTTTAATATTCATAATTTTGCTAATATCCTCTAGAACAAAGAGATATAACACATGAAATGTCCTACAATGATGTGAGTACAAATATGAACCATAGATGGGATGTTAGAGTCCTTTGGTAGTGATATTGGGGTCAAATAGGGGGTCCCACTTCCTCCAACTCTGTTTAGGCTCTATATTGATAATTTATAAGAATCACTAAAAAGTACCAATGGAGATGGAGTCTAGATAGCTAATTATGTGATGAAAGTAATTTTGTATGCATAAGATCTTATTTTAATTGCCAAAATGGCTGATGGGCTGAGAGAACACTTGAAGGCACTTGAAACCATTTTCCATGAGATTTGGATACAAGTGAACACTAGTAAAACAAAAGTGATGTTCTTCTCTTTGAAAATCTAAACAAGAATACCTAAAACATGTTCCTTTTCAGAGGAAATCCCTTAGTGATAGTGAATGAGTACAAACATTTGAGGATCAAATTTTAGAAAAAAACTCAATTGGGAAATGTGCAAAGCAAAAAGAGTTTAAGGGGGTTGGAAAGTGTTGTACTCCTTAAAAAATAAGTATAGGAATACTGAGCTAAGGGATTGGAAGATAAAGAAGATGTTGTTTGGGGTATTGGTTACCCCGACGATCCTTTATGGGTGTAGAAGTTGGGGCAGAAACATGTCATATCAGAAATGAAGGCAAGAACACCTAACTAAAATTGAGTGTGGGTTGGCTTGCAATCACCCATCCTAAATCTTTAAAGAAAATCAAGAGCATACTTCTATTGGAAAATTGAAATACTAACAAAAGAGTAATAAATCTAAAGACCAAGGAAATAATACTCCACCAATCCTTCCACAACTCTCCTAAGTAACTCCTCTCCACCTCAATAGGAGATGATCCCACCTCTATAAGAACAATAGAGAAGGGAAAATCAAAGAAGTGAACCAAAATTACATTCAACCCCATATATGAGTAGTTACAATAGGGAGAAACCCAAAAAAAACATCCATTCTCCACACCTCTAATGCCATCATCCATCTCAATAGAAAGGCAGTCACCTCCATTAGATAAAAAAGAGAGGAAAAAATTGAAGAATGGTCTGCAACCACGTAGTAACTGCATAGAGAGACTACACCTCAATAGGGGCATGTTCCACCTCAATAGTCTGAAATCTATGGAGATGAATCCATCCATGAGCAACATCAGCCCACTGAGAAATAGGGCATAGAATAATCTGGGCTCTAGTAGGGTCAAGCAAAAATCAAAGACCACACCACCCTAAGCAAAAACAAAATAAGAAAAAGAAGAGCCCTTAAAACTACCAACAACCACTTGGCCTTTAGACAGAATATAGCCAACACTAACCATGGTGCCCATCACAACCAACAAAACATAAGCCAAGCTCTATAGAGAAAGAAAAAATAGGAAACCACCAAAACACATCACACACAACCTCAATAGGAGGAAAAAAAAGATCCCCCATTAGGGAGATCTAAACATGATCCACATAAAAATGTTTATTAAAATAGATTCAGTCAATTTATTGAAAAAGATTGAGGGGGACAAAAGAGCCTTTAATCTATCTACACATGCCTTAATAAGGACAATTATAATAGGATCTCAAATATAGTATTTATAAATGTACATTATGTGACAAATATTTTATATTAATATTCAAGATTAAATAGTTTGCATTTCCATGTTATAATTAGATATTAAACAACTATAAATTATCATCATAAAAAACTATTATTTATGAATACAAAAAGTTTTTAATATGAATACTATGAATTATTTTATTAAAATATTTAAATTTATATGTTATATTTTATATTAGATTGTGCTTATATAATATCATTTAATTTTAAATAAATCCTAAATATTTATATAAAAAATATTTTACATATTTTATATAGAAATTGAATATAATTCATTGCAATCAAGATATCTTTATATTTTATATTTTATTTTTTTCATAAAATGTCAAAAATTATTTCAAACACTATTTATTAAAAAGATCCAAGTACATGAATTAGCAATAAAGATTAGATAATATAGATATCAACATCAAATCACTTTATCTTTTAAAAAAGTTTAAATCAAATTATATAATTTATATAAATTAGATATTCTATAATTATCACAATGAAGTTTACAATAAGAGTATGTGGCAAAGTAATCTTTCAATTGAAAACAACATATATAGTTCGCAAGTATTAGAAGTTTAAAAAGGAATCCATTTCTTGGGATATAAGACAAAACCGAAGCATTGTAATTGTTGAGAAAAAATAGATGTAGTAGCTAATTATTTGTTGAGTGGATGTACCTATATTCAATTACATACTCCTTCAATAATCTTGGAAAGTTCAATTTTTTTTTTTGTCTACATATCAAATTTGGAAACTAGACATGTGCATTGGAGATGTGAAGGTCATTGCACTTGCGAAGTACTACTATAGGTATTAGGTAAAATTAGTGGTAGAAATTGGAAAGTATACTCCAAAATTGAATATGTGTAATGATTTTTCTTCAATAGTTAGGAAATCAATTGCTGATAGATTGTACATTTTTTTTTTTAGAATATGAAAATTCTAGATGACTATTGCATGCACATTATAAAGAATTCTATCACTTATTTATTTTCCATTACAGACTTTCTTTTGATTTAGATGTTAGGTTTGAGGGATTTCTATTCTACCAATCTCATGCCCAAGATTGACCCAAAGCATTTAGTTTTAGAAATGTGAATTTCACCTTTCTCTTTGAACAAGAAAATTTGATTGATAGTGTTTGTGAGACATATGTTCTCTTTTCTTTTAGGATTTGTACTAAACTTTCACAAATCATATTATTTTAAAAAAATTTCTTGATATTACTTGCCTCCTACATTTTCCATTCTAAATTGCCATTTCCAGGTTCCTTATATCTACACCTTTTGTCCTTTCATCAATTGAAAACATCCATATTAAGGTTTGATTTTTTTGTTTGCCATTATCTTTGTATAGCTTTTATGTTTTTTTTAAAATTTCTTAATATTACTTGAGGGCGTGGGTTGCATTCCAAGTAGTGTGGAACAAGCTTGGACTGTATTCTTGTATGGGATCAGCTTTAGCTATATTCATCAAATTTTAAGACATAGGTTACACTTTATGTTACATCGAGTTTCAAGGGCAGTGATGGTATGGGATAATGAGACGTGTTTCAGGTTTAGTAGCGCTTTTTCATAAAACTTCTACTTTCGTAGAATTTCAAGCGATCTCTCATCATTACTTGGTCATCATAATCTTCGACCAACAACTTCAACTGCATCTGCACAATAAATTCGGTGAGCAGACAAAACAAACGTTTTCGAGTGTTGGGAAATTGCTTGAATCTCTTCTCCTTGTTAGCTAAAGCCCAAAAAGAAAGATGACCTTTGTACACCTATATTCATAAAAAAAAAAAAATTAAGAACAACTTCAGTCATTAGAATCAAATTTATGCACCCACATACTCGACACATTAAACATATCAAATGTTGGGACCATCATCCTCTCTATTACATTCTAAAATTACTAACAATGCACGCTGGGAGCCAGCACAATGTGACTGTTGTAATGAAATAGAAACACAGTATTTACAATCGAATCCATTTTATATAATTGAAAATCTAATTGATACATGATAGCGTGGAAAAGTAATCCGATAGCAATGAACATGGCCATATCCTTAATGGACTGTCTTTGAGGGTGACGAGCACGCAGAGCAAAGAAGCACACGTTTGGGTAAAGCGTAGCCCTACAAACATAATCAACTGCATTCTCAGCTTGGGCCTCGTGCAATCGTCTGGAAAAGCACTGTGCAGGGGCTGGACCCCTGTGTACCAGGGTAATGGCTAAATAGCTAAGTAAAACGTAAATTATAAAGAGGCGAGTGAATAAAAAAAGTATTCCCCTTGGTAAGATACGTGTTTTAATTTGCTGTTTAGACGTTGCCCTTACGTACATGACAAAGCTAGCTAAGAACAATGAAATAACAATCTTTTTCATCTTCACACGAAAGGAATCACTCCACTAACGCTGAACGACACGAATTGTAGGACTTTTTTCTCACCATGCGAATTCTTGACAGACTGGCGTGCAGTATTTATAATTAAAATGTCTTGCTCAAATTCTATGATTGCCAGTGTGCATGATGTGGACAATGGACGGTGAATTTAGGGTACCTCGTGCGTCTTTGTAGAATTGCATCTTTCGATGTGACAATGATTGTGAACTAGTCGTGTTTACAGTTTTTGAAGGAATATTTCTGAATTACCACGAGCCAATATATACTGGATTGATTTCAATCGATTCCCCAGCAAGCAAGAGGACAACAGAGAAGTTGAAATGAGAATCCCGACATATTTGTTTTCCTAGTGATGACACCCATTTATTTACAGTAAGCGTCAGCAGTGACAATTGTGGGTGAGTCCACTATTTGTGCATGTTGAAATTGGAAGGCCAACGGACATTTGTCTGTTTGTGCCTTGTCTTTCCAGCTGTTCAGATTGAGTTTTATAAATAAGACTCATCTCTTCATTGTAATTAATTCAGTTTGAGATTAATAGAATTCTTCTGCTCTCAGTGTGGACGTAGCCACTATTGTGGTGAACCACGATAAATTTGTGTGTTCTTTGTTTTATGTACTCTGCTGTTTTAATTCTGTAATTCTGGTTTCAATTCAAATCTTTTAAATCTACAATTGGTATCAGAGCGAGGTTAATCGCTGGTTGAAGATTTCGTTTTCAGAATTATGGAAGAAGTAAGAGTTCAGAAATTTTCTGGGAAGAACTACAGAATTTGGAAGATTCAAATGAAAGCGTTGTTAGTCAATAAAGAGCTTTCGCTTGCACTTGAAGGAAAAGCGAAGAAACCCACAGCCATGTCAGATGAAGATTGAGAAAAGCTTGATGAGAAAGCCATGTCAACAATATTTTTGGCATTAGGTGACAATGTGCTGTATAATGTTTTAGACAAAACTACAGCTAAAGACGTATGGGATAAATTGGCTTCAACATACGCACAAACATCTGCTGTGAACAAAGTCTTCATCATGAAGAAGTTGTATAAATTTAAGATGAGGGAAGGTGAATCTATGACAAATCACCTCAACGAATTTAACACCTTGATCAGCCAAGCGAATTTAGTTGGCATGACACAAGATGATGAGAATAAGGCTGTTCTATTGCTATGTTCTCTTCCTAATAGCTGGGATGGACTTGTGATAGCCATAAGCACTTCAGCATCAACTACCAAGAAGTTGATTTTTGATGAAGTTTCAGCCACCCTGCTGTCCGAAGATTTGAGGAGAAAGAATGATGAATCCTCTTCCGGTAATGCTCTCACAATGGTGAGCACCGAGAATAGAGGAAGAAGCCAACATAGAGGCAGATTTAACAACAATCAGAGGTCCCAATCTGCAAAAAGATCGCAGTCAAGAGGGAGACAAAACGGTTGCTGGTTTTGTGGGAAGGCTGGGCATGTTAAAAGGGATTGTAGAAAATATAAGAAAGCACAAGAACAAGTATTGGACAGTCAAGCAAACACAGTTTGTGAAAGGCATCCAGGCATCCTAATTTTGTCAACAAGTGATACAAAAATTGATTCGTGGGTAATTGATTCGGGAGCTTCCTTTCATGCTTCCTATCTCACGGATGCTTTTACAAATTATCAAGATGGTGAATTCGGAGAGGTGTTTTTGGGTGATAACAAAGCTTGTAAAATTGTTGGAAAAGGAGATGTTGTCTTGCATCTTGAAGGAGGAGCAAAATTACTTCTTAAAGATGTTAGACATGTTCCTCAATTAAAGAGGAATCTGATTTCTGTCAGTCAATTGTACACCTAAGGATTCAAAACTGAACTTACGGATTGATGGAAAATAGTCAAAGGTTCCTTGGCTATTGCTAAAGGAGACAAAATTGGAAGTCTCTATATTTTGAAACCCATTGATAAGGTGGGAGTTGCTTTAACACTTGTGGACAGTGATGTTGCGCTTTGGCATCAAAGGCTGGGCCATATGAGCAAGAAAGGCCTTGAGGTAATGCTGAATCATGATCAATTATCGGGTCTCAAATCTGCAAATTTAGAATTTTGTGAGCATTGTCTTCATGGGAAACAAAAGCGGGTCAATTTCTTGAAGGATGGACATGATAAAAGGACTACACCTTTGAAGTTAGTGCATTTGGATGTCTTCGGACCTACGGAGGTAACCTCTTATGGAGGCGCACACTATTTTGTCACCTTTCTTGATGATAGCACCCGAAAGGTATGGGTTTATATGCTTTCTAGAAAGTCAGAAGTATTCTCAAAATTAAAAATTTTTAAAGCTCTTGTGGAAAATCAGAGTGGTCATAAAATTAAGTGTTTAAAAACGGATAATGGAGGTGAATTCTGTTCGTTGGAGTTTGATAACTTTTGTGCAGATCATGGTATAAGACGAATTAAGGTTGTTCCTTATTCGCCTCAAGAAAATGGGGCAGCAGAACGGTTAAATAGAACCATTCTTGAGAAGGCACGGTGTATGCTTTCAAATGCTGGTTTGGGCAAAGAATTTTGGGTGGAAGCCTGTAATATAGCAGTCTATTTAATCAATAGAACTCCTTCATCTCATCTTGAGTTTGGCATTCCGGAAGAGGAATGGCTGGGAAAAAGGATTTCATATTCACACATCAAAGTTTTTGGGTGTGAAGCTCATGTTCATATCCCAAAAGAAAAGAGGACAAAGTTGGATTTCAAATCACAAAAGGGCATTTTCATTGGCTATGGTGAAGATCAGTTTGGTTATAGAATTTGAGATCTAGTTGAAGAGCGAATCATTCGCAGTCGTGATGTCATTTTTAATGAGCAAAAATTTTCAGCTTCTACAGACATTAATAAGTCTGGAAATGATTATATTTCCTTCACAATACCTTCAAATGGTATTAATCCATAGGGAAGAAGCTCCTTTCAGGCGACTCCAACCTCCGTTCTCAATTATCCTTTTCAATCCTTATCAAGTGAGGATGATCTATTCAATGAAGAACAGAGAAATTCAACTAATGACAGTCAAAAAAATTTTGAAAATAGGGGAGAGCCCACGCTCTTCCCCTCCCCTCCTCATAATAGTTTCTATCATACATCTCTCGACAGTCATATAGCCCACAGTAGAGAGAAAGTTCCTTTTGACTATAGAGAAGGAAATTTATAGACACCACATGAAGATCACCAAACTAATCTTCAAACAACTCATAGTTGTCCTCTGCTACCTCATGGCAGGGATGGAAGTGCTCATGACGCGCTTCATGACACATATGATAGTTGTGAAGATCCACTGTGTAGCTTTGAATATTCATTGCCAGCTCACAGCAATGTGCAAGTTCCACACAGCAGCGAAGATTATTATGGCACTCCTAACACACACGGAAGAGGAGATAGCATTCACGGCAGGGAACATATAACTCACGGCAATACTAGTTATGATAATAGAGATCCTCATAAGACCACTCATGGCAGAGGATATACCAGTCACGACAATAGACATCACGCGTCAGAATTTATTGAATTCAATGATTGTTCTAACCACTTCACCTGCCCCTGCTCTCCAGGTTTCGATGATAGAGAAAATGGTTACCGTAAAGACGCTCACGGCAGGTCTGGAAGTTATGATAGAATTGGAATACCTCTTGGCAATCGACAGTCTCCTCTTGGCATTGATGACAATAGAATAGGGTCTCACGGCATTGACATTGATCCCTGCCCGCATGGTCATGCCGATAAGGTGGACTCCACCGTAAGGATGACTACTCCCTTCCATATGTTTGCAGCTCCTCACTCCCAAATTGCGCATACACATGACAGTGTAGACCAGCGTGGGCATTCCAAAAAGGACATAGTAATCACGTCTCTTGACAGGGATCAACATGAATACGACAGGGATGATAGAGCTATAGCAGCTCATGATAATTTGCAGTTTGATAGTCATGATATAAGGGAAAGTAGTGACAGGGATAATACTCAGAACAGAAGAGTCTTATCATGCCGTAATAACTCGGGTATACAGAGGACATGTTCCTTTCCCATTTCCAAAGGCAGTCCTCATGAGTTACTTACCAACAGAGATCCTTTACCTGGAGAAAATGCTGATAATCAACTACAGAGAATTCATTCTTGTGTACCAGATCATCCCGAATTGAGAAGATCCTCAAGAGAGAGGAAAATTCCTTCAAAATTTTCTGATTATCAGTTGTTATTTGCTGAAGAGGCAGAGCCAGAGCTCTTAATTTCTGAGCAAGTTGAACTTGCAACTTTTAAAGAAGCATGTCTAAGTAATGATAAAAATGATTGGTTTGTTGCTATGACAGATGAAATGAGTTCGCTTGAAGCGAACGACACCTGGGATTTGGTTGCTCTTCCACCAAATCAAAAACCACTCAAGAACAAGTGGGTCTATAAATTAAAAGACGAAGGAGGAGGTCACAAACGGTTCAAAGCTCGGTTGGTAGTAAAAGGATATGCTCAGAAACAGGGAATTGATTTCGCTGAAATATTCTCTCTGGTTGTGAAGATGACATCAATCCGAACAGTATTGGGATTAGCAGCCATTTGGGATCTTGAATTGGAACAGTTAGATGTTAAAATGATGTTTTTACATGGAGACATTAATGAGGAGTTATATATGCATCAGCCTGAAGGTTTTGTGAAAAAGGGGCAGGAACATCTCTTTTGCCGGCTGAAGCGTAGTTTGTATGGGCTCAAGCAAGCCCCAAGATAGTGGTATGTCAAGTTTGACTCCTTCATGCTTGAACATAATTTTATCAGATGTGAATCTGATCTGTGCATTTACTATAAGACACTCCCGAATGGTGAATTTGTTATTCTTCTTCTCTATGTTAACGATATGTTAGTAGCGGGAACAAGCTCTAAAATTGTTAATGAACTGAAAACTAAATTGGCAAACACATTTTCCATGAAGGATTTAGGGGCAGCCAAGAAGATTCTTGGTATGACCATCACCCAGGATAGGAAGAAGAAAGTGATCACATTGTCACAAAAGGAGTATATTGACAAAGTAATTCATAGATTTGGTATGGCTGATACGCATAGTGTTTCTACTCCACTTGATTCACATTTTTAGTTATCAGCAAAATTGTGTCCACAAACACAAGAGGACAAGGAATATATGGAGGACATTCCTTACAAATATGCAGTTGGTAGCATTATGTATGCTATGGTTTCGACACGTCTCGACATTGCTCATGCGGTGGGAGTTGTAAGTAGATTCATGAGCAATCCCGGGAAGACTCATTGGGAGGCTGTCAAATGGGTACTAAGATATCTCAAAGGCACTTCAGATTTGGTATTATGTTTTGGTAGCAACAATGAATAGTTACAGGGATTCACGGATTCAGATCTTGCTGGAGATTTGGATAAGCGTAGATCTACTACTAGTTACACATTCATGTTTGTTGGAGCTGCTATCAGTTGGGCTTCAAGGCTGCAACATTCTATTGCTCTTTCTTCTATTGAACCTGAGTATTTGGCTCTTCTGAAGGTGCTCGGGAAATGATCTGGTTGCAGCGATTACTTGGTGAAATGAAGTATCAACAAAAGGATTATGTTCTTTTCAGTGACAGTTGCAGCGCCATATTTATGGCTCACAATCATACTTCTTAGCGACGTTCAAAACACATTGACATTCATGCTCACTTTGTTCGGCATATGGTTGAAGAGGGCAGGTTGAAGGTTGAAAAGATTGATACTAAAATCAATCCAGCAGATGTATTCACTAAAGTTGTAAACAAAGAGAAGTTTGAATGTGCAAGAACTTCTCTTGGACTTGTTAAGCTGAAGTAGATCAGCATGTAGAGCAGGGGAATTCCTGATCAGCTGGATTATCCGTTGACTTTCGATGGGAGTTTGTTGAAATTGGAAGGCCAACGGACATTTGTCTGTTTGTGCCTTGTCTTTCCAGCTGCTTAGATTGAGCTTTATAAATAAGACTCATCTATTCATTGTAATTAATTCAGTTTGAGATTAATAGAATTCTTCTGCTCTCAGTGTGGACGTAGCTACTATTGTGGTGAACCACGATAAATTTGTGTGTT
This sequence comes from Chamaecyparis obtusa, assembly GCA_027943335.1. Taxonomy (NCBI): domain Eukaryota; kingdom Viridiplantae; phylum Streptophyta; class Pinopsida; order Cupressales; family Cupressaceae; genus Chamaecyparis; species Chamaecyparis obtusa. Next base: position 131,743 of record BSBK01003326.1, on the reverse strand, counting down.
CTTTGTTTTATGTACTCTGCTATTTTAATTCTATAATTCTGGTTTCAATTCGAATCTTTTAAATCTACAGTGCACACACGAAAATTCTTGAGCAACCAATCCATCAAAGAGTTGTCTTCAAGCAAATACACAGTCTATTAGTGGTAAGTGTTAGCATTGACTTTTATGGGTGAGCCCCACTTCATGGTTTTGATGTTTTGTTTCTGTGCGTTTATCTTCGTCGAAGTTGATCATTGTATTATTGTTGTTGATGATTACATGATTGTTTTAAGGATTGGTGATTACATCCTTATTGTTTTGTCTGTCTTGGGACTGATCCTTCTATCACTGTTGTTTTCTCTTTGGGACTGATTATTGTATTGTTGATGTTGATTTATCCTCCATTTGAAGCTGCTATTCTTTTTAATGCAAATCAATTTTATTCTATATATAAAACTGTCTTAAAATGCGTAGAAAGATTGGGTTGGAAGGGTCTTCCTCTTAAATACCACATTCCTCTTTCTAATTCTTCTCAATCAGGATGATCTATTCTAACACATCAACTCCACTACACTCACAAGTCTTATATGCACCAATTTAGAATCTGAAGTACCTTTGGACACGGTCATATGAGAGCCATTTATTAGGCTGATAGACTTATTACTTAAAAATCAGAAATTGAGAAGAATATTTTTCATTCTAATTTTTACAATGAATTTGTACAGGTACATATACATCTTCTAGATCCTACAATCAAGCTGTTGCCTTATGCATACAACTACATTGTCTACAGGATAGGAAAGAATCAGAAATCAGTTTAGGAAAGAATCAGAAATCAAGATAGGAAAGAATCAATCCAATATCACAACACTCCCCCTCTAGTTGGTGCATATATGTCACACATGCCCAACTTGCCCAAAAATTTTGAGAACACTCGACTTGAAACTGCTTTGGTGAGAATATCGGCCAACTGATCCTTTGATCGAATTGTAGGCAGCTCCACAATCTTATCATCCAACTTTTCCTTAATGAAGAATCTGTCTACCTCCACATGCTTTGTATGATCATGTTGAACCAGATTATGAGCAATATCACAAGCTGCTTTATTGTCACAATATAGTTGAATTGGCTACCTAAGCGGACAACCCAAATCTCTTAGGAGAAGTCTTAGCCACAACGCTTCACATACTCCAAGTGCCATACCTCTAAATTCTGCCTCCGCACTTGATCGTGCAACAACATTATGTTTTTTGCTTCTCCATGTAACAAGATTACCTCCTACAAAGGTGAAATAACCTAAAGTAGAATGCCTATCATCTATTGCTCTAGCCCAGTCAGCATCAGTATATGCATCCACACTTTGATAATCCTCTTTTTTAGTGAATAAAATTCTTTTTCCAGGAGCAGACTTCAGTTACCTCAAATGCACATAATTGCATTCATATGTTTCTCTCCAGGATTATGCATAAACTAGCTAACAATACTCAATGCATAGACAAGGTCCGGCCTTCTGTGTGCTAAGTACATCAATCTTCCTACAAGTCTCTGGTATCTTCCTTTATCAACTGGTACCTGATTAGACTCAATACATAACTTCAATCCTTCTTCCACTAGTGTATCAGCTGGTTGACATGCTGACATACCAGTTTCCCGTAACAAGTCTACGGCATACTTTCTTTGAGACAAAAAGATCCCTTTATCAGATCAAGACACTTCGATCCCAAGGAAATATTTCAAGGGACCGAGGTCTTTCATTTTGAATTCTCTAGACAAGTAACCTTGTAGAGCCCTCCTTTCTTTAGGATCATTTCCTGTAACCACCATGTCATCCACATACACAATAAGTGTAGTGATCTCACCCTGTTGTTTCTTTAGGAATAAAGTGTGGTCTGAATTGCTCTGACGGTAACCAAAGGCTCTCATAGAATATGTGAATCTTCCAAACCACGCCCTCAGAGATTGTTTCAACCCATATAGTTACTTTTGTAATTTGCACACCTTCCAACTATGTATTTCTGGTATCATGCATCCAGGTGGGAGTTCCATGTAGACTTCTTCGGAAAAATCTCATAGAAAGGTGTTCTTCACATCAAACTATTGTAATGGCCAACCCAAGTTCCTAGCTAGAGACAACAAGACTCGTACTGTATTGATTTTAGCTATAGGTGCAAATGTCTTTGTATAATCAATCCCATAGGTTTGGGTGTACCCTTTTGCCACCAGTCTCACCTTAAAGTGTTCAATTGTACCATCTGCTTTGTACTTCATAGTATAAACCCACTGACATCTAGCTAGTTTCTAACTAGTTTCTTTCCTGGTGGACGGTCAACAAGTTCCCAGGTTTTATTTTCTTGCAATGATTTCATCTCCTCATTCATAGCGGCTTTCCACCTTGGGTCAGCTAAGGCTTCCTGTATATTGCTAGGAATAGATACAATAGATAATTGATTTACAAATGATTGATTTGATTTGGACAAATGATGGTTAGACACATAATGACTCATGGGATATTTAACTTTACTAGAAAGTTTGGGTTCATATGTGGGTTTAGGGATACCTCTGGTGAGATGTTGTGGTAGCTATTTTCTAGATGGTTCAGGAACATCCTCAGTAAATGATTGATTTGGTGTATCAATTTCATGTGGGGTGAGGGACACGGACAAAGGTGGAGCCACAACTTCAATTTCTGGGTGTTCATCACTACTTTGATCCAAAGTTATACCATACACCTCCAATTCACCCACTTCTTGATTAACATGTTAAGAGAGTTCCCCTTCTTCAGAGATGTCCAAGTTACCCATATCTTCAGAGATGTGAACATCCACATCTTCAGAGATGTGATCATCATAGTTTAGAGTCTGAATTTCCTTCTAGTACTCCCCCTGAAGTTCAGACTCAGAGGAAAACTACATTGAGTCTTCATGAAAAACTACATCCAATGTAATAAACATTTGTTGGGTTGGAGGATGATAGCATCAGTAACCCTTTTGATAAGCAGCATATCCTAGAAAGACACATCGTAGTGCTCGAGGAGATAAATTGTTGCGCTGATTCTTATGGAGCTATATGAATGCTACACAACGAAAGATGTGAGGAGGTAAATTTGGGATAGCTGGAGCAACAACTGCCTCAATGAGAGTGTGGGATGGTGTCTGGAAATCAATAGTGCTAGAGGGTACCCGATTGATCAAATATGTTGTAGAGGTAAGTGCTTCACCCCAATAGGACAATGGCATATGGGCTTCTATCAACGAAGCACGGACAACCTCCAACAAGTGATGATTTTTCCTCTTGGCCACCCCATTCTGCTAAGGTGTATTGGAACAAGTAGTTTGATGAATAGTTTCGTGTGCTTCCAGATACTACTGAAGTTCAGAACTCAAATATTCACCTCCATTGTCACTACGGAGAACCTGAACTCGTGCATTGTACTGAGTACAAACCATGTTATAAATTTTTTGAAATAGCAAGTTCACTTCACCTTTAGACTTCATTAAGCACACCCAAGTCATCCTGGTACAATTGTCAATAAAAGTAACAAACCAACGTGATCCACCCAAGGTAGTGACTTTGGACAGACCCCAAACATCAGAATGTATGACCATAAAAGGAACTGAACTTTTATTCAAAGTTAAATGGAAAAGAAGCACAATGGATTTTTGCAAGTTCACAAACTTCACACCGGAAACTAGAAACATCAAATTTTGCAAATAAACTAGGAAATAATTTCTTCAGGTAACCAAAGGAAGCATGTCCCAAACGTTGATGCCATAACCAGATTTCAGATTTCTGCTTCTCCCCCTCACAGCCATCCACCATTAGAGCTTGATGCAGCTTGTCCGAACTCTTTGACACCAAGTCCAAGTAATATAGCTTCCCTCACCTAACACCACAACCAATCATTTTCCTTGTTTGGATGTCCTTAAACACATAGAAATCAGGCCAAAAAATCACAACACAAAGTAAAGTAGTGGTGATTTGGGAAACTGACAAGAAATTGTAATCCAAAGATGGAACAACTAAAATGGAATCTAGATTCAAAGTATCAGTGAGAGGTAAGGATCCTTCTCCAATAACTGGGGCTGAAGAGCCATTGGCAGTGGAAACAAATTTTTGTGAGGATGGTTTAAGGGATGAGACTTGTCTAGAATCAAACGTCATATGATCCGTAGCACCAGAATCAATTATCCATGCACTATTAGAAACAAGTGTAGACATATTTAAAAACTTACCACCATTACCTACCGCTATTGCTAATGTTGAGATCTGTCGAACAACATCATCCTCTGTCTTTGTTTCAACAAACACAGCACTAGAGGTCTTCTTGGAATTCTTCTTACATGAATCACAGCTACGATCCCACCATTCTGGATATCCCACAAGTTCAAAGAAGTGACTTTTGGTATGATCAGTTTGATTGCAATGGGTGCATTTGTAGGTGGATTTATCAGCACCATTAGTGATCTTAGGTGGGCTTTCAGAAGGTCAGTTATGATTAGATCAGTTTCGAGTCACCATGGATGAAGCTTCAATCTTTTTTGGTTCTCCAATCATCATTGTGCGTCGAACAGATTCACGGCGGACCAATGCATAACATGCTTCTAATTCGGGGATAGGATCCTTTCTCAAAAATTCACCACGGACTTGTTCGAAGTCACCATCTAATCCAACAAGAAAAATACGCACCCTTTGTTGCTGAACTAATTTTCGGGAAGATTCAACATCGTTCTCACTTTCCATGATCATCTTATCACGATGATCCAACTCACCAAAAATCTCGGTTAATTCTCCATAATACACAGAGAGTGTCCTGCCATTCTGTTTGGCAGAGAAAGCCCTTTGATTCAAGACAAACACTCGCAATTCATCTGGTCCATCATAAAAAGCCTTAGAAAGAGCTTTCCAAATATCTCGAGCAGTGGGTAAGCGAATGTATCGCTTCATAATTTCTGGGGACAAATATCAACAACCATCTCTTGACCTTTTGATTGTCTGCATACCACTTCTCATATCCATCATCCTTCTGGGTAGGTGACTGTGAATTACCACGGATGAAAGAGAGTTTGTCCTTCTCAGCAATATGCATCTCCATGATTTGAGACCACAAATCATAGTTTATTTCATCGAGTACAATCCCTGCATTGAATGATGAACCTTCAGATTGAATAATAATGAGAGTAGATTTGGTCTGAAATACTTCCGAATCTAAATCAGCCATGGTTCAATGAAGGGGTACAAATGATTCAAGTTTTGAAGCTCTGATACCAACTTAAAAATCAGAAATTGAGAAGAATATTTTTCATTCTAATTTTTATAATGAATCTATACAGGTACATATACATCTTCTAGATCCTACAATCAAGCTGTTACCTTATGCATACAGCTACATTGTCTACAGGATAGGAAAGAATCAGAAATCAGTTTAGGAAAGAATCAGAAATCAAGATAGGAAAGAATCAATCCAATATCGCAATGTTATTATGGGCAAAACTTCCACAAGATTATTCTTATTATCCAATGTGATTTTTCTTCACCGATGCCACTTTCCGGTGTTGTATTATTGTGGATTCTGTACCACCATTAGTAGGCTCTAGAACATGGATGCTGGCTAAGCTTCAGATAGAATGCACCAAAGACAAAAAAAAAAAAAAAAAAAAGTCAAACTTTTTGTTTCTAGACACTGATTTTTTTGCAAATCTTTTGTAGTTTTCGTTTACAAAATATAAAGATGATGAAGAACAAATGCTGAAAATTTCACAAAAAACTATTGTATTTTTCATTTTTTAAAATTTAATCAACCATACATTCTATATTTGTTACGATCTGTCCAACAGGGATTCCATCAGCATTCCTACCAATGCTTTTCATTTTCCGAGCGGCGAACATGTGGGATTTGGTGCCAATAAGTGCTAGAATCTGTTGCAAGGTGAAAATTTCCCATTGTATACGCTTGGTTGTTATTAAGTGTAGTATTTATGGCTCGGTATGGAGATTAATTGTAATTTAACTGAATTGCTTCTCGCAGCATCATATAAGAATATCACATATATATGGTTTGTTGTACATTGAGTCGTTTTATGAGTGATTTGTGCGTTGGATTGTTATTTTAAGTAGAATTTACATAAATGAATACTAATGTTAATCTAGACTAAAAAATTCATGCTGTGAATTGACAATATTTCTCAATTGTGCTGTGTCGAATTGGAAGCCTATTTTTAATAGAATTAAATACATTGAGAAAACGCAACAGTGAACTCAAGTGAGTCATACAGTGGCCATTTATTATCATGGGAGGGAAAGATTGATCAGAGTCCAATTTTTAAGGCATTTTAGATTAGTGCATGGCAGTGGCACATGATAATTTATTTTTCACAAATACAACAGTTAACCAAACGGACGTACAGAATAGATGCAGGGACATTGATATATTAACAATTTTATCAGGCACTCCGAATTATTATTGATACTACAGAATTGAAAATTTGATGACAATAACTAATGCGTATACAGTAAATGAAATTGAATCACAATTTGGAAGCTATTTCGGAACACCTAAGCTATATGTTTAAGGCCCAACATGGGATTTGGGTTGCAATTTAGAGATCGCAAGGTTTCCTGGATTTGTGCAATGCTCAAGTGTACTAGAGTTTTATTTTTTTATAAAAATATTAGCTGCATAGTTAATGTAACGGTAATGTGTAGGCATTGTTGAGGGCGTTGGGCCCTGTTCAATAGTGAGAAGGGCCCTTACGTGGGCCCTATGCCATTACATGTGCCCTATACAATCCGGAGAAGGGTCTTTTTCAATAGTGAGAAGGGTTCTTATGTGGGCCCTATCCAATAGTAAGAGCCAATAGTAAGAGATGAAAAGTAGTTGATATAATTTTAGAATTGTATTGAGGGTTGTAGTAGTCCAAATGATCTTAGAATTGTATTGTGGGTCTTAGTTGAATAAGAATCTTTGTATTGTGGGTTGTAGTTGAATAAGAAACTTACATTATTTTATGTAATTTTTATAATTAAATAAATTGCATAGTTTTCATAAAGTGATAAGTAGTTGATAGTCATAGAATGAATTGTCTTTAAATAAACCTCTATGTAGACCATCAAACAAAATAATTTAGTAGAGTATGTTCCTCTACTCTTTAAGAATAAAACTTAACTAGGAGAAGAATACTTTAGTGAACAAACTATTAGAAGATTAAGAAATTGTTTATTTACATCCTCATATGATAAGTTTTAAAATGTAGTAGTAAATTTAAGATTGTGGAAAAATATTTATAGTGTGAGTGACATGTTGTAGAAGATGAATAAGATAGTTGCCTAATAAACTTATATTCTCTGATTATGTAAGAATGAGGTCTTGATGCAACCAAAAATCAGTATAATTGAAACATGTCTAGTGGTCCAAGTTCTTGATAGAGTCAACTTTATGGACATGATGAAAACTAGATTTTAAAACTAAATATACTTATAAATCAACTATTGATTATAAATCAATTTAAAAAAAATTAATTTGAATTTATGAATTTAAAGAAGAAATTGTCAACATATTTATATTTGTGGTAATACTTTTATAGATAATTATTTTAGGTTAATATTTAAAATATTTCAATTGTCTTCTTATTTTTTATTTTTTGTGAATAATAATTAAATGAGAGAGAGAGAGAGAGAGAGAGAGAGAGAGAGAGAGAGAGAGAGAGAGAGAGAGAGGAATGTCTGTTTATGTGAGTAAGAAAGATATAAAGTTAGGGATAGGGTTGTAGATAGGGAGAGTGTGTGAGATAGAGAGATACATATGGATATAAAAATAGAGAGGGATAGATATCCACAAATATACCACAATATCATCATCTGATATATAGATATATCTTACTATCGGCACAAACATTGCACCCCTCAAAGGTGCAAGTTCTAGTAATATGATTTTATGAATATGCATTGTCTTTTTGGATAAAAGATAAGGCACTCATTTATTAACTTTGGCAAAGTCAAGATATTCTATGATTTAAATCAAAGCTTTTCATTTAAGCTTTCATGTGGGTTACAACAAACTAAAAATTGAGGCCGTAAAATTTAAAAAAATTAACTTTAAAATCTTCAAATGAATCTATAAGATTTTAACAAGAGATGTGTTGTTATATTGTTATCAGGATTTAATTGTAGTTTTTGAGCGAAACTCGTCGACTAATATTTCATAAGTAGTGGTTGACAAGAACTCATCTCTCATGAGAATGAATGGAACACTTAGCACTCATTGCATCTAGGTAATGGTTACAAAAGTGAAGCATTCAGTCTAACTTAGAAATTACACAATTGAACTCTGACATCAATAACACAATTTGACTTGCTATGAAAAATATCTTCTACTTATTGAAAGACATATTATTTAATTTTCATTAGATTCATAGTGCAATGATTATATCTAATTTAATGATCTCGTCACAATAATTAAATTCTTATGATAGAAATAAAAGATTAATTCAATGATCTCAACCACAATAATTATAGGCTATTGCGATAGAAATAACATCTAATTTTTTTGAGATAATTTTTTTAACTCTTTAAGATTTAAATTATTAAAATATTATTATTTTTAATTTATATTTAATTCTAATAAAATTTCTTTTACATTGTATTATAAAAATGAAAATGGTATAAATTAGTTTGCTTTATAATTTCTTTTAATTGAAAAATTAAAATGAAAGGTGGATATCTAATTTATTTTGAGAATAGATTCAAATTTGACAAAATAAGACTAATATATTTCCCTTTGTTAAATTTAAACTTTTAAAGTAAAGATAACAATGGTGACTATTTACATTTAATTTTATATTTGTTTTCATATTTTTAAGGAACAATTATGTTTCAAAATTATTTTATGATTATACAAGTTTAATATGTTTGCAACAACTAAAATATATTTTAATTTTTTAATAAATTAAATTTATAATCAACTTTACTAATAAAGTAATATTCCATCTACACCTAAATTCATTTGATTTAACTTGAAACATAGGCTAGTTATCAAAGATTGATTATAAATTTTAAAGCTAATCATGTCTAAATATAAAAATGAGAAAATAGCTTAGCATGATCTAAAATTGAAAATAAAATAAAATGGAGATGTAAATATTAAACAATATTCTAAATATGTATTTTACAAATGAAATAATATAGCATTAACTTCAGACTCCCATTTATGTAGAAATATTTTAGATCAACTTATGTGCAATAGTTAAAATCCAACTTTACATGTCTTGTTACTAAACCCATGGCCAAAGACAATGGATTACATAATCGACCTAAACATGAAGATTTTTTTATAGGTTTAATAAAGTAAAGTATAGATTTAAAAAAAAAGTAAAAAGGAAGAATAAAACATTATCATTGAGTGATTAAATTTTAAATATACAATAGATGTAATGTTGTCGCTTCTAAGATGTGCATGATATAAAAAAAAAGAACTCATTAGACAAAAAGGTTATTTTTTTGACATTGGAAATCAATTACCATCTAATTAATATTGATAAATAACTAAAAAAATGAATAACTAGCATGAATTTTCCCTATTCTAAAATGAATCTCCTAAGTTCTTTTTGTTGACAACTATACGACCTTGACTTGTAGACAAAAACAAATCTCCAAAAGAGAAACAAGAAGCAACACAAGAAGTTATTTCACCATAAAAATGAACTAATTGGATTGATGTGAATGAGATGATACACAATGTACAAACATGTATAATATAGTTAGGTGTAAAGAAATATAGGAACAACAACCTCCAACTACTGTGACAACTAAAAATTAAATGTACCTAACATTAAAAAATAATGTACAATTCTATGCAACTAAATATTAAATGTTTTTAACTAAGTAAACTACACTAAATGTGCATGGTATAAATGAATATACCAATAGCCCCCTTAAGTGTAAATTATGGAGAAATATGTAAAATGATGTAATCACTTAATGAAAATGTGATATGCAATAGGAGATGCATTATGAAGCCTAGACAAAAAAAATGCCATATTAGGTACCCATGTAAAACCAAAAAAAGGAGAAAAACCTTGTGGGCAAAAACTCCTTGAACTAAGAGAGAAAACATAAAATGTTCAAAAGAAAAAAGTGACACGAAAGAGAACTTTTCAAGAACCTACAAGGATAACTTCTTTCATTTCTACCATTGATTGTGACTGAAGATAATCAAGAGATGCCAAGGTTTAGTGAAGATGTTTAAGTGGTCCTACAATAGTGGGTTACACCTTTTTTCTAACTTTGAAACTGAAACGAACATACTAAAAAAAAGTCGTATTTAGACACCTATTGCTGCTAAACCATTATGAATTTGAAGATAATGCAAACTAGTAATTTTTAGCATTATGTGTATAAATTATAAATATATTAATTTAAAAATTCATGGAATTGATTTGTATCCATTTTTCCACCTCCTTTGATAAATAGTTTTTAAAATAAAACAACATTTTCAAAGAGTAACATATACTTATTGCTTGTTTGAAGTAAATGTTTATCTATGTTGTTTTCATTAATGTCAAGCATACTTTGTGTATCTAGGGTATTTTTTGTGTGAAGGATATTTAGTTTTGATGACAAAAAGTGTACATTATGTAGATGCTCAGTGTAACATTATGAATAATGTTCATTCTGCATCATGGAAGTTGCTTAAGTATAGAACATTATGGTTTATTTCTGAGGTCTGATGGTTTTGAGTTAAATACATATGTCTATCTAGTTTATCCAGAAGAATGTTTGTTTGACAAATTGATACAGAACAGGTCCAGAGAATCCAATTAAGGACAGTCCCAACAAGTAGCCAAACACCCACAATAGAATAACACAACCAGATAATGATTCAATAGAATTTTCATTAACATGTCCAACTGTAAGGCCTTCCGAGTTAGGGCCAAATACAATCAAAAGTATTTTTGCAACCTCTTAGCTAGTCCAGCTTTGAAACAAATCAACAACTGATGGAAACCCTAAGGCGAATCCAAACTTGAGCTTGCAAGCCTCCAAGCAATCTACTTGTCTCCAAGAAAACAAGCACTAGCTCTACTATTACAACTATCAGGAAACAAATATGATCTTCAAGATCTTGCAGGATCCAAGTCTACTTAGATACTTCCATTGACTAACTTCCAATGCCCATCTGCTGCCTAAACATCTACCCAAACACTCCTTAAATACATTTCCTCAACCAAAAAGTCAGCTGGAAGAAACAATTAACTCCTAAGCCAAGTCGGCTTCTACTACAAAAAATATTAAATGAAACCACAGTCAGCTCTCAAATAGCCTTACAATTATTTAATTCTCCATGTCGGCCTCTAGATCTACCTAGGACAATGTAACACAAGATACCCACATTAAATACATCAAGTCGGCCAACCAAATCCCTAAGAACTCAAGTCAGTAAACAAGAACTACCAAGTGCCAGAGAAACAACTAAGCACTAGTGAAATAACTGACCATCCCAAGCATTACGAAGAAACACAAGCATCGTCAAGTACAAGTTCCACTAAGCAAAAGAGGTTTCACCGAGTTCCTTCAATGACTGAGCTCCCTTCAATAACTAAGACAGTCGGTTAAAGCTGCAACCAAGTAACACAAGACCAAAACAACACAACACCATGCAGATTTGATGATGACCCAAGAGTGCCCCTGCATCAGACACCCTAGGTTTGAAAAGATGTTCTCATAGGCTGGAAGAACATCTTCCGAGATTCAGCACATAAACCCTGAACTGGTTCTTCACATACAATCCATTCAAATCTTCATCTTGCACACTCTTCCACTTACACTTTCTTTGTATTTTCAAATATTTCATTGATAACAAACAGGTTTGTTCTCCATACTGATCATCCATCCTCTCAGGATCTGACAACTCAACTCAGCTAGCAATACTCAGGCTTCTCCTACTGAGTGTTGTATCCAACAAAGGCGTCAAGGAAAACTTCATGTCATCCTTCTCAAAAGTAAACACATTCTTCACACAATCATACATAGCTTTGTAATCATATTGCCAAGGTCTACCGAGCAATACATGACAACTATTCATCTCCACAATATCACACAACACTAGATCCTTATACTGGCCAATCTAAAACTCAACAAAGAACTGCTCCCTTACTTCCATAGCATGAACATCTTGTAACCAACCAATCCTATAAGGACAAGGATGTTTCATTCTCTTCAAACTGAGCTCCTAAACCATGTCCTCGACAACAAGGTTATCAATACTACCACTGTCAACAATAACATCACAAAGTTTACGTCTAGAATTGCACTGAGTTTTGAACAGCTTAGTCCTCTGACAAGGTTCCACCTTTGTACCGAGCAATTTTCTCCGAACTAGAATGTTCTCAGATTTAGGTTCATTCTAATTATTCTCATTTACCACAATAGTCTGTCAGTCACCAAACTTCTTTTGTGCACACTCAAAAGAATGGTTTCCTTCTTCACCATAATTATAACAAGTACCCTTAAAGATAATCCTACCTGTCTTCTTCTTCAATTCTAGAGGTTTCAGTTTATCCTTCACTGAATGATCAATATTTTCCTTCCCTCAGGGATTACTGTGTTGTTTCCTTTTTAACTTATCTTCTTCCTTCATAGCATACTGATAAGCATCTTCAATAGAATCAACCTTCAGCATACCAAGCTCATCCTAAATATTGAATCTCAAACCATTCACATACCGAGCTACCTTTTCTTTACCAAGTTCTCTATGTCTAGACCGAATAGTCAACTGATAGAACTCCTTGGTATAGTCCTCCACTGTCAAATCTTTTTGCTTCAGATTCTGCAACTTCTTAAACAAGTCAAGTTCATAGTCGAAAGGTATGAACTTAGCTTTCAATTTAGTCACCATCAACCTCCACTGATTGATCTTCATTTTGCCTTCATCTTCTCTATCTCTTTGTAATTCTTTCCACCAAAGAGTAGCATGTCCTTTCAACTTTGTCTGTGACAATCTCACCCTAAGAGGATCTTCAATTTCTTCAAGCTCAAAGAAGTCTTCTAGCTCACCAATCTAATCAATCAAATTCTCAAGTTTCAAAGTACTAGAGAAATTAGAAACTTCCATTTGGTAACTAGTACTTAACCGAGCTCCAGATCTCTACAACCAACCAATTTTGTCTTCACCAGATCTATCCCTTCGATCGACTCTATCATCACCACTAGATCCAGCAGCTTCAAAGTCTTCATCAACTTCCTCATAACCATCCTCAGTACAAGATTCTGAGGTACACCAGTCATAGCCCTCATGATCTATGCAATCATGTCATTCTTCATTAGTTACATCTCCGATCTAAAATTAGATCCACGTTCTCTGTAATCCTAGATTCCATAGTATCATAGAGATCCACAATCACTCTAGGGTCCAGCCTTCTCACAAGCATCCTCAAAGATAAGAAACCCTCTGCAAAAAAACCCTATACTGACCACCTTGTGACAACCTCCAATTTGTATGCAACTCAGATCAACCTACCACCTTGCATTGACAACTAGGCCACAATTTCACAAGTTCATAAAAATGGGTCTGCAACAATCGCACACAATTCCTTCGCCAACTCTCTCCCAACAAGATCAACTTTGCAAGATCGCTTCAATCAAGATCAACCTTCGCTCTGATACCACCTAATGCAAGATAGGTCCAGAGAATCCAATTTAGGACAGTCCAAACAAGCAGCCAAACACCCATTGCAGAATAACACAACCAGATAATGATTCAACATAATTTTCATTAACATGCCCGACTGTAAGACATTTTGGGTTAGGGCCAAATACAATCAAAATTATTTATGCAACCTCTTAGCTAGTCCAACACTGAAACAAATTAGAAACTAATGGAAACCCTAAGGCATATATGAACTTGAGCTCGCAAGCCTCCAAGAAATCTCCTTGTCTCCAAGCAAACAACCACTAGCTCTGCTATTACAACTATCAAGAAACAAATCTGATCTTCAAGATCTCGCAGGATCCAAGTCTACTCAGCTACTTCCACTGACTAACTTCCAATGCCCATCTGCTGCCTAAAAATCTACCCAAACACTCCTTAACTACATTTCCTCAACCACAAGCTGGCTGGAAAAAAACAATTAACTCCTAAGCCAAGTCAGCTTCTAGTAGAAACAAATATTAAATGCAACCACCATCGGCTCTCAAATACCTTTACAATTATTTAATTCTCCATGTCGGCCTCTAGATCTACCTAGGAGAATGTAACACACAATACACACATTAAATACATAAAGTCAGTGAACCAAATCCCCAAGAACTCTAGTAAGTAAACTAGAACTACTGAGCGCCAGAGAAACAAGTGAACACCAGTGAAATAATCAACCATGCCAAGCATTACTGAGGAGCATAGGCATCATCAAATACAAGTTCCATTGAGCAAAAGAGGTTTCACCAAGTTCCTTCATCGATTGAGCTCCCTTCAATAACTGAGACCGTCGATTAAAGCTGCAACCGAGTAATTTAGGACCAAAACAACACACCACCATGTAGATTTGCCGATGACCCAAGAATACCCCTGCATCACAAATCTAAGGCTGTATATTGTTCATGACCATGGTTCTAAATAGTGGAAGACAAGTATGTAACATGGTTAGTTGTATGGTTTTGAATAGTGGAAGGAAGGTATGTATTGCTATAGAACTGTGGAAGATGGATATGTATTCCGTGAGAATAATAATTTATGTCTGGATGGTTCAGATGATGGTAGTATATTTTAATAGACTTAAAATTTACTGTCTAGATGGTTCAAGTGACAAAAATGTTCCTCAATATTTTTTTAGTTCAATATGACAATTATGTTCTTCATATCTTTCTATTTCAAAAGACAATGTGGTCGAGATATAAATGTGAAATAGTATCATGGGTATATTGTTGTATTCATAGGTAACAAAACTATATTGGTGGTTTTTGGAAGGTTTATGCTCTAGAAATAAATTTTGAAGATATCGAGACATGATCTATAGTGATTTCTAGTTTTGGTCTTGGTTGTGGCATTCTTTGGTGATCTTAAAAGAGTCTCCAGTGATCTAGAAACACTTTATTAAGAAGCATGTCTTATGATCTAAGAAGGATATGTTGTCTAACATGCATGATTTTGACATGGAAACTAGTGTGGCATGTTTGAAATAGATTCTAACATGAAATGAATCTCACTATAGTGTGTGGGCTCTAGATATAGCTATCATGTGGTATAGTTCCTTAGGTAGTTTTCTTCTAGAACATGTTTCACTTATTAATGGCTGGTTATTACGATAATTGTAGATATGGTATTGATTAATGTGTAATGTGTTCATTATTCTTCTTTCTCTTGAGATGGATTATGTTTCTAGATTTAGTTCCATGTGCAATATTTAATGATTGTTGGTGATTCATGTTTAGGTTCAAGTATTATATTGAATTTTTATTTGTTATTCCGATGAATTCATGATAGTTTGATTTATGTGTTTAATGTTTATTTCTCATCTGAATGGGTCTTTAGTCTGGATGCTTTTGGCATAGGACCTTATTGTAATATATTAGTGGTTTGGCCACCCTTATTGTGTTCCCCAATGATCTACATTTTATATAAGCACTATTCAAGGTTAAGGAGATGAGATGTGATATGAAGTATATGATGTGTTAGCAAGTGAAGATTTATAAGAAAAAATTTGTGTAGAGTAGAATTCAATGAAGAGCTATGGTAGAAAAGTGAAGACAATGATTAAAAGAAGACAATATTGACATAGTTGTGCATAACTACTACGTTATAGGATAATTTTGTTAGATTTGATAACCATCAAATCTTCCCAAGAACAACTGCATGCAAAGACTGCTACAAGAATGAAGACAGAAGAGAAGGCAGAAACTATGGCGGCCAAAAGGCCAGAGACAGGAAAATCATTGTGATAGAAAAAAGCTTCTATTAACCAAATGAAATTACAATACAATCTCCTTATGAATTACAAAGCGGTGAATCCTTATAAAGGATACCGAAACCCTAAAAGGGAAACTTCTAAGAAATGGAAACTTTCCTAAGTCTAACTTAAACAAAGAGTAGATAAACTAATAATTGACTAATTTAATTATTAGCAATACTCGACTACTCTAACACCCCCCCTTAAGTGTAACTTAGGGAGAAGCAAAAAAGCTAAACTACTACAGAAAACAGGATAGATGGGTCCCAGCAACAAGGCCTGATCAGGTACCCAAAACAAAGAAAAAGATGTCCCAGAGAAAGGAACAAGAAAAGAGCAAGAAGAAACTCTGAAGCATGTCTGAAAACTCTGTCAGAAGATACTGCTGGAACCCCCACTGAAGTGCATGACCAGGTAGAGAAGACAAACGTCTGAAGAGCTGATCAATCGAACCAGGAAGCAATAGAACCAACAGGTGAACCCCCCCATAATGCTGAACTGGGAGAGGTGACAGGAACACTGAAATGCGATGCCAGAAACAACTGCAGAAGAAGAACCAGGAACACCAACAGTGCAACAGAAGCACACACATAGGATAAAGGGCGGTGTCACAGACACACTACATGGGCTAATGTCGTGGAAGGTATGCTCACTTGACAAAGGTGGATGTGCCTAAAGCGGCATAAACATCATAACCCCCCATGGCACTTTATAACAGAGTGCGAGTACATCAACCGAACAAGGTGTACAAGATCCAAGAATGCAGAAGTAGGCACTTTATCTTAGTGTGTTTTACAGAACAAAGATGCAATAGAAGAGCATGCAAGCTCAAAAGCCAGAAAGAAGAGTGAGCTATGAACTCAGAAGAAGAGATCCCCGGACCTGTAGAACCAAGCACTCCACCAGAGGGCATAAACTGCCAAATGCGGAGGAGTGAAAACTTGGAGTAGAATCTAGAAAAATAACCTCTGCCACTGAATAGCACACTGAACCAGCTTTCCGACGATATCTTGTTTGCCAAAAAAGGAGTTCGGATGAGCCAGATATGACTCCCGGAAGGCAAAAAGAGATATCAGACTTCAACAGCAAAAAAACACTATTGAAATAGTGGAACCAAAAACCCTAACCTCCACCATCGAAAAGTTCTCGGAAAGAGCTTTTTGATGGTATATGGAAGTCAGAAAAAGACCCCCGTATGCTCCCTGTAGAGTGAAAAAGGCCCAGGTACCCCCAAAAAACCCACCAAGGCATGTTTTAAGCCCCAGGGGCTTAAAAAAAAGGCCCCTGGGCCTATGGCGCGCGCAGGGGGTTGGAACCGGAGCTCTCGGTCACCCATGTGACCACCGCTAGGGTCCGCAGGGCTTAAAAAACCTGTCGAGCGGCCGGCGGAGCGGTGGGCGGAGCGGGGCCGGCGGAGTGGAGGCCGCAGAGGGCGGCGAAGGAGCCTTAGGTGGCTGTATAGAGTGGTGGATGGTGGCGGGGGCCGCGGGAGGGCGGAGCGGGGGCCGGCGGAGTGGAGGCCGCGGAGGGCGGCGGCGGCACGGGCGCGGGCGGCAGCACGGGCGGCGGAGGCCGCAGAGAGGCGGAGCGGTGCTGGGAGGCGGCGCTAGAGTGGTGGCCACTGATTTTTGTGCCCGTGCGGCCCGTAGGAGGCCGAAAAAATGTTTTTTTAATTTTTTTTCGATTTCCGTGCCCGTACGGCCCGTAGGAGGCCAAAAAAATTCCCCAGAGGCCCCGGTGTCCAAATCGGATGAGCTTTATATGGATTCTGGGGTTTTTGGGCCTTCTGGACGCAATGGAAGTGTCTGTTTGGGCCCAAAATGCCTCCAAAAATAGAGACCCCCCAGAACCACTAAAAGAAGCCAAAAAAGCTTCTGAAACCCTCTGTGCTTCAATAAAACAGGAACAGTGAACCGCAGATCAGCTCTGATACCATGTTAGATTTGATAATCATCAAATCTTCCCAAGAACAACTGCATGCAAAGACTGCTACAAGAATGAAGACAGAAGAGAAGGCAGAAACTATGGCAGCCAAAAGGCCAGAGATAGGAAAATCATTGTGATAGAAAAAAGCTTCTATTAACCAAATGAAATTACAATACAATCTCCTTATGAATTACAAAGCGGTGAATCCTTATAAAGGATACCGAAACCCTAAAAGGGAAACTTCTAAGAAATGGAAACTTTCCTAAGTCTAACTTAAGCAAAGAGTAGATAAACTAATAATTAACTAATTTAATTATTAGCAATACTCAACTACTCTAACAAATTTATCTTTATATACTCTAAAGACTTGTATGTATATTTGACTGTGAGTCTCAGGTACATTAATAATTTTTTGAATCTTGCTAATTTGACAGTGAGCCTTAGTTTACAAGTCTAGAGCTGTGAGATCCTTATATTGATTTTGTAAAGGCAATGAGCCTTTTCAAAGTAGTGAGCTCCTATCCTCATTGTTATCAATATAAATATATCATTGATCTATTTTTGTGGTAAATTTCTCAATGTGGTTTTACCTAGTTTGGGTTTTCTATGTATAAAAATATTGGTGTTCATGTGTTAATGTTTTTAGTTCCTTGTTTATTGATTTGAGTTGAACTATGATTTACATTTAAGATCAATTATTTGTGTTAAGTTTTTTTAATGTTGATTCACCACTCTCTCAACATTTAATCTATAGTCAACAATTTGTATCAAAGAAATGATCCCCTTCTAAAAGATTAACCTCTTGAAGAAGATCTGAGATGACACAAAATTTACACTTTCAAGCTTTGATGTTCGATGGCATAAAATTCCCTTATTAGAAGGACATGAAGGAAGCATACTTGGAAACTCTACATAATAGAATCTGGGATGTCATTCACACTATTTTTGTTCAACCAGTTGGAAGAAATCTAACTACTGAAGAAGAAAAACAAAAGGAAGCATGAAATCAAGAGCAATACTTATCAGTAGTTTGTGTGACACAACACTTGGATAATTCAAGGGTATAAAAGGAGAAAATGAAATTTTTGATAAGTTGGTTTTGGTATATAACGATGACTCAAAGACTAAGCAAGTTAGATTAATGAACCTAAAGAAAAAATATGCATCTTACTAAATATATTTTTCATGTAGACTGTTCAAACATTGATAGATAAAAATTGGGAAGCTAAAAATTAAATCTTCTTTGTTTTGAAGGGTATTTCTTGTGGTCAACTTTGAATCAAAGAATGATAAAGATTGGATCTTGAGTTTTGATGCATGGATAATGAAAGTAGAACACATCTATACCCAGAATTGGAACCAAAATTTGATTGGGAGTGATACAACCTTCAAAGAGCTAGTGTGGCTGCATCTATATAATATTCAATTCAAGTATTAGATAGTGGACTATCTATACAAGAGAAGTCACAATATAGGGAACAACCTAGTTGTATGGCTTGATGATGGTGAAGTTTCCCCTTTTGCTAGAATCGAGATGATTTCCATAAGGAAGATCCCTTTGAAGATGAAATTAAAATCTTCATCTATGAACTTTTCTAATGACAAAGATAATATTAATTACTCTCTTCATAATTTAAAAATTGAAATAAAGATAATATTATTTCATTAAAATTATAATATATCTTATTTTAATACACATTCATCCATCAAAATATCTATATAACTAAAGATGCATTACATCATGTTTCATCCAATAGTGTGATTGTTTGTGCTAGTATAAATATTTAATTAGTGTTACTAAAGAGTATTTAACCTAATTTATATTTTTAATGTTGACCAGACTGAGATATCAAAGACTCAAGGACTTTAAAATAAATCTTCAAAGAAATTGAGCTAAGGCAACATAGAAGGATTTTCTTACTAATTTGTTAAAAATTATAACTTTTTTAGATAATCTAAAGATTAGGATTTTAAAAAATAAAAAATTAAGCATCAAAATCCAAGAAGATGATTCATTAACAAAAGTAGACAAATATGAAAAAATATAGCACAAATATAAATAAAATAATTTAATATATTAAAAAAAGTAATGAAAAAATTCACATCTATGTGGATGAATTGAAATCAAGAAGATAGTTGAAAATTATTAAATTGTAGGCAAAATAACTTTCAAATTTAATTATTTTTCCACTATGTCGTATCTATAATATTGAACACTTCATTTAAAAAATTAGGTTGGATAATTTAAACATATTTTTTTAAAGTGCTTGGTAAACTATTTAACGTGAGTGATAATGCTAGCATGGCAGACCTTCTGGCTCCATGTGAAATACTTTTGACTTGGAGCTATGACCTAGTGAGGCCACATTAGCGAACATTGGATTAGTGAAGACACAAGCCCACGATCACTATGGCCCAGTGGAGGTTTGAACCTGGGTGGGGACAACAACAACATCACCACTTAACCAACACACTAAGTAGTGAACCTCAATTTAACCACAAAAATTAAAAGCATTGAATTTTTTTAATAAAAATGAATGACATATTATTTTTGCAATTAAATCAACTAATATAAAGTATATAATAAAGTCAAGTTGTGACATATACAATAGTGATCATGTCATTCAAACCATTAATACAATGGACAATTGATTGGATGAATTACATACTTTCACACATATCCTTTTTAGAAAGAGAAAATTTTGATTTTTGTCCTTATTGTTTCTAATATAAATCAATAGAAAGACAAATAAATGACATTTTTAGAATCATTTGAAATAGAAAATTAAATATAACTATAGACAAAAATTTAATATATTCAGTGTTTATTGAATTAATTAAAAAGTTAAATTAAATAAATTTACACCTTGACATGAACTAATAATATGTTTTATATAATTTATTTTCAAATTTAAAACTCTTTAAAATATTTTTATTTTGTATCACAAATAAGAATCGTATATATTTAACCATTCTATTTCAACAAATTTTATTATTGAAACTTATTCATTGAATTATTTAAATAAAAACAATAAAAATCTCATTCTTTTTTTTCTATTTCAAAGTATTAATTGTCACTACATTGTATTATTCAATTTAGAAAAATGTACTTTTTAAACACATTAATTAGACAATTATTATTGATTTGATTTAATAATTTATGTACATCATTTCAGATAATTAGTTATCATAGGTTTTTTATGTTTTAAATATCAAGACTTAGTTAACTTTCTTTAGTGTTATTTCTATCAAATATCATCTCTTAACTCTTAATCTTTTAATAGTATTTTTAAAATGATTATGATGACAACATTTTGTATATATGATTTTGAGTCCCTTCAAAATCTATTTGACCCTTAATCAAAAATATTTAATTAGACAATTACTTAGATAACAAGTAATAGAGTAATAAACAAAAACAAAAATCTCATACAACACACAAAATGAAAAAAGTTATGTAAATCTTGTTAAGCGTTAAGATCCTTACACTATGAAAAAAGTTATGTAAATCTTGTTAAGCGTTAAGATCCTTACACTGTGTAAAATGAACTCACTTCATTTCGAATAAAAATTAAAATATCTATAATAATCAAATAAAAAGTAAAATGAAATAAATATTAATAATTATAAAAGAACTATATGGGAAGCAACTCAATAATCATTCAATCGATTTGGCTAATTTAAAGTTCACTAAAAAAATAATTTAGTAGGCTAATACTCGACTATGGCACATCTAAATAGAGGAACTATTTGACTTCATTAGTACCAATGATACACGATTACTAGGAAATTTGTGCATAACTATTAGATCAGTTGTGCAACTTTTATGGTGGTGAAAAAAAATGATGAACATGACAATATAGAAGATGTATCAAACGTTAACTTGAAATGTCCACTTTTAATGCTTTGCACATATAATGAATCCCACCATATTTATCCTAACCATCCAAAAGCCAAATTAATAGCTATTAACACTTAAATCACAAACAAAACAAAAAAAAGTCATCAAAATTTGATGTACTATTTAAAAACTTAAAATCTAATGTGATGTTTAAGAAGTTAGAATGGGTGAAGTTATACTCTTCCCTTAATTATGGATTACTAAATATAGTATTAACCGTGTTAAGCTTTGTTGAGCATGTTTGGTACATGGAATATGGGCTCTAATTTCGGAATAACATTTTCGGATTAGTAAATTCGCTGTTTGTGTCCATCCAAACAAATAAGAATTGGAATTTCGAAATTTCAATTTTGCCCATAAAATGGGCATTTCATCTTCCATCTGAAAAGGTGAAATTAGAAATTCCACTTTTCAAATGCTCATTTTATGTACCGTCGGGTCCGCTTTTTGCCGTTAATAATATTTGACATCCGAAATTTCATTTTCCGCCAGGCATTTCGTTTCATTTTCCACCGATTTTGTTCTCATCGTTCCATAATCTGCAGAGCATAGTGAATGTTTGCATTTCATTTCATTTTCCCCCAATTTCGTTCTCATCGTTCCATACTCTGCAGAGCATAGTGAATGTTTGCATTTCGTTTCATTTTCCGCCGAAACCATTCGCTCAAGCATCCAAACTGGTAGTTGGGTTTTGAGGGGACAAAGGCACAGCAACAAAGATAACGCACAGCAACAAAGATATCAAGAGCGCCTTGTTCAAGAAGCTGTGACGAAACCTCAACGATGGAGTCCAAAACAAGAGTCGATTTATTCCCTGTAGTTTTATTTCTGAGATTTGAAACCTACTAGTTTTTATACCGTGTAGAAGAGTACCCAAAATCTCATGCAGACATGATTTGAATTTAATTTGCAACTATTGTCTCTAGGTTTTGCTGTTGATGGGTAAAATTACTGTGATATTTGATTCTTGTCAGATATTCAAGTGCATCTTCTTAGTCATCTTCTGGGTGAACCAAAGAGGTCATCCTATATTCTGGAAATCATTTTTAAAATTTGTATCTTCCAGAATTGTAGCATCTTCCAGAATTGACTATATCTGCCATGCACCAAACGGGCCCTTAGGTTAGAACAAGCTAGGCGATAGCTCTCCCAAGCAAATCAATAATAATAGAGAATCTAAGGCCGTAATTACGGACAAAGAAAGAAGTGAGAGATAGCACGTCGGCTTCAAATTCATTATGGCTAGCTCCTACTCAAGGGACCTGATTTAGGTGTACACCACTATTTCCCATCACATTAGGTAAAAGATTATCATCAATAATGATCCAAATATGGATTACAATCAGAAAAGCTTACGGAGTATCTTTCATTAATAGCTCTGGAAGCTTCACGGAGACGTTCTCTGTCATCCTTATAATGGAAAACATGTAATGCTCTCACGTATGTTATCGTAAGCAAAACAATGACGTACAGACTACTATTAACCAGCTCTTATCTCTAGTGGCAGAGGCGGTGCTAAAACTGGGTCGGTCACATATCTTTCAACAGTTGTTTTTCTCTAATAATAATAAAGATGCATTTGAAATCTTCAGGATTGGGATTCAGAAAAGAAGCATGAATTGGAAATAATGGGATTCCTTCAAAGTGGTGAGTGATTCTCTTGAAATCCACAACAAGAAGTCGTGGCGATTGCAAGAGAATTACTGACCAGATTGGGAACATTTCTCAATTAGCTGGGAAGAGAAGCAGCAGACATTAAACTGTAAGTGGTGGTCTGTTTTGATAGTTTAGATGATTTAATTGAAATCCTATTAACAAATAGAAACTTATTATTATTGAATATATAATATAAATTCAAATGAATCACTTAAATGTACCTCGTAAACTTTACCCATACCTGATATCGCTCAGTTCCTGAATTCACAACCAAGAAAATGTCCCAAACATGGAGTAAGTAGCTGATTTCCTTTGTCATTCGCTAATCTACAGCATGCTATTACAGAGGTTGCAAATGAAAGAAACAGAGTACCACAATAGAACAGAGAATTGAAATAAATCAAAACAGAACACTTTAAGTAAAAAGAACAGAGCAATTTAATAACCATATGCTACACCATACAGGGAAATTTTATTAATTGAAAGAACATCCAATCAACTGTGAACTCTACAGAGTTCTTTTCTACAAATTTGCTGACCACTGCTCTGCAAAGCAATAACGAAACCTCTATTTATGGACAACTCAACAAAACAGGTGATCTCCCTCATTCGGTGAACAAAGGCGGTGAAGACTAAAGACAAAAAATAAAACTTGCAGTACAAGGCAAGTAACCATCCAGATTAGTGCGGTGAGGATAAGAACATATCAGATTTCCTGCAGACCAAGATAAATGCAAATCTGATTTTCTCCCAGCCACGTCAAGTTAGATTTTATGCATTGACGGTGGGAGATAAGAGTCAGTGGTGGCAGAGGAGAAATTATAATTATCTCTAACACTCCCTCTTAATTTCTACCATATATTTTTAAGTAGAACTTCAGTTACAACATACAAACCACTATATTTTTTCTGTGAATTTCAAACAACTCATTTGCCAACAGTTTTCTAAATATGTTTGCATATTGATCTTCTAATTTACAAAACTCTATACAAACTTGATTTCCATTTACCAATTCTTGAATGAAATGATACCTAGTATCAATATGCTTACTCTTTTTATGAAAAACATGATTTTTTGCTAATGCAATAACAGATTTGTTGTCACAATAAATCTGAGTCGGCTCTTCTTGTTCATGTAGCAACTCAGTCAAAATCTTTCTCATCCACACAGTCTGACAAGTTGTTGCAGTCACTGCAACATATTCTGCCTCAGTCGATGATAAAGTCACAATAGACTGCTTCTTTGATGCCCATGCTATTGCACCCGATCCAAAACTAAACACATACCCAGATGTGCTTTTCGTGTCACCAACACTATTTGCCAAATCAATATCAAAATATCTAGTCAATTAAAAATCTGAAATTGATGTATACAAAATACCAAAATTTGTTGTTCCGACAATATATCTTAAGATTCTTTTTCCAGTCTGCCAGTGAGTACTCATAGGAGACTCCATAAACCTGGATATTAAACTTATAGAAAATATTATATTAGGTCTTGATGTTGTCAAATACATGAGACTTCTAACCAATCTCTTATATAAAGTCGGATCAACATTTGACCCTTGATCATTCTTACTAAGTTTTGTACTAGTTACCATTGG
Organism: Chamaecyparis obtusa; assembly: GCA_027943335.1. Classification (NCBI taxonomy): domain Eukaryota; kingdom Viridiplantae; phylum Streptophyta; class Pinopsida; order Cupressales; family Cupressaceae; genus Chamaecyparis; species Chamaecyparis obtusa. The sequence goes on along the minus strand of BSBK01003326.1, from coordinate 106,743 downwards.
TGTTGTAGTTGGTTTACAGTTCAATATCTTAAACCTTCTCAAAACATCTTTAGCATACTTAGTTTGACATATAAAAATACCATCTTCAGATTGAGTACCTTCAATGCCAAGAAAATACTTCATTAATCCTAGATCAGTCATATCAAACTCTATTTTCATGGAAGTCTTAAAGTCATCTATAGAGAGATCTTCGACAAAAATTAAATTATCAACATATAGGAAAACTATCAAAAAATTTCCTTCTTGATTTATCTTTGTATAGAAGGTTGGCTCACTTGGACTCCTGTTGAATCCTCTGCTATTCAAGTATTCATCAATCATAGTATACCACACTCTGGGAGCTTGTTTCAATCCATATAACGCCTTATTTAAACTATAGACCTTATCTTCTTTTCCTTCAATCTCATATCCTAGAGGTTGTTTAACATAAACCTCTTCTTCCAAAAATCTATTTAAAAATGCAGACTTTACATCCATTTGATGCATTTTCCATTTGTTTTGTGCTGCAATAGCCAACACCATTCTCACTGTGTCAAGTCTGGCTACAGGTGAAAAAGTTTGATTATAATCAATACCAGGATGCTGACTAAATCCCTGAGCTACAAGTCTTGCTTTGTGTTTCTCAACATCACCTTCAACATTTAACTTAGTCTTATAAATCCATTTAACACCTATACTATTTTTATCTTCAGGTAAATCTACAAGATTCCATGTGTTATTTCTCTCTATGGCATCAATCTCTTCATTCGTGGCTTTTACCCAAACCTCTTCTTTTACAGCTTCATCAAAGTTAACAGGATCATACGCAATCAATACAAGATTTGAAACTTGATCTAACTCTTCATTCTGATCATATAACTCTCTTAAACTTCTAGTCTTGTGACCTTTGATTTTATTTTTTAATGAAGCTAATGTGGGATTTGTTTCATTACTAACCGCTGATTCTGTTGTTTTTTATTCACCATGACTAGATGGTTCACCACGCTCTTGAGTTCTAGGCGTTCTGAACTGCAATCGACCAACACTTGGAGATTGTCTTTCTAGACTAGTTACAGGAGGTGTATGTGCTTGTGGAACCATTTGTCCATCTTGTATGTCTTTCTCATTTGCATCATCATCTCCATGAAATAAAACAACTCTCTCTGCAATAGATTTATCTATGCTTCCATCCCAAGACTCTTTTTCCATGAACTCAACATCTCTACTGATAATAGACTTCTTCGTGGTAGAATTATAGAGTCTATATGCCTTAGAATCTTCACTATATCCAATAAAAATACACTTCTCACTCCTATCATCTAACTTCCTTCTCATCTCTTTGGGTACATGCGCATAAGCCACACACCCAAAAATCCTCAAATGAGATATGCTGCAATACTTACCACTCCAAGCTTCTTGAGAAACATGGTGCTTCACACTCTTAGTGGGACTATTCTTTAGGATATAAACATAACAAATAATTGTAGCTCCCCAGTATTCATTTGATAGATGCTTCTCCTTCAGCATACTTCGAGCCATGTTCATAATGGTTCGATTCTTCCTTTCAGCTACTCCATTCTATTGTTGAGTAAAGCGAGTAGTCAGTTGTCTCTTGACTCCATGATTTTGACAAAACTCAATGAAATCATTTAGCATATATATTCACCTCCTCTATCCGATCTTAGAACTTTAATATATTTTCCACTCTCTTTTTCAACCATAACTTTAAACCTTTTGAATATACCAAAAACTTTAGACTTTTGCTTCAAAAGATAAACTTGTCTTTCGACTATAATCATCTATAAAGGTTAAAAAATAACTCATACTAGTCAAAGATGGCATTTGCATCAATCCACACAAATCTGTGTGTACAATCTATAATGGAGATTTTTCTCTATATGAGACTCGTGAAACAAATTTCTCTCTGTGATGTTTTGCAAGTCTACAAATTTCACATGAGTTTGTCAGTTGCTGAATACTAGGCAACCCTTTCACCATCTTCTTTTTATGCAAAAAATCTAGACCACCAAAGTGTAAATGGCCATATTTTAAATGCCATAACCATGATTCATCTAAACTCTTAACTTTATAATCATTCAAGGAGTTAGAAAGTTCATTTCTTATAGTGAGTGGAAACATTCTATTCTTAGTCATCTCTACTCTTGCTATTAGTTTCTTGCTTGGATACTTATCAATGATTGTACATACCTCATTTTTGAAGAATACTCTATACCTTTTCTCTACTAGTTGTCCAATGCTCAATAAATTTCATTTTAAACTATGTACATAATATAGATCATCTATTGTTCTTCTTTCACCACTCTTGGTATACACAAAAATCACTCCTTTACCGGGTGACCTCACAATAGTGGGGTTACACTTTTTTAGACATGCTGATTTTTGCTGAAATAATAGATTTTTAATAAAATATGATGATTTAAGCTTTGGGAGGTCCCATTTCAAGGAATTAATTACAAATGATTAGCTCAAAGCCTCTTAGATTAAAAAAAATATTGATATAATATCTATACTCCTCATTCATACCTACAATGGAGTCTCCTTCTCTCCTATTAAAATGTTGATAAAAAATTAATTTGACTTTATCTTTTGACAGATCAAATGAGTCCATTTGACAAACCTATCTATGTAGTAAGGTACTACTGAAATTTTTTTTTCCAATGATTATAATATTAATATATATATATTAAGTTTATTATGACTTTGTATTTTTAGTTTTACTAAAGATAGATATTTCACCGTATGTCTACCTTTATGTTTGACACTTTTGGAAAAATAGTAAATGGGACAAAACAAGTTTATAAAATATTTATGCCCTAGGTATTGAAATTCTCTTTCTATCCAAAAAAATAAAAATGAAATTGGACAAATACACGACAAGTTATAAGTTTTTGATTAAGTAAAATAAGTTTTACAGGGTGCCTGAAACCCACAAGATTAGAGCAGAAACATACATGAGACTGATGCAGGAGCATCGTGGGTGTAAGAGCAATCTTGCATCACCCAAAAATATTTCTAGTTTTGTTTTCAATAAGGGCTATCTTGTGCAAAGCTGTTATTTATGGAAACTTTCTATTTTCAGTAAGTTGGTCATCTGATCTCAGAATGTTCTGATTTCTTCCCTAGAGGTTCATTTTGGTCATATCAGCCTGCCAGTAAACTTTCATTGACAGATCAAGTCTAGCTTTGTAGATATTGAAGATTTTCGGTATTGACAATAGTGTATGGAAACTTTGAACTCAGTTTTGAAGGCTTTAGAGGCCCGGGATGAGGTCAAGAATTTGGGTGACAAGCGCTTGCGCAAGTCAAGCCTGTAAAGCGCTTTGTGGCCTTTCTGAAATGGGGTTCTAATAGTCAATCGAGTCAACTAAAGATGACTTATGGTCTTTGAAAGTTGGGTCACCTGAAATGGTAGAAAATGATTTTCCTTCAAAATTTTTGTTTGGGTTTCAAAATTTATTTTGAGCCAACTTTGATGTAATAAATTGTAAAAGAAAATAATTCTAAGTTTGGTTAGCCTTCTTGGCTAAAATTCTTGAACCTTCCTAGACGGTGGAAAATTTCCTATATAAAGAATGTTGTAGTGTTGTCTTAGGCAATTCGGGACAGTTCTGGATAGCAGATCTAGGTATTGATTCGAGGCTTTGTCCTACAGAATATTGTAAGGGAATGCCCATGTGGCTTTGCATATTGTAATTTTGGAAGTTTGTAATTCCACATTTGTGGAGATAATAAGAAGCCCATTTTCTGTTCTTGCATATTGTTGTTGCTTCTCTATTTCTGTTATGTGTTTGTGGTATTAAGGGGAGCACCTTTCATCAAGTGGTATCAGAGCTAGGTTTTCCTAAGTGTGTAAACAGATCGCTGATTGTGAGGTAGTTTGCACCAGGACCGTGGGTTAGGGTTTCTGTGTAAACAGATCACCAATTGTGAGACAGTTTGCACCAAGACCGTGGGTCAGGGTTTCTCTATAAATAGATCACCGACTGTGAGGTAGTTTGCACTAGGACCATGGTTAGGGTTTGAGTGAAAAGCGTGAAAATGCATCCACGAAGGGAACGGGGTGGAAGAGCTGGTATTGTAACACCCAAGGTTAGGGCACTACAGACACAAGTGCGAGCATTGCAAGAAGAGATTCATAGAGGAATGAATCTTAATGTCAGAGATGAAAGCGAGGATGAAGCCGAAGAAGAAGATCAAGAAGAAGAAGGAGAAGTTTTGAACCAAGAGGAAGAAAGATTTTTTCGAGCCATTTTCAAAATTGGAAAAGGACCTAAGATTGAGGTTCCTGCATTTTCAAGAAATCTTAACCCGAAGGACTTGATCGACTGGATCAATGAATGTGAAGAATATTTTGAGTATGAAGATATCGAGGATCCTAATTGGGTCAAGTTTGTGAAGGCCAAACTAAAGGGTCATGCGAAGATCTGGTGCCAATATATTGAATTAGAGTGAAATCAAAGAGGAAATGATAAAATCACAAGATGGGATCGGATGGTGGATAAATTGAAGAGACAGTTCATCGCGATTGATTATGATCTTAACCTACTAAGGAAAATGCAAAGTTTGAAGCAAGCAAGAAGATTTGTTCAGGAGTATATAGAGTAGTTCTATCGAATCCTCATCAGAATAGGCCATGCGTAAGCGGATAAGGAGAAAGTTGCCCATTACCTTAATGGGTTGAGGCTGAGCATTCAAGATGAATTGAATCTAGTTTGAATGAACAATATTGAAGAGGCATACTAGTTTGCCCTTAAAGTAGAGGAAAAGATGAACAAGAAGTTCGAGAGCAGAAAAATGGAAGAGGTTGTGATGGAAGATCTAGTGGATGGTCATATGAAGATCAAAATGAAGATTTGAAAAAGTAGGATGAGGCCAGTAACAGTCAGAATCAGAGAGGAGATAATTTCAATCATTTCTAAAATCAAAATAGTAGAGATCAAAGAGGAAGAGGAAGGGGACAAGGTTCAGGAAGAGGAGGCTTTCATGGAACATGTTTTCACTATGGAGAAGAAGGTCATAGGGCATTTGAATGTCCTCAATGCAAAGGAAGGATGGATAGGAGGAATGAAGGCCAGGCCAGAGTTGCATATGTAGATGAGGATGCCAGATCATCAAATTCTCAAGAGGCTCAAAAAGGAGAAAGACTGATTAACAGAAGAATCTTGTTGAGTGGTGAGAATGAACCTGAGCAAAGGAGGAGCCTATTTCGCACTAGGTGCAAGTGTGAGGGTTAGTGTTGTGATGTGATTATTAATAGTGGTAGTACTGATAATTTGGTGTCAGAAGAGATGGTGACAAAGTTGAAGCTCAAAAAGTATAAACATCCACATCCATATCGAGTTGCCTGGGTGCTGGATCACCACAAGGTCATGGTCAGTGAACAGTGCCTAGTAAAGTTCAAGATTGGTGGGTACCATGATGAGGTACTATGTGATATCATATCTATGGATGCATGTGACATATTTTTGGATAGGCCATGGCAGTTTGACAGATGTGCTATACATGATGGTTGTGCGAATACCTATTCCCTGACAAAGGATGGATAAGACATAAGCTAAAACCATTGAAAGAAACATAAGAAAAGGTATGTGGTAATGCAAGAATAACTTTTGTTGATAGAAGAAATTTTTCAGATGGTACGTGGCATGAGCATATGTGTTTTACCTTACTTCCAAATGCTGGGAAAGAGGAAGTAGAAGATGTACCTGTAGAAGTTGCAGAATTATTGAATGAATTTTAGGATATTGTATTCGATAATGTGCCTAATGGATTACCACCAGTAAGAAAGATCAGTGATCAGATGGACTTGATTCCAGGAGCTAGTTTTCCAAATAAGGCAGCACACAGAATGACACTAGTAGAAAGTGAAGAGTTGATGATAGATTTGAAGTTTAGTTCATCACATCATCCACAGATTGTATATGGAAGTAGTCCCAAAAATGCATTTGAGTTGAGAAAAATAGATAAAAGAGAAATAAGTAGTGCTGAAGCTGAGGATTTTGCAGAACATTTGAAGAACATCCATGAGGAGGTGAGGAAGCATATTACTAAGATGAATGCATAGTATAAAGCTAAGGTAGATGAGAAAAAGAGGCATAAAGAATTTTAGGTTGGAGATGAAGTCATGGTTCATTTGCGGAAGGAGCGATTTTTGGTTGGTACATATAACAAGTTGAAAATGAAGAAGTTTGGACCATGTAAGATACTAAAGATGCATGATTCAAGAAATGCATATGAGATCAAGTTTCCTACTGAGGTGAATATTTCACTAGTATTTAATGTTTCAGATATGATAGAGTATCATGAAGGAGGTGTTGAATATGAGGTTATAGCAGCACAGTGGAGTATTCCATTAACCAGTTTAGATATCAAGGAGATTGAAGACATACTAGATAGTCATGTTGGCAAAAGAACAAGGAACAAGACATATGAAGAGTATTTGGTCAAATGGAAAAGATGACGTGTTGAAGATTCATCATAGCTAACAAAGGAAGAGGTTAACCGTCTTGGTTTCCCTCTGTACACCTAAGTTGTGACAAGGTCACTTCTCAAATTACCCTGGGTGTCTGATGCAGGAGCATCTTGGGTGTAAGAGCAATCTTGCATGACCCAAAAATATTTTTGGTTTTGTTTTCAATAAGGGCTATTTTATGTAGAGCTGCTATTTATGGAAACTTTCTATTTTTAGTAACTTGGTAAACCAATCTTGAAATGTTCTAATTTCTTCCCTGGAGGTTCATTTTTGGTCATATCAGCCTACGAGTAAAGTTTCATTGATAGATCAAGTCTGGCTTTGTAGATATTGAAGATTTTTGGTATTGGCAATAGGGCACAGAAATTTTGAACTTAGTTTTGAAGGCTTTAGAGGCCCCAGATGAGGTCAAGAATTTCGGTGACAGATGCTTGTGCTAGTCAAGCATGTAGAGCGCTTCATGGCCTTTCTAGAATGGGGTTGTAATAGTCAATCGGGTCGACTGGCAATGACTTATGGTCTTTGGAAGTTGGGTCACTTGAAATGGCAGAAAATGACTTTCCTTCAAAAATTTTGTTTGGGTTTCAAAAGTTATTTTGAGCCAACTTTGATGTAATAAATTGTAAAAGAAAATAATTCTAAGTTTGCTTGGCCTTGTTGGCTAAAATTCTAGAACCTTTCCAGGCAGTGGGAAATTGCCTATATAAGGAAGGCTGTAGTGTTGTCTTAGGCAGTTCAGGACAGTTCTTGGTATCAGATCTGGGTATTGATTTGAGGCTTTGTCCTAAAGAATATTGTAAGGGAATGCCCATGTGTCTTTGCATATTGTAATTTTGGAAGTTTGTAATTCCACATTTGTGGAGATAATAAGAAGCACATTTTCTGTTCTTGCATATTGTTGTTGCTTCTCTATTTCTGTTATGTGTTTGTGATATTAAGGGGAGCACCCTTCATCAAGTGGTATCAGAGTCAGGTTTTCCTGAGTGTGTAAACAGATTGTTGATTGTGAGGTAGTTTGCACCAGGACCGTGGGTTAGGGTTTCTATGTAAACAGATCACCGATTGTGAGACAGTTTGCACCAGGACCATGCGTTAGGGTTTATGTGTAAATAAATCATTGACTGTGAGGTAGTTTGCACTAGGACTATGGTTAGGGTTTTAGGAAGAAGCATGAAAATGCCTCCACAAAGGGAACAGGGTGGAAAAGCTAGTGGTGTAACACCCAAGGTTAGGGCACTGCAGAGTAAAGTGCGAGCATTGCAAGAAGAGATTCATAGAGGAATGAATCTTAATGTCAGAGATGAAAGTGAGGATGAAGCCGAAGAAGAAGATTAAGAAGAAGAAGGAGAAGTTTTGAACAAAGAGGAAGAAAGACTTTTTCTGGCCATTTCCAAAACTGAAAAAGACCTAAGATTGAGGTTCCTGCATTTTCAAGAAATCTTAACCCAAAGAAATTGATCGACTGGATCAATGAATGTGAAGAATATTTTGAGTATGAAGATATCAAGGATCCTAATCAGTTCAAGTTTGTGAAGGCCAGATTGAAGGGTCATGTGAAGATCTGGTGGCAAGAGATTCAATTGGAGAAAAATGGAAGAGGAAAGGATAAAATCACAAGATGGGATTGCATGGTGGAGAAATTGAAGCGACAATTCATCCTTGTTGATTAAGAGCTTGACCTACTGATGCAGGAGCATCCTGGGTGTAAGAGCAATCTTGGATCACCCAAAAATATTTTTGTTTTTGTATTCAATAAGTGCTATCTTATGCAGAGTTGCTATTTATGGAAACTTGCTATTTTTAGTAAGTTGGTCTTACGATCTCGGAATGTTCTAATTTTACATGTGCAGGTTCATCTCAGTCATATCAGCCTGCCAGCAAAGTTTCATGGCTAGATCAGGTCTAGTTTTGAAGATATTGAAGATTTTCGGTATTGGCAGCAGGGTGCAGAAACTTTGAACTCAGTTTTGAAGGCTTTAGAGGCCCTAGATGAGGTCAAAAAATTGGGTGACGGGTGCTTTGCATTGGTCAAGCCTATAGAGCGCTTCGTGGAGTTTTCAAAATGGGGTTATAATAGTCAATCGGGTCAACTGGTGATGACTTATGGTCTCCGGAAGTCAGGCCACCTGAAATAGCGGAAAATAATTTTCCTTCAAAATTTATGTTTGGGTTTCAAAAGTTATTTTGAGCTGACTTTGATGTAATAAATTGAAAAATAAAATAATTCTAAGTTGGGTCGGCCCTTAGGGCTAAATTTTTGGAACCTTCTCGGGCGGTGGAAATTTCCTATATAAAAAAGGCCCGCAGTGTTGTCTAGGGCAATTCTGGGTAGTAGATTTGGGTATCGATTCAAGGATTTTTCCTACAGAATATTGTAAGGGAATGCCCATGTGGCTTTGCATATTGTAATTCTGAAAGTTTGTAATTCCACATTTGTGGAGATAATAAGAACCCAATTTTCTATTCTTGCATATTATTGTTGTTGTTTCTCTATTTCTGTTGTGTTTGTGGTACTAAGGGGAGCACCCTTCATCGCCTACTGAGGAAAATGCAAAGTTTGAAGCAAGCAGGAAGATATGTTCAGGAGTATATAAAGGAGTTCTATCAAATCTGCATCAAAATAGGTCATGTAGAAGCGAAAAAAGGAGAAAGTTTTCCATTACCTTAATGGGTTGAGGCCGAGCATTCAGGAAGAATTGAATCTGGTTCGAATCAATAGTATTGAAGAGGCATACTAGTTTGCCCTAAAAGTAGACAAAAAGCTGAACAAGAAGTTCGAGAGAAAACAAAATGGAAGAGGTCATGATGGAAGATCTGGTGGATGGTCATATGAATATTGAAATGAAGATCTGAAAAAGTAGGATGAGGCTAGTAACAGTCAGAATCTGAGAGGAGATAATTTCATTCATTTCCTAGATCAAAATAGTAGAGATCAGAGAGGAAGAGGAAGGGGACAAGGTTCAAGAAGAGGAGGCTTGTATGGAACATGTTTTTACTATGAAGATGAAGGTCATAGGGCATTTGAATGTCCTCAATGCCAAGGAAGGACAGATAGAAGGAATGAAGGCTAGGCTAGAGTTGCATATATAGATGAGGATGCCAGATCATCAAATTCTGAAGTGGCTGAAAGAGGAGAAACACTGATTAACAGAAGAGTCCTGTTGAGTGGTGAGAATGAACCTGAGCAAAGGAGGATCCTGTTTTGCACCAAGTGCAAGTGTGAGGGTAAGTGTTGTGATGTGATTATTGATAGTGGCAATACTAATAATTTGGTGTCAGAAGAGATGGTGACAAAGTTGAAGCTCAAGAGGCAAAATCATCCACATCCATATCGGGTTGCCTAGGTCCAGGATGACCACAAGGTGATGGTCAGTGAACAGTGCCTAGTAAATTTCAAGATTGGTAGGTACCATGATGAGGTACTGTGTGATATCATATCTATGGATGTGTGTCACATGTTCCTAGGTAGGCCGTGGCAGTTTGACAAATGTGTTGTACATGATGGTCATGCGAATACCTATTCCCTGACAAAGGATGGAGTGCGACATAAGCTAAAACCATTGAAGGAAACATAAGAAAAGGTATGTGTAAATGCAAGAATAAATTTTGTTGATAGAGAAAATTTCTTAGATGGTTTGTGGCATGAGCATATGTGTTTTACCTTAATTCCAAAGGCTGGGAAAAAGGAAGTAGAAGATGTACCTGTAGAAGTTGTAGAATTATTGAATGAATTTTAGGATATTGTATCCGATAATGTGCCTGATGGATTACCACCAGTAAGAAAGATCAGTAATTAGACGGACTTGATTCCAGGAGCCAGTTTTCCAAATAAGGCAGCACATAGAATAACACTAGAAGAAAGTGAAGAGTTGAAGATAAATTTGAAGTTTAGTTCATCACATCATCCATAGATTGTATATGGAAGTAGTCTCAAAAATGCATCTAAGTTGAGAAAAATAGATAAAGGAGAAATAAGTAGTGTTGAAGTTGAAGATTTTGCAGAACATTTAAAGAACATCCATGAGGAGGTGAGGAAGCATATTACCAAGATGAATGCACAATATAAGGCTAAGGCAGATGAGAAAAGGAGGCATAAGGAATTTTAGGTGGGAGATGAAGTCATGGTTGATTTGCGAAAGGAGTGATTTCTAGTTGGTACATATAACAAGTTGAAAATGAAGAAGTTTGGGCCATGTAAGATACTGAAGAAGCATGATTCAGGAAATGCATATGAGGTCAAGTTGCATATTAAGGTGAATATTTCACTAGTATTTAATGTTTAAGATCTGACAGAGTATCATGAAGGAGGTGTTGAAGATGATGTTACAACAACACAGTGGAGTATTCCAGCAACCAGTTCAGATATCAAAGAGATTGAAGACATATTGGATAGTTGTGTTGGTAGAAGCACAAGGAACAGGACATATGAAGAGTATTTGGTCAAATGGAAAGGATGACCCGTTGAAGATTCATCATGGCTAACAAAGGAGGAAGTTAACTATCTTTGTTTTCCTTTGCACACATGAGTAGTGATAGGGTCACTTCTCAAATTACCTTGGGTGTTTGATGCAGGAGCATCCTGCGGGTAAGAGAAATCTTGTATCACCCAAAAATATTTCTGGTTTTGTTTTCAATAAGGGCTATCTTGTACAAAGTTGGTATTTATGGAAACTTTCTATTTTCAGTAAGTTGGTCATCCGATTTCAGAATGTTATGATTTCTTCCCTAGAGGTTCATTTTGGTCATATCAGCCTGCCAGTAAAGTTTCATTGACAGATCAAGTCTAGCTTTGTAGATATTGAAGATTTTTCCTATTAGCAATAGGGTATAGAAACTTTGACCTCATTTTTTAAGGCTTTAGAGGCCCCATATGAGTTTGATAATTTGGAAGATAGGTGGTTGCAAGAGTCAGGCCCGTAGAGCACTTCATGGCCTTTTTAGAATGGGGTTATAATAGTCAATTGGGTCAACTGACGATGACTTATGGTCTTTGGAAGTTGGTTCACCTAAAATGGTGGAAAATGATTTTCCTTCAAAATTTATGTTTGGGTTTCAAAAGTTATTTGAGCCTACTTTGATGTAATAAATTGTAAAAGAAAATAATTCTAAGTTTGGTCGGCGTTGTTGGCTAAAATTCTAGAACCCTCCCAGGTGGTGGAAAATTGGCTATATAAGGAAGGTTGTAGTGTTGTCTTAGGCAGTTCGGGATAGTTCTAGGTAGTAGATCTAGGTATTGATTCCAAGCTTTGTCCTACAAAATATTGTAAGGGAATGCCCATGTGGCTTTGCATATTGTAATTCTGGGAGTTTGTAATTCCACATTTGTGGAGATAATAAGAAGCCCATTTTTTATTCTTGCATATTGTTGTTGCTTCTCTATTTCTATTATGTGTTTGTGGTATTAAGGGGAGCACCTTTCATCAAGTGGTATCAGAGCCAAGTTTTTCTGAGTGTGTAAACAGATCCCCGATTATGAGGCAGTTTACACCAGGACCGTCAATAAGGGTTTCTGTGTAAATAGATTACTGATTGTGAGGTAGTTTGCACTAGGACCGTGGGTTAGGGTTTCTATGTAAAGAGATCACCAACTATGAGGCAGTTTGGACTAGGACTATGATTATGGTTTCAACAAGAAGCGCGAAAATGCCTCCACAAAGGGAATGTGGTGAAAGAGCTGGTGTTGTAACACCCGAGGTTAGGGCACTGCAGAGACAAGTGTTATCATTCTAAGAAGAGATTCGTAGAGGAATGAATCTTAATGTCAGAGATGAAAGTGAGGATGAAGCCAAAGAAGAAGATCAAGAAGAAGGAGAAGTTCTAGACCAAGAGGAAGAAAGACATTTTCGAGCCATTTCCAAGATCTGAAAAAGTCCTAAGATTGAGGTTATTACATTTTTAGGAAATCTTAACCTAGAGGAATTGATCGATTGGATCAATGAATGTGAAGAATATTTTGAGTATGAAGATATCGAGGATCCTAACAGGGTCAAGTTTGCGAAGGCCAAACTGAAGGGTCATGCGAAGATCTGGTGGCAACAGATTCAATTGGAGTGAAATCAAAGAGGAAATAATAAAATCACAAGATGGTATCAGATGGTGTATAAATTGAAGTGACAACTCATCCCTATTAATTATGAGCTTGACCTACTGAGGAAAATGTAAAGTTTGAAGCAACTAGGAAGATCTATTCAGGAGAATATAGAGGAGTTCTATTGAATCCTCATCAGAAAAAGCCACGGAGAAGTGGATAAAGAGAAATTTACCCATTACCTTAATGGGTTGAGGCCGAGAAATTAGGAAGAATTGAATCTGGTTCAAATTAATAGTATTGAAGAGGCATACTAGTTTTCCCTAAAAGTAGAGGAAAAGTTGAACAAGAAGTTCGAGAGCAGACAAAATGGAAGAGGTCGTGATGGAAGATCTGTTGGACGGTCATATGAAGATCTCAAAAATTAGGATGAGGCCAGCAATAGTCAGAATCAAAGAGGAGATAATTTCAATCATTTCCAAAATCAGAATAGTAGAGATCAGAGAGGAAGAGGAAGGGGACAAGGTTCAGGAAGAGGAGGCTTTCGTGGAACATGTTTTCACTATGGAGAAGAAGTTCATAGGGCATTTGAATGTCCTCAACACCAAGGAAGGATGGATAGGAGGAATGAAGGCTAGACTAGAGTTGCATATGTAGATGAGGATGCCAGATCATCAAATTCTAAAGAGGTTGAAAGAGGAGAAATGTTGATTAATATAAGAGTCATAATGAGTGGTGAGAATGAACCTGAGCAAATGAGGAGCCTGTTTCGCACCAAGTGCAAGTGTGAGGGTAAGTGTTGTGATGTGATTATTGATAGTGGTAGTACTGATAATTTGGTGTCAGAAGGGATGGTGACATTATTGAAGCTCAAGAGGTAGAATCATCCACATCCATATCGAGTTGCCTAGGTGCAGGATGACCACAAGCTCATGGTCAATGAACAGTGCCTAGTAAAGTTCAAGATTGGCAGGTACCATGATGAGGTACTGTGTGATATCATATTTATGGATGCATGTCAGATGTTGTTGGGTAGGCCATGGTAGTTTGGTAGATGTACTGTACATGATGGTCGTGTGAATACCTATTCCCTAACAAAGGATGGAGTGTGACATAAGCTAAAACCATTGAAGGAAATAGAAGAAAAGATATGTGGTAATGCAAGAATAAATTTTGTTGATAGAGGAAATTTCTCAGATGGTATGCAACATGAGCATATGTGTTTTACCTTAATTTCAAAGTTTAGGAAAGAGGAAGTAGAAGATGTACGTGTAGAAGTTGCAGAATTATTGAATGAATTTCAAGATATTGTATCCGATAATGTGCCTGATGGATTACCACCAATAAGAAAGATCAATGATCAGATGGACTTGATTCCAAGAGATAGTTTGTCAGATAAGGTAGCACATAGAATGACACTAGTAGAAAGTGAGGAGTTGAAGATAGATTTGAAGTTTAGTTCATCACATCATCCACAGATTGTATATGGAAGTAGTCCTAGAAATGCATCTGAGTTGAGAAAAATAAATAAAGGAGAAATAAGTAGTGCTAAAGTTGAGGATTTTGTAAAACATTTGAAGAACATCCATGAGGAGGTGAGTGCTTGGCCAAACAACAGTATTAGAAACCTAGAGCAATGGATTGCCTATTTTAGGATAGGACACCCCAAATGATTCCTAAATGTATTATTTGGTGTCATTTAATTATCGACTAGGAACATAAACTTAGAATGGTATCTACAAAGTATATGCTTCAAAGCTCCTCTTCTAAGCCTATCTAAGGAATTCAAATGCTTATGCTTTGGGAAAACTATACTAAAACTGATAAGAAAATGTATTCTAATCAAAGTAGGAAATCACAGTTAGGAACTACTCCAACTGACTGTGCTGGAGGAACAGGCTACTGATTCTAGTATCAATAGTTGTAGGAACAACAGAGTTCTAAAACATATAGATGAATAGGAAAATGAATTCTACAATAACAAAATGATTCACTCATCAAGTGGGCCCCCTTGAATGAGTGAATGAGAAGTACAATCAAGATGAAAGTTGCAAACTTGAACTAAACATTCTATTCATGTATAAAATGATTACACTTGATTGAAATATTATGCAAAAGTTATATTAAAAACCAGTTTCTTACACTAACTCTAAAAGAGTCACAACAATCGATTATTTAAAAGAAAGCAACAACTAACTCCTAAATCTACGATCACTTCATAATTGAGGATCGGTTACAACTCATAAAGTTTCATAACAAAAACATTATTGACTATAAACATTCCCAAAATATAGCACACACTAAATCTACACATTGCATGCAATAGAAAGTATTGACTTTCTTGCGAAGATTCTGTAATCTACGGTTGGCTTTGATGACTCCCGCACTAGTATACTGGTCTTTGAATATCCACAGTCAACTCTTGCAAAATAATCAATGCACACATATCCAACCATATACATATATATCCACATCATCAATATTAGGAAAAGGTGTAAGTCTTAATTATCACTCTTGCAAATCCTATGGCTACAAGAGGTAACTATCCAAAACATATCTTAGGAGAGAAAACATCCATTAACATGTATAACTATTATATTCACCATTCCTGTCCATGAATTTAAGCAGATATTATGTCTTTAGAAGTATCCATATTTCCATCTTATGTTCACACACACATATATAACATATACATAGAAACCATAAGTTCATATGCTTAAAACCATAAATTCATGTCTATGTGCAATCAACTTGTTCTAGAAAGAGGATAAAAAGTAGTGAAAAAGATGGCTATTTAGGAGCCCATCATTTCACCCCAACTGAACTATTGCTGGTCCCCAGCAATCATGAAGTTCTGAATCCTAGAACGGACCCTCAAATCACTAGTTGTTCTTTGTCCAGAATCATCATGAACATAATCAAAGTATCCACGAGTCTCTTTGAATTTTTCCCAATGCAGAACTTTAGAGGCCATGTCATAATCTGCTGCACTATCATTCATTGCCAACAATGGTTGTAGGAAGAGTGGAGGTTGAAACCTTAATGGAAACCAATAGTTAAGGAGTGTCCTTCCCAACTTAATGTACCATGGAGCCCTTCTTGTGGCAAGGGTTAGATTCTATGGTGAATGAGGTTCCATTTTCTTTAGATCCTGTGACATCCTTATCCACCTTAGTCTAGAGGCATTAATTATTGTAGCAACATCTCGTGAGGAATGTTGGTCCTAGTCTGCAAAGGCTTGTTCTCTCACTGGATAGATCTTATTGGCTCCACTAGTGTTTTCTATGATAGAAATCCAGTCAAAATATGTCCGCCTAGAGTGTTGAACTTCAGGCCTCATCATCAAAGGAGGTGACATTTCTTTGTCTCTATATGGCACAGCCTGGTGTTCTCTACTTATCTCATTCTACATCCATGACATAACTACTCTTAACTGTACATCCCCTACATAGAGGAGTGAATTCCACTCTATGTCATCAGGTACTACTAGGGTGACCCCACAATTGTGGGTTACACTTTTTTAGACATGCAGATTTTTGCTGAAATCACACATTTTTTTAAAAATATGATTATTTAAGCCTTGAGAGGTTCCATTTGAAAGAATTAATTATAAATGGTTAGCTTAAAGCCTCTTAGATTAAAAAAAACATTGATATAACCTCTATACTCCTCATTCATACCTGCAATGGAGTCTCCTTCGCACCTATTAAAATGCTGACAAAAAATCACTTTCACATTATCTTTTGGGAGATCAAATGAATCAATTTGAAAAACCTATCTATGTAGTATGGTACTAGTGAGAAAAATGTTTCCAATGATTATAATGTTAATATATATTAAGTTTATTATGACTTTGTATATTTAGTTTTACTAAACATGGATATTTCATCGTAAGTGTACCTCTATGTTTAACGCTTATGGAAAAATAGTAAATGAGAGACAAAAAATTCTAAAAAATATCCATGCCCTAGATATTTAAGTTCTCTTTCCATAATAAAAAATAAAAATGAAATTGGACAAATACACGACAAGTTATAAGCTATGTAGTCAAGGTATGTCAAAATTACTGTTTAGTCAACTTCAAACATTAATAAAATATGAAATAATCATGATAATGTCATAAAACCAATTGCATGCCCTCCATATGGATGTTACAAAACTAATTTTGAAAGAATCACAGTGATATCTATTTTCGAAAAAAAGTTATGCTCTATGAAAATAATGTAACTCTTTGAAAATGACGTTTTCAGAAACATATCAGTTTTCATGGGAGAAAGAAAAAACAATTCAAATCAAATAAAAAATTAAAAAAAATATATATATTTAGAATCTAGACATAAAATCCTAAAAGACTCTAATTTACTTCATCTTCTGATTTCAAACGGTTTAACGACAATATGCATCTATATCTGAATTTTTTTTTCAAAATGTAGAGTTCAGTGTCCGTTCAGGGAAAAAAGTGTAACCCACTATTGTGGGTTCACCCACTAGGTTATGCAAGTACAATTCACACAATAGGTTTTTCAAAGTCATTGGGGTAGACTGAAATACATAGTAAAATTCATGGGGAGTTGATATGGATGGATTAAGGCCTTCTACAATTCTTGTTAATTTAAAATTAACAAGTTGCCCTTGAAGGAGTATTGCATACACCGGTGAGGGTGATCTGCATTCCATCAGCTCTAGAATTAACTCTATAATCTAATCAATCCTCCATTTCAATATCTCAATCTCATCTGATTTCTACTCCAACTGAGAATTCTGCTCACAAATGACTCATTTCAATTTTTCCTTTTCTAAATTCCATTGTGTCTTTTCCCATAACAACTGTTGGTATAAATTGATCCCTACAACAAGGGGTGTAGATAAATCTAGTGGGGGTAAAGGTTCTTGATTGAGTATGTCCACCCATCCAGATGAAAATTAAGGAGTTTTAATTATTTTCTTTGGTACAAAGGACTTCCCCTTCCATAAAACAATTGCCTTTATTACATTGGTTTCCTCACTAACATCAATTGCCACTTTAACCAGCGTTTCTAACTTATCTTGATTGCTCTACTAGGGTACTTCTTCAATAATTTCAGCTCCAAAGTCAGGAATTTCTTCTGAGTTCATACTAGTGTCCTGCTCGGTAGTATTATCTTCAAATTCCTCTGTGCCCTCAGAGTCCTTGTCACTATCAATCAGAATGTAGTTAACTCCAACCCCAGGATTAACCTCTATTTCTGGACTCTACTTTCTTAATATAGTGTCACTAGCTGCAAGTTGATGGAAGAATTCCTCAGAAGAGGAGTTTTCCAAAGACTCATTTTCTACAGATTCAAAAGACTCAACATTAATAATAGGAATAGAAGCTTCAACATCTTTCTTAGAAAGCCTTCTACTTCTCTTAGGGGGTATGGATGAGCTCGGAGGACTCTTCCGTTTCTTTTTCTTAATGACTACCTCCTCTGCCACTGCTTCAGGAGGGTTTTCAGAATGCTCTTTAGGAGGGTTCTCAAAATTCTCTTCAGGAGGGAGTTTAGGATTCTCTTCCCTAGGGTTATTAGAATTCTCTTTAGGAGGGAATTCAAGATTCTCTTCCCTAGGGGAATGTAGGGTTTCTTCCATATTCTCAGGATTATCACCAGGCTGAGGTTTTAATATTTCCTCTTCTAGTACCATTATTTTACCCTTACCCTTCCTAGATGCATACCTTGTCCTTACGGATGGTGAAGATTCAGGAATATTAGGAGCTTTTGTACTTTTGTTTTTCTTCCTCTGAGAAGTAGAGGCTCCAACATTGAAAATTCTTTTTCTAGGTGACCTAGAAATGGAAGGAGAGGCTTCAGGATCATTCTCAATTCTTTGAACAATTTTACGAACCCTAGAAGATGTTTTCTCTCTCCGACCAACACCATGACCTCTAGGGCTGACTATACTAGGTTCAACTTCATTCATTTGCAAAAATTCCTCCCATGTCCCAACCTTTTGTCTATTCAACTCCCTTTCTACAATTAATTTTATTAAGCAATGATGTGAAATAGACTAGTTGCTTCCTGACTGGACTAATAAAGCTTGTTTTTTCACAATGTTAAATAAGAAGCTGGGAAGATTTACTAGTCTGTTATCATGCCTGAGATGACTGAGAATTTTGAAGTGCAAAGCATGCAAGTATTTGTAGTGTCCCTCGTAGGTGAAGTACTGAATAACAAATGTGGCTGGCTGGATGAACTCCAGAGGCAAAGATAATCATGAAGTTCCTTGCTTCCTGTCGACATCTAACTAAGGATCACCGTGCAAAGTGAACTATGCTCTCGCTGAATGCAGGTCAAAATCTTTCACCCATTATTCACCTTCTTGAGGTAAACCGGTCACTTTAGCTACTACATCTTCTGTGAACTCAATTTTCAAGCCTTTAACTTCTACAAACCCATCCTTCAAGGTGGGCATAAATTGTAGAGCAACTTCCTTGTTAAACCCTTTAAGGCTTAAAGAATAATCCAGCCATCCTCTCCTTCTAAACATTTCACAGGTGGGCACATCATTTAATAAAACCCTATGCTCCACTGGTTCATGTATTTGAAGGTCACCTCCCATTACTACTCTAAAACAATTTTTGAATATGCAGAACTACAATTCTCAGAGAGTTCAACAATGGAAAGTCACATACCTCAATGCATTATAGAACAAAATGTTGCAGAAGAAAAGACAACGTACAAACTGCAACTTGATTCATAAAATTAAAGATTTATTTGCACGAAATCTAATGATATGAGTTTTACATAACATCTCATAAAAGCTCACATGTGCCAAGGCTGCCACCCTAAACACGTCACAACATATCATTAGAAATCAAGATCATATTTTAATATCTTTAATTCGCTTTAAATGTGATGATGCAATCACAAAAGGATAGGTCATCAAGTCATGTCACGGACATAATTCAAAGACACAATCTTTAATTTTACATGCTAATTTGAGATTTCAAAAATAGAATAATTCCCTCCCCCCCTCGAACTAAGTAATGGCATGGGTCCCACCAAGCCAAGTTAAGAAAGAGTGAAAAATTAAAATGACACAAAATCTTAAAAATTAATGAATAAAAATAACATATGTACGAGTATATATGGCACAAACCTAGAAGCATTGTAGGAAGAGTTGTTAAAAAAATTGCACTTGCATATGAAGTGATGGGATGGGGCGGATGGGTGGAAAAAGAGAGAAGGTGAGCTGAAAACTTATTATGGAGAAAGTATTCCACAAGATGTGAAATATTTATTATGGTGTTCTTGAAAGGAATCAAGAATCAGCAGAATCCTGGGTGGAAGACCCAGATTCTTTGGCTACAGGATCACTTACTTCAGTTGTGCTCTAGAACCGCTTCAGGAACTCATCACGACTAATAGGTTTATGGTAAAGTTTCAGATGATGCCCATTGACAAGTAATTTAAATTGAATAGGATCAATTGTTGAAATTTGCACTGCTCCATTGTCAAATATTGATATGATGTCATAAGGCCCAAGCCATCTGGTATGAAATTTCCTGGGTATGTCCTACTATCTGGAATCATATAACAGTGCCCAATCAAAGACAAAAAATTTCTTATCACGAATGAACTTGTCATGCCATTTTTTCCTTTGCTGCTGTATCAACTCTATATTGTGGAGAGTAGACTTCCTATATTCATCCAGTCCATTTAATTGTAGTAACCTGTCTTGTTGTGCTTTGGTGATATCTATATCCAGTTCTAAAGTAGTGCAAAGTGTTTTATGCTGGAATTCAATCGACATAGAGGTGGATTTTCCATATACCAACTCAAAAGGAGTAAACCTTGTGGTGGTTTTCCATGTGGTGCGGTAAGCCCATATGGCTTCAGGAAAATGGGTAGCCCAATCATTTTTATGCATAGCTATAGTTTTTGTGAGAATGGATTCGATTTCTTGGTTTGTGATTTCCACTTGGCCATTGGCCTGAGGATGGTAGGGTGAAGATTTTCCATGATGCACCATATAATCCTGAATCAACTCTATGATAAGGTTACAGGTGAATTGTGCCCCTTGATCTGTGACAATTTCCCTTTGTACTCCAAATTTGGTGAGTATGCATTCATAAAGAAACTCAGCAACTTTGTGATCTTTGGCATGTCTCATAGCTTTGGCTTCAACCCATTTTGTTGCATAATCAATACATACTAAGATGTAAGACTTCCCATGAGAATAGGGCTCAATAGGGCCAATGAAGTCAATACCCCACTTGTCAAAGGGTGTGACAACTACCTATGGTTGTAGGGGCATTTCATTAGTCTTTGTAGGTTGTCCCATACATTGGCACCTATCACAGTGCTGAGTATGTTTTGTTGCATCCTTATGCAATGTAGGCCAATAATACCCAGTTGTCAGGATCTTGTAGGCTGTCCTCTTTGCAGAAAAGTGTCCTTTGCAAGGCTCAGCATGGCATGCTCGAAGGATGTCATAAGTTTCATCCTCTCAAATGCATCACCTTGTGACTTGGTCTGGTCCTGTATAAAACATGAAGCCTGAAATCCAAGAGAAGTTAAAGCTCTTTTCAACTAATAGATGATGTTGTTTAGGAGAAAAGTGAGGTGGCATTCTCCCTATAGCAAGGTAGTTGGCTAAGTCTGCATACCATGGATTAAAATAATCAATAGAAAATAAGTTCTCATTAGGGAAACTATCATCAATTGCCACAGGATCATCTAGCACTTGTAATCGTGACAAGAAATTGGCCACTACATTAGCCTTTCCTGGCTTGTCTATGATCTTTACATCAAACTCTTGCATGAGGAGTAACCAGCATGCTAGTTTACCACTAATGGTAGGTTTATTCATTAAGTACTTGATAGCTGAATGATCAGTATAAAAAAATACTTCATAGCTTGTGATGTAGTGCCTAAATTTATTTAGTGCATAAACAACTACTAACAACTCTTTTTCAGTAACAATATAATTCAATTCTGCTCCTTGCAAATTTTTACTAATGTAGTAAATTGCATGTTTAATAATACCTTCCTTTTGTCCCAGAACTGCTCTAATAGCATATTCAGATGCATTTGTGTGGATATGGAATGGAAGCTTCCAATCAGGTCCTCTGAGAATAGGTGTTGTTGTTAGCACATCTTTCAACTTCTGGAATGATGCTTCACATTCCTCTGTCCATGCAAATTCAACTTTTTTCTTCAACAAATTATATAATGGTGCTGCAAGTTGGCTAAAGTCTTTTATGAACCTTCTGTAGTAACTGGCATGGCCAAGGAAACTTTGGACATCCTTTTTCTTAACTGGTGTGGGGAGTGTGTTGATAACTATAATTTTTGTAGGGTCAACCTGAATTCCAAAAGATGAAAGGTAGTGTCCTAAGACTACTCCTTCCTCCATCATCATGTAGCATTTCTCATTGTCAAGAGAGAGATTGTAATCTTGGCATCTCTTAAGAACCTTTTCCAAGTTTTCTTGTGCTTCTTCAAATGTGGTGCCATGAGTTGTAAAGTCGTCCATATAGATTTCAACATAATCAGCAGCTATGTCAAAGAAAATACCTAGCACTGCTCTTTGGAAAGTAGTAGGAGCATTACATAATCCAAATGGCAAGACTAAATAAGCAAAGGTTCCCCAAGGATAGGTAAATGTTTTCTTGTCCTAGTCTTTTGGTGATATTTGTATCTGATTATACCCACTAAAGACATCTAGAAATGAAAAGTACTTTTTACCCTCAAGATTATCAAGTACTTGGTCAATGACAGGTAGTGGAAAGTGATCCTTCTTAGTGGCTTTATTAATTTCTTTGTAGTCAACACAAACTCTCCACTTTCCTCCTTTCTTTGGAACAATTACAAGAGGAGAAACCCACCGACTATCAGAAATAGGATAAATGAAACCTACACTAAGAAGCTTCTGCAACTCTATCTTAACTATATCTCTTAAAGTAGGGTTAATTCTTCTTTGAGCTTGTCTCACTGGCTTGTATTCTAGGCTTATATATATTCTATGAGTACAGAGTTTGGGATCCATCCCTTTCATGTTAGTGTAATCCCATGCAAAGGCTTACTGACCATCTTGTAAAAGCTTGATAAGACTAGACATCTGGGATTCCGTGAGGTTTTTATTAACATTCAGCTCCTTTCCTAAAGCAATCTCAACTTTCTTAACTATTTCTAACATCTGAATTTCTGCTATGGATGGAGATTTTATCTCATGGGATAGCAAGGTGTGGAGATAATCAAGTGTTGCAGGAAGCTGAGATGTGGGTTGCTTGGGCAGTATTGTTTGAAGGGTACAATTTGGATCATCACAAGATGACTCCTCAAAATCATATTGATTGGTAAGGATTGATGCTAGTATATCATCTTCTTCTTGTGATACCATGAATGGATTTTTATCAATGACCATGAGTTTTTGCACAGAGCTTACTTCAAGGGCACTATTTCCTAAGTCTAGCTAGACAATTTGTTCAAGTTCACTTTGGGGTTTTGCAAGAGAATACAGAGTTAAATTTTTGGTATTTATTCCATCTGATATGGTCATCTTCCCTGAATGGCATGCAATGCAAGCATCAACTGTGGCTAACCAAGGCCATCCTAGGATTAGTGGATATCCTCCTAGGGTGGCTTTGGGTGACAGGACTATAAAATCAGAAGGGTAGTCTAAGGAATCCAAAGTAACAATAATATCCTCCACCATACCATTGGGCTTAACTGTGGAATTATCAACTAACTACAATATTTTTGGTGTGTCATGCAAACCAATGATACTAAGTTTCAACAAAACTTCTCTAGTCATAACATTAATTGATGCTCCCAAGTCCATGAGAACATTCTGAATTTGGGTACCATTAATGAAGATGGTTACCACTGGACTTCCTGGATCTGAATACTTGGGCATGACAACTTTTCTTAGCATGAGATCAGAGAGCTGGCCTAAGACATGGACAGTATCAAGTTCTTTCTTTTTCCTTCCAGGTTGTTTGATACAGGGTTCTTTAATTGCTTTGGTATAAACTAAAATTTCTTTAAGTGCATCCAACAAGGGAATCTGCACTGTCATTTGCTTGAGCAAATCAATCAAATCAGTGGCTACATGATTCTCTTTTGGAGTAACAACCTAAGATAGTATTTGTAGATAAGGAGGATTCTTAGGCACTAGTGCAGTTTGAGCAACATGTGGAACATTAAGAGGCTTGTTCACGGGTATGTCTTCAACATTAGCAACTTCGGTGATTATTGGCTCCTTGGGTGTAGGCAGTGTAGTTCCTAATCTAAGATGGATATCATTTATGTGCAAAGAATAAGCTTGTTGCTTATTATTAGGATTTGGAGTGGGCTGAGCTGGAAGTTGAGTTGGCTTTTAAGGATTGCTATTTGGTATAGGAGGCAGTGGCATAATAGCTTACTGCTGAGGTGGAGGCATTAGTTCTTATTATTGATTAGGCTGATTGGGTCCCCACTGATGTTGTGGTTGCCAGCTACCATGAGGTGGCCATTGGCTATTCTATTGTGGTTGTTGATAAGAGTTATACTATTGTTGGTATGGGTAAAATGGTGGTTGATGCAGATAGGCTTGGTTATAGTATGGCTATTGGTTGAACTAGTTATGATTCCAATTCTAACCCCGAGGAGCAGAATTTTGGAGGTTTTGGTTTGGCCAATAGCTATTATTATTATAACCAAAATTATTCAGTGGGTCCAGAGACATACCTTGTCTCTGAGCCCATGGATGCCTTTGAGAAACATAGAAAAATTCTTCATTCTCCTCATCTATGGCTTTGAACTTAGTGGGCATTGGGCTAACGTCCACAGATGCAACCATCCTACATTTGTAGTTTCTCTTCTTCTCTCTGCAATGAGAATAGAACTCAGCAAGCACAACATCTACCTCTTCCTTCTTCCTCCTTGCTTGCATAGTATCCAGCTGAGTGGCGACATCATTAATGATGTCTTGCTTGAAGTTAGATAGCAAATTAGACAACTCCACTTTGGATACTCCTGAACCACCATTGGACTTATATGGTAGGTCTCTAAGTCCCCTACCCTTCTTCAAAGTGGCCCTTGAGTAATTTTGACATATATTCTTTATGTCAACCCAACCTTTTTGTGTGATATCTCCTCCTGCCATTAGGTCTAGAGCCTCAATACTTTCATCATTCACACCTTTTAGGAAGAGGAGTTTCTGATATGCCTCATTTAATTGGTGTTGTGTATTACGCTGGAGGTTGAGCATAAATCTGGATACATAACCCTCTAGTGTTTCATCCTCCTTCTGAGACATTTTACAAATGTCATCACCTTCCAAATCTTGACCTCTATAGTACTCTTTGTACTTTGTAAGAAACATTGTGCGCATGGCATTCCAATCTTCTATAGCATTGGCACCTAACCCCATGAACCATCTCAAAGAAACTTCTTTTAGAGTTGATGGAAACAACTTCAGCTTGTGGGCATAAGTGTTATAGTCATAACTCTGGCAAAGAATATCAAATTCAAAGAGGAAGGTCTCAGGGTCCTCTATAAGGAGGCCATAAAATTTGGGAAGTGCAGCAGTAGGTATATTTTTCAAATTTTGGTTGCCTTGCTCTTGAGGTATAGGAAAAGGAAAGGGAACCTGAGCAGGCATTCTGGGAGGAGGACCTTGAGGTGGTGGCTGATATATAATAAGAGAAAGTGGATTATCTTGGTATTCAGGTTTAGCAAATAGGTCATTCAAATGCAGTGATTCCTCAGATGATGAAGAGGATATGTGCTCCTAAGCATCAACAAATGGATTTTCAAAGGGTTCTTCTTCTTCTTCATTTTCACTTTGTGGTTCTTCAACTTGAGGATTAAATAAATCAAATGGCTCTCCTTGGTAGTTACGAGGAAGAAATCTCCCAAGGTGATCTCTCCTATGCATAAAAATGCTTACTTAAGTACTAGATTAAAACCAAGACTGCAACTACAAGGATTAGTTTGAATTAACACCATCCCCGGCAACGGCGCCAAAAATGCTTGGCCAAACAATAGTATCAAAAACCTAGAGCAATGGACTACCTATTTTAGGATTGGACACCCCAAATGATTCCTAAATGCATTATTTGGTCTCATTTAATTATTGACCTGGGATGTAAACTTGGAATGGTATTTGCAAAGTATATGCTTCAAACCTCCTCTTCTAAGCCTATCTAAGGAATTCAAATGCTTATGCTTTAGGAAAAATATACTAAAAATGATAAGAAAATGTATTATAATCAAAGCAGGAAATCACAGTTAGGAACTACTCCAACTAACTGTGCTATAGGAACAGGCTACTAATTCTAGTATCAGTAGCTGCAGGAACAACAGAGTTCTAAAACATATAAATGAATAGGAAAATGAATTCTACACTAACAAAATGATTCACTCATCAAGAGGGCCCCCTTGAATGAGTGAATGAGAAGTACAATCAAGATGAAAGTTTCAAACTTGAACTGAACATTCTATTCATCCATAAAATGATTACACTTGATTGAAAAAGTATGCAAAAGTTCTATTAAAAACCAGTTTGTTCGACTAACTCTAAAAGAGTCACAACAGTCAATTATTTAAAAGAAAGCAACAACTAACTCCTAAATCTATGATCGTTTCATAATTGAGGATTAGGTACAACTCATAAAGTTTCATAATAGAAACATTATTGACTATAAACATTCCCAGAATATAGCGCACACTAAATCTATGCATTGCATGCAACATAAGTTATTGACTTGCTTGCAAAGATTCTGCAATCTACGGTTGGCTTTGATGACTCTCGTGCCAGTCTGCTGGTCTTGGAATATCCACAGTCAACTTCTGCAAAACAATCAATATGCACATATCCAACCATAGACACACACACACACACAAACACACACACACACACACACACACACACACACACACACACACACACACACACACACACACATATATATCCACATCATCAATATTAGGAAAAGGTGTAAGTCTTAATTATCACTCTTGCAAATCCTATGACTATAGGAGGTAACTAACCAAAACATAGCTTAGGAGAGAAAACATCCATTAACATGTATAACTATTATATTCACCATTCATGTCCATGAATTTAAGAAGATATTATGTCTTTAGAAGTATCCATATTTCCATCTTATGTTCACACGTGCATATATAACATATACATAGAAACCATAAGTTTCATATGCTTAAAACCATAAAGTCATGTCTATGTGCAATCAACTTGTTCTAGAAAAAGGATAAAACACAATGAAAAAGATGGTTATTTAGGAGCCCATCAGTGAGGAAGTATATTACCAAGATAAATGTGTAGTATAAGGCTAAGGTAGATAAAAAAAGGAGGCATAATGAATTTCAGGTTGCAGATGAAGTCGTGGTTCATTTGTGGAAGGAGCAATTTCTGGTTGGTACATATAACAAGTTGAAAATGAAGAAGTTTGGGCCATGTAAGATACTGAAGAAGAATGATTCAGGAAATGCATGAGGTCAAGTTGCCTACTGAGCTGAATATTTCACCAGTATTTAATGTTTCAGATCTCACAAAGTATCATGAAGGAGGTGTTGAAGATGAGGTTACAGTAGCACATTGGAGTATTCCACAAACTAGTTCAAATATCAAGGAGATTGAGGACATACTAGATAGTCATGTTGGTAGAAGCATAAGGTACAGGACATATGAAGAGTATTTGGTCAAATGGAAAGGATGACCTATTGAAGATTCATCATGGATAACAAAGGAGGAGGTTAACTGTCTTGGTTTTCCTCTGCACACCTGAGTCGTCATAGGGTCACTTCTCAAATTACCTCAGGTGTCTGATGCAGGAGCATCTTGGGTGTAAGAGATATCTCGCATCACTCAAAAATAATTATGGTTTTGTTTTCAATAAGGGCTATCTTCTACAGAGATACTATTTATGGAAACTTTCTATTCTCAGTAAGTTGGTTATCCAATCTCAGAATGTTCTGATTTCTTCCCTAGAGGTTCATTTTGGTCATATTATTCTTCCAGTAAAGTTTCATTGGTAGATCAAGTCTGGCTTTGTAGATATTTAAGATTTTTGATATTGGCAATAGGGTACGGAAACTTTGAACTGAGTTTTGAAGGCTTTAGAGGCCCTGAATGAGGTTGAGAATTTGGGTGACAGGTGCTTGCGCAAGTCAAACTTGTAGAGCACTTCATGGCCTTTCCATAATGGGGTTATAATAGTCAATCGGGTCAATTAGCGATGACTTATGGTCTTCAAAAGTTGGGTCACCTGAAATGGCGGAAAATGATTTTCCTTCAAAATTTTTGTTTGGGTTTCAAAAGTTATTTTGAGCTGACTTTGATGTAATAAATTGTAAAAGAAAATAATTCTAAGCTTGGTTGGCCTTGTTGGCTAAAATTCTGGAACCTTCTCACGTGGTGGAAAATTGCCTATATAAGGAAGGCTGTAGTGGTGTCTTAGGCAGTTCAGGATAGTTCTAGGTAGCAAAACTAGGTATTGATTCGAGGCTTTGTCCTATAGAATATTGTAAGGGAATTCCCATGTGGCTTTGCATATTGTAATTCTGGAAGTTTGTAATTCCACATTTATAGAGATAATAAGAAGCCCGTTTTTTGTTCTTGCATATTGTTTTTTCTTCTCTATTTTTGTTATGTGTTTGTGGTATTAAGGGGAGCACCCTTCATCAAGTGGTATCAAAGCTAGGTTTTCCTCAGTGTGTAAACAGATCACTGATTGTGAGGCAGTTTGCACTAGGATCATGGCTAGGGATTCAGTGTAAACATATCACCAATTGTGAGGCAGTTTGCACCAGGACCGTGGGTTAGGGTTTCTATATAAACAAATCACCTACTGTGAGGCAGTTTGCACTAGGACCATGGTTAGGGTTTCAATGAGAAGTGTGAAAATGCCTCTATGAAGGGAACATGGCAGAAGAGATGGTGTTGTAACACCTGAGGTTAGGGCACTATAGAGACAAGTGCGAGCATTGAAAGAAGAGATTCGTAGAGGAATGAATCTTAATATTAGAGATCAAAGAAAGGATGAAGCCAAAGAAGAAGATCAAGAAGAGGAAGGAGAATTTATTAACCAAAAGGAAGAAAGACTTTTTCGGGCCTTTTCCAAGATCGGAAAAGACCTAAGATTGAGGTTCCTGCATTTTCAAGAAATCTTAACCTGGAGGAATTGATCGACTGGATCAATGAATATGAAGAATATTTTGAGTATGACGATATCAAGGATCCTGATCGGGTCAAGTTTGTGAAGGCCAAACTGAAGGGTCATGCGAAGATCTGGTGGCAAGAGTTTCAATTGGAGCAAAATTGAAGAGGAAAGGATAAAATCAAAAGATGGGATTGGATTGTGGATAAATTGAAGTGACAGTTCATACTGTTGATTATGAGCTTGACCTACTGAGGAAAATGCAAAGTTTGAAGCAAGAAGAAAGATCTATTTAGGAGTATACAGAGGAGTTCTATCGAATTCTCATCAGAACAGGCTGTGTAGAAGCAGATAAGCAGAAAGTTTCCCATTACCTTAATGGGTTGAGGCCGAGCATTTAGGAAGAATTGAATCTAGTTTGAATGAACAGTATTGAAGAGGCATACCAGTTTTCCCTAAAAGTAGAGGAAAAGCTAAACAAGAAGTTTGAGAGCAGACAAAATGGAAGAGGTCATGATGGAAGATTTGGTGGATGGTCATATGAAGATCAAAATGAAGATCCGAAAAAGCAGGATGAGGCCAGTAATAATTAGAATTAGAGAGGAGATAATTTCAATCATTTCCAAGATTAGAATAGTAGAGATCAGAGAGGAAGAGGAAGGGGACAAGGTTTAGGAAGAGGAGACTTCCGTGGAACATGCTTTCACTGCAGAGAAGAAGGTCATAGGGAATTTGATTATCCTCAATGCCAATGAAGGATAGATAGGAGGAATGAAGGGCAGGCCAGAGTTGCATATGTAGATGAGGATGCCAGATCATCAAATTTTGAAGAGGCTGAAAGAGGAGAAACACTGATTAACAGAAGAGTCCTGTTGAGTGGTGAGAATGAACCTAAGCAAAGGAGGAGCCTATTTCAAACCAACTGCAAGTGTGAGGGTAAGTGTTGTGACATGATTATTGATAGTGGCAGTACAGATAATTTGGTGTCAGAAGAGATGGTGACAAAGTTGAAGCTCAAGAGGCAGAAACATCCACATCCATATAGGGTTCCTTGGGTGCAGGATGACCACAAGGTCATGGTCAGTGAATAGTGCCTAGTAAAGTTCAATATTGGCAGGTACCATGATGAGGTACTGTGTGATATAATATCGATGGATGCATGTCACATGTTGTTTGGCAGGCCATGGCAGTTTGATAGATGTGTTGTACATGATGGTTGAGTGAATACCTATTCCCTAAGAAAGGATGGACTGCGACATAAGCTAAAACCATTGAAGGAAATAGAAGAAAAGGTATGTCATAATGAAAGAATAACTTTCGTTGATAGAGGAAATTTCTCAGATGGTATGTGGCATGAGCATATGTGTTTTACCTTAATTCTAAAGGCTGGGAAAGAGGAAGTACAAGATGTACCTATAGAAGTTGTAGAATTATTGAATGAATTTCAAGATATTGTATCCGATAATGTGCCTGATGGATTACCACTAGTAAGAAAGATCAGTGATCAGATGGACTTGATTCTAGGAGCTACTTTTCCAAATAAGTTAGCACATAAAATGACACTAGCAGAAAGTGAAGAGTTGAAGATAGATTTGAAGTTTGGTTCATCACATCATGCACAGATTGTATATGGAAGTAGTCCCAGAAATGCATCTGAGTTGAGAAAAATAGATAAAGGAGAAACAAGTAGTGCTGAAGCTGAGGATTTTGCAAAATATTTGAAGAACATCCATGAGGAGGTGAGGAACCATACTGCCAAGATGAATGCGTAGTATTAGGCTAAGGTAGATGAGAAAATGAGGCATAAGGAATTTTAGGTTGGAGATGAAGTCGTGGTTCATTTGCGAAAGGAGCGATTTTCGGTTGGTACATATAACAAGTTGAAAATGAAGAAGTTTGGGCCATGTAAGATATTGAAGAAGCATGATTCAGGAAATGCATATGAGGTCAAGTTGCCTACTGAGCTGAATATTTCACCAATATTTAATATTTTAGATCTGACAGAGTATCATGAAGGAGGTGTTGAAGATGAGGTTACAATAGCACATTGGAGTATTCCAGCAACCAGTTCAGATATCAAGGAGATTGAAGACATACTGGATAGTCGTGTTGGTAGAAGCACAAGGAACTAGACATATGAAGAGTATTTGGTCAAATAGAAAGGATGACCTATTGAAGATTCATCATGGCTAACAAAGGAGGAGGTTAACCATCTTGGTTTTCCTCTGCACACCTGAGTCATGATAGGGTCACTTCTCAAATTACTCTAGGTGTCTGATGTAGGAGCATCCTGGGTGTAAGAGAAATCTTGCATCACCCAAAAATATTTCTAGTTTTGTTTTCAATAAGGGCTATCTTGTGTAGAGATGCTATTTATAGAAACTTTCTATTTTCAGTAAGTTGGTCATCTGATCTCAGAATGTTCTGATTTCTTCCCTGGAGATTCATTTTGATCATATCAGCCTGCCAATAAAGTTTCATTGACAGATCAAGTCTAGCTTTGTAGATATTGAAGATTTTCGATATTGGCAACAGCGTACAGAAACTTTGAACTCAGTTTTGAAGGATTTAGAGGTCCCAAATGAGGTTGAGAATTTGGGTGATAGGTGCTTGCATGAGTCAAACCTTTAGAGCACTTCGTGGCCTTTCCAGAATGGGGTTATAATAGTCAATCGGGTCAACTAGCGATGACTTATGGTCTTGGGAAGTCGGGTCACCTGAAATGGCAGAAAATGATTTTCCTTCAAAATTTATGTTTGGGTTTCAGAATTTATTTTGAGCCAACTTTGATGTAATAAATTGTGAAATAAAATAATTCTAAGTTTGTTTAGCCTTGTTGGCTAAAATTTTGGAACCTTCCCAGGCAGTGGAAAATTGCCTATATAAGGAAGGTTGTAGTGTTGTCTTAGGCAGTTCGGGAGAGTTCTGGGTAGTAGATCTGGGTATTGATTCAAGGCTTTGTCCTACAAAATATTATAAGGGAATGCCCATGTGGCTTTGCATATTGTAATTCTAGAAGTTTGTAATTCCACATTTGTGGAGATAATAAGAAGCCCATTTTCTGTAATTGCATATTGTTGTTGCTTCTCTATTTCTATTATGTGTTTGTGGTATTAAGGGGAGACCCTTCATCAAGTGGTATCAGAGCCAGGTTTTCCTGAGTGTGTAAACAGATCACCGATTGTGAGGCAGTTTCCACCAGGACTGTGGGTTAGGGTTTCAGTGCAAACAAATCACTGATTGTGAGGTAGTTTGCACCAAGACCATGGGTTAGGGTTTCTGTGTAAACAAATCATTGACTATGATGTAGTTTCCACTAGGACCGTGGTTAGGGTTTCAGCGAGAAGTGCAAAAATGCCTCCATGAAGGGAATGTGGTGGAAGATCTGGTGTTGTAACACCTGAGATTAGGGAACTGCAAAGATAATTATGAGCATTGTAAGAAGTGATTCATAGAGGAATGAATCTTAATGTCAGAGATGAAAGAAAGGATGAAGCCGAAGAAGAAGATCAGGAAGAAGAAGGAGAAGTTCTAAACCAAGAGGAAGAAAGACTTTTTCGGGCCATTTCCAATATTAGAAAAAGACCTAAGATTGAGGTTCCTGCATTTTTAGGAAATCTTAACCCAAAGGATTTGATCGACTGGATCAATGAATGTGAAGAATATTTTGAGTATGAAGATATCAAGCATTCTAATCGGGTCAAGTTTGCGAGGGCCAAACTGAAGGATCATGCAAAGATCTAGTGGAAAAAGATTCAATTGGAGAAAAATCGAAGAGAAAATTATAAAATGACAAGATGGGATCGGATGGTGGATAAATTGAAGTGACAATTCATCCCTTTTGATTATGAGCTTGACCTACTGAGGAAAATACAAAGTTTGAAGCAAGAAAGAAGATCTGTTTAGGAGTATACAGTGGAGTTCTATCGAATCCTCATCAGAACAGGCCATGTAGAAGCAGATAAAGAGAGAGTTTCCCGTTATCTTAATGGGTTGATGCTAAGCATTCAAGAATCTAGTTTGAATGAATAGTATTGAAGAGGCATACTAGTTTTCCCTAAAAGTAGAGGAAAAGCTAAACAAGAAGTTTGAGAGCAGACAAAATGGAAGAGGTCATGATGGAAGATCTGGTGGATGGTCATATGAAGATCAAAATGAAGATTTGAAAAAGTAGGATGAGGACAATAACGATCAGAATCAGAGAGGAGATAATTTCAATCATTTCCAAGATCAGAATAGTAGAGATCAGAGAGGAAGAGGAAGGGGACAAGGTTCAGGAAGAGTAGGCTTTTGTGGAACATGTTTTCACTATGGAGAAGAAGGTCATAGGGCATTTGAATGTCCTCAATGCCAAGGAAGGATGGATAGGAGGAATGAAAGCTAGGTCAGAGTTGCATATGTAGATGAGGATGTGAGATCATCAAATTCTTAAGAGGTTGAAAGAGGAGAAATGATGATTAACAGAAGAGTCCTGTTGAGTGGTGAGAATGAACCTGAGCAAAGGAGGAGCCTGTTTCGCACCAGGTGCAAGTGTGAGGGTAAGTGTTGTGATGTGATTATTGATAGTGGAAGTACTAATAATTTGGTGTTAGAAGAGATGGTGACAAAGTTGAAGCTCAAGAGGCAGAAACATCCACATCCATATTGGGTTGGCTGGGTGCAAGTTGACCACAAGGTCATGGTCAGTGAAAAGTGCCTAGTAAAGTTCAGGATTGGTGGGTACCATGATGAGGTACTGTGTGATATCATATCTATGGATGCATGTCACATGTTGTTTGTTAGGTCATGGCAGTTTGACAGATGTGTTGTACATGATGGTCGTGTGAATACCTATTCCCTAACAAAGGATGAAGTACGACATAAGCTAAAACCATTGAAGGAAATAGAATAAAAGGTATGTGGTAATGCAAAAATAACTTTTGTTGATAAAGGAAATTTCTCAGATGGTATGCGGCATGAGCCTATGTTTTTAATCTTAATTCCAAAGGTTGGGAAAGAGGAAGTAGAAGATGTACCTGTAGAAGTTGTAGAATTATTGAATGAATTTTAGGATATTGTATCGGATAATGTGTTTGATGGATTACCACCAGTAAGAAAGATCAGTGATCAGATGGACATCATTCCAGGAGCCAGTTTTCCAAATAAGGTAGCACATAGAATGATAGTAGCAGAAAGTGAAGAATTGAAGATAGACTTGAAGTTTAGTTCATCACATCATCTAGAGATTGTATATGGAAGTAGTCTCAGAAATGCATCTGAGTTGAGAAAAATAGATAAAGGAGAAATAAGTAGTGTTGAAGCTGAGGATTTTGCAAAATATTTGAAGAACATCCATGAGGAGTTGAGGAAGCATATTACCAAGATGAATGTGTAGTATAAGGCTAAGGCAAATTAGAAAATGAGGTATAAGGAATTTTAGGTTGGAGATGAAGTCATGGTTTATTTGTGGAAGGAGCAATTTCCATTTGGTACATATAACAAGTTGAAAATGAAGAAGTTTGGGCCATGTAAGATACTGAAGAAGCATGATTCAGGGAATGCATACGAGGTCAAGTTGCCTACTAAGGTGAATATTTCACCAGTATTTAATGTTTCAAATCTGATAGAGTATCATGAAGGAGGTGTTGAAGATGAGGCTACAGTAGCATAGTGGAGTATTCTAGCAACCAGTTCAGATATCAAGGAGATTGAAGACATACTGGATAGTCGTGTTGGCAGAAGCACAAGGAACAAGACATATGAAGAGTATTTGGTTTGTTGGCTATTTGGCTGAAGTAAGTACATAGATGTTGTCATTATGGAAACATATGATCCTGATGAAGATCGCACAAGTCAGAAAGCAAGTATAGCAGAGCGTATCACAAATTTTTCTAAGTGTGAGACAATATTTTCACAGTGTACCAGGACATAGTTTTTTATTGCGATGTTGACTAGAGTGAGTTCAGTGCTTGCACACTTGAACATAGAATCTATGATGGCTAATGATGACCCATATCAGAGTGAAAGTTAGTACGGCATGTACAGAATTAGTTATGACAATTTTACCGAAGACAGTGTGAAGCTGACAAGACAGAATATGAAGGCAGAATTGGTAAAGAGTTAAGGGATTATTTTGTTTATCAAAATAATGACTTAAAAATATAAAGGGATGACATCCTAGATTTTAACTCTTAGATAATGATATATGGAAGCCAACCATGTAAAGTTATTAGCCTTAATAACTTGTATATATATGCAATTGTAATTGTAAAGAAAAGAAGTGAGAAAAAGAAAAGTGATGTAGTAAATGTAATTGTGAAGTGAATGTAATAGTGATGGTGTGACGATAAGAGCATAAAAGGAATCTTGATACAAGAAGAATAAGGTTATGTAGCTTGACCTATTTTGTATACATTGTATATTACTTGTTTGGGGAGTGGGCTCATCTAGTAATCAGATTTTGTATTGACAACTCCTAATAGGGTTGAGGCTTCTAACAAGGCCTATAGTCCCTTAATTAGGAATGATACACTATATGCTTGTAATAGACTCCTAATAGGGTCAATATCTTTAACAAGATACTTTTGATTAGTGGATCTTTGTGGGTACCATCCCCACCAGGGTTTTCCCTTGGCCAGGGTTTCCTCGAGAACAAATAATGTGTTATGAGTTCTTTGATGTTATTGCTATGCATGTTATTTAGTTTCTTATGTTATGCATGTGTGAAGAAAATCTGTTATATCCATATTTGGGAAAAAGATAAAATTTGTAGAATACTGATTCACCCCCCCCTCTCAGTATTCCCTATTTCTAACAATTGGTATCAGAGCTTAGTTACTTGGAGAAGAATCATTCAAGGAAAGCCTAGTAGCTTGAGTAAGATCTCTATGGATATGGATAAGCTAGAGAAGAATTTTGATGAAGCTCTTGAACAGATTGATATGCTTACTGATGAAAGAAACACTTTGAAAAGGAAATATGATGATGAAAATAACCTTATTGAGAAATTGAAAAACATGATAGAAGATCTGAAATCTGAAAAGGAATCTGAAGTTCTTATTGAAGATTGTGATGACAATTTAAAAAAATAAAATGTGATCCTTAAGCATGAACTGAAGATAGCAAAACTGAAACTAAGTTTGAAAGATGGAAATGACAAAAATGAAGAAAATCTGAGATCTAAGAATGAAAGATTGAAGATTGAAAATGAAGAATTAAGATCCAAACTTGGCAAAGTAACATCTGAATTTGAGAAAGTAAATTTGCAGCATACAAAACTTGAGAAATACAATAAGATCATGAAAGGTGAATTGACTCAATCCAAACAACAACTTGAAAGGCTATATTCAAATAGTGAGAAGATCGATGAACAAGTATCTTTTGGGAAACCATCCTATGATAAGAATGGACTTAGATTTAATATATTCAGAACAAATGATGAAAGAAAAGAACCAGATCTGAAAATATGTAAAAGCATTGATGAAAAGAAGTTAGATGAGATCAACAAATCTAAAGATGCACCTAAAGAAGAAGAATCACCGAAGCAAGAAGAATCACCCAAAGGTATGCAAAGAGAATTCAAAGGTAGATGTTTTGGTTGTAATACTATTGGTCACATGAAGAGAGATTTCACAGGTAAACAATTTAAACCTCTTAATGGTTATTGTTATAATTGTCATGGTTTTGGACATAGAGCTATTGAATGTAGAAAATCTAAAGTTATTGAGAATAATTATGGTAGTAGAATGTTTAGGAATACTAACAATGTAGATAAGAGACCTACTAAAGATATGAACAGAAGAAATGGAGTAGTACGTTATAGATGCAACAAGGTTGGACACATTGCTAGAAATTGCAGGTCATAGATTAATCAGCAAGGACCGAGATATGGGAACAATGGAATTGTTTGTCAGATATGTAACAAGATTGGACATACAACAAGATTTTGTAGAATGAACAATGGAACTTATCATCCTAACCCTAACCCTAGGAATCATGCAAGAAGAAATGAAAGTACAAGAAATAGTCAGAAAGGTTGCTGCAGTAATGAAGATGAAGTAAAGTTTGTTAAAGGCATAGATCAAGGAGACATATTCAACATTGAAGGTAATCAGAAAGGTGGAGTATCAAGTGGTAATTGTGAATCCTTACCTGACCTATCTTTAAGCACTTAAATTATGTAAATTATAGTAGTTTAGGAACTTAGAATTAGTGTAGAAGTAGATTTATGATGAATTAAGTCTTGCACAGTTAATGTAAGGTAGTTTATGATGTACTAATGCTATGGTTAAGAGTGCAAAAGAAAATATTATGTTTTGCGAGATCGCAAGAAGTTTTAAGTTTTGCAGGTTAACAGAAACAACTTTTTGGAAAGAAGCGGCAAAAGAATTGAATGTGATGTCAGACCTAAGTGAGATTCAAGTGATAAAAGGTTATGATTGAAGTTATTTGTCTATCAAAGAGAATTGAAGTGTTTTGAAGAGTAGAAAGTAGTGATTGGAAGCATTTTGCAGTGATTTGGTGAAAGATTGAAGCACCGAATCTATGGAAGCCCTAAAATCATGAATTTGAGGTATTTATCTTGATAGATCTTTGAATCGGTATAAGAGATTAGAAGCAATCATGGATGTATCCTTAATTCACAATGTTAGAGATAAGAATAGACCTAGATTGAAGAAAGAACCAGTAGAACCCTTGGAAGATGATCCTAAGTTAGCACTATCATCCGTATCAGACGGAGTTTTGCATTTGGAAAATGTAAGAAGTTATCTTGGATGTAAGATTGAAACCCTAAGTGACAGTGACTTTACCAGTGAGTATCAGAAGTTTTAAAATCATGATATGTCTTTGAAGCAAGGATATAAACATTTGAAAGACAATGAGATTGTTAGGTATTCATTGAAATATGAGTTTGATGATGAAGAATGCACTAAGATCATTTTGAATAGAATTCATAATGGGAAATTTTGGGTAGAGGATAGAGTAATAGACATTACTACTGATTTGATTCATGATGTAACTGGATTATCTAAATTTGGTGCTATTCCCTTAAATGAGAAGAATACGAGGAAAATAGTTATTGATAACATAGGTTCATCCTATAATGGTAGAGGAATTGTGATCAGTAAAATCAAGCAAGATGATGTGAGATATTTGTGCAAAATCCTAATCACTAAGTTTTGTGCAAATTCTAGAGAAGATGATATGGCAAAGGGTATGGTACATATAGCATATTTGATGTGTGTTGACAAGGTACCAGTAGATATGTGTGAAATTATAAAAATTCAATTGTTTGAAAACTTGGAGAAGATTAAGAAGACCAAGTATGCACAATTTATATTTTCTTCTTTGATCACTTATATGTTTTTCCACCTATTAAGAAGATTTCCTTACACAGTTACAGATGATTGGAATAATGGACAAAACACTATGGAAAGAATCAATAAGGTATATTTGAAACATGTTATTGATAAAGTGAATGAAAGTACTATGTTGGTATTGAAGACATTTCAGAGATTAGTATCTAGCAGATCAAGGATTCCATAGTCTGTTGTGGAGAAATATAAAAATGATATATGTTTCATGGTTAACATTGACTTTACCTATATTGAAGAAGTGGAACCTAGAATTGAGTTCATATACCCTCTTGGCTATGAGATACTTGAGGCAGAGATAGAAGGATATGTTGGCAGGTTACTTAAGAGTAAGTTGGACACCTAGTGCAAGAGATTTGGAACATTTGAAGAAAAATTCAACCTTGCAAAAGCTATAATGGAAGAAAAGTACTCTAAGAAGAGAGTGGACAACACTAAAGAAAATATTAAAGAATTTTGGCATGATAGAGCATCAGTTTGATATTGCAAAGAAGACAGTAGCAGTAATCAGAGGTATTGAGCAAAAAGAAATCTTGTCTGTACCTCCCTTGTCATCAAGTGCAGTTGCACATGAACCTACACAAGTAAAGGTGAAAGTTGAGGAACCTAAGGAAGAACAAGAAACAAGGAAATCCACTAGATCCTCTTCTTCTACACCCAGCAAGAGAGTGAAGGAAAGTGCTACAGGACCTGGTAAGAGGTAGAAAGTTTTGGTGCCACTAGTCCCTAGGAAAATTGCAATAATTAAAGATGATGACACTACTGTGAAGAAGAAAGCATGGAAACCCAAAATTGAGAGAGTGAATGAAGAAATCATACAAGATGGAGACTTTACTAAGATGAATAAGTACTATGACCTTTATGACTATTCTGAGAGATTGAATCTTGAAAATTCTATTGTTAAGTACATGATTCTGGCCAACAAGAAGTTTGATACTATTCAAGGCAAGATTCCTGATGACCTATTCAAGAAGCTTGTTAACAGGAAAATGAGAGCACAAGAAGAAGATAAAACTATGAGAGAAAATATGGTGAAGAAACTATGTGTTGTGAAAGATGATGAGCATCTTAAATAGATTTTGAAGTCCCTTGGCACTCTTTTGAGGACTAAGAGGAGAACCATTCAGATCATGGTAGGATAGTATGAGCAAGTGAGAACAAAAATAGAACAAACAATAACTAAATTTATGGTAGAAATTGTTGGAGAGACTTCAGTTGCAACAGAGCAAGAGAAAGAAGTAGAACAGGACGATATTCCCTCTCCACCTGCTATAAATATTGAAGAAGAATCTGTGAATGTTGAAGGTACAAAGATTACTTTGGAAACTAAAGAAAATGTATTTCAGAACTTAGAGACATTGTTGACAATTCGACTCTTGATGAACTAGATAGAACTGAACAAGCAGAACTAACCCAATCTATGACTGAAGAACCCAAAGAAACTAAGGTAGAAGTACCCCTTCCAATAGAAGAAGACATCAGTCTTACTCCTAAGACTGAAAAGAAGAAAGAAATTAGATCTTTATTTGAACATTTAGGAAAGGAAGTTGATGGTGATGATCAGTTAGAATTGATCACTTCCCTGAATAAAATTATTCGTAAAAATAAGAAGGTAAAGAATCTTGAAGGTTGTCTGAAGGACTTAACTAAAAAGTTGCAAGAAGTTGTAACCACATAGATTGCAAATGCAGACCGTCCAGAGAAAGCAAAGAAACTGATGAGAACCTTTGATGATGAGTTTACAAATCTATCTGAGATTGCAAAGGTAAAGGCACAAGCAGACTATGAGGCTGGAATGCTTTTGAATATCAGTCAAAATATCAAAGATGATGTCAATAGTCTTGATATCTGTATCAAGGATTTGAGGAGACATTTGGGAACAAGAAAGTCTTTGTACATACAGTGTACAACACTAGAGATTTTGGTAGCAGAAGAAGACAAGCAGATCAAGCTGAAGGAAGTAGAGATTCAGAATGAATCAAACATTCTTTCTAATCCTAATGTGAAGATTAGTCATGTTGAGAAGAAAGTTCGGAAGCTATATGATGAAATCAAAATTTTGCAAGATGAGAGGAACAAAAAAATAAGGAGACGCACTCTTCTGAGAGAACATACTTCCATGAAGATAAGTTTTATTGAAGAGAAACTGGAAGAATGTCTTACAACTAGGATATCATTTCAGAAATTTAACTTTGAGACCCTCCAAGCATGTCAAATTGCAGCTTATGGACTGAGCACACTACTCAATGTGGTAGATTCCATCAATAAGTCATGGGAAAAAGAGTTAGAAGATATAAAAGTTGATTTTTTAGATTGTGTTGCAAGCCTGCTAGCTTTGCAATAAGACATTTAAGGTATAATCTTTTGTGTTCCAATTTTGTTAGCCTCCCTAGTTTATTTTGTCATTGTTGTCAAAGGGGGAGATATATATAGAAAATTGAGAATTATACAGAGCAAAAGATTGATAGTATTATGTATACTCTTAGGGGGAGTATTGCAGTATATAAGAATTATTTTTGAGGAGATATAAGGATAGTGTATATCTTATACTATGGCCAATTTTGAGACAATTTTGAAATTTTGTTATTGTACACTTAGCCAATTTTCTAATATGTTGCCACCAATGACAAATGGGGAGATTGTTGGAAAGTTGGCTGAAGTAAGTACATAGATGTTGTCATTATGGAAACATATGATCCTCATGAAGATCGCACAAGTCAGAGAGAAAGTATAGCAGAGCGCATCACAAATTTGTCTAAGTGTGAGACAATGTTTTTCACAGTGTACCAGGACATAGTTTTTGTTTGTGACATTGACTAGAGTGAGTTCAGTTCTTGCACACTTGAAAACAGACTCTATGATGGCTAATGATGACCCATCTCAAAGTGCAAGTTAGTATGGCATGTATGGAATTAGTTATGATAGTTTTACCGAAGACAGTGTGAAGCCGACAGGACAGAAAATGAAGGCAGAATTGATAAAGAGTTAAGGGATTATTTTTTTTATCAAAATAATGACTTAAC
Organism: Chamaecyparis obtusa; assembly: GCA_027943335.1. Taxonomy (NCBI): domain Eukaryota; kingdom Viridiplantae; phylum Streptophyta; class Pinopsida; order Cupressales; family Cupressaceae; genus Chamaecyparis; species Chamaecyparis obtusa. The sequence continues at coordinate 65,738 of BSBK01003326.1, read as the reverse complement.
AATATAAAGGGATGACATCCTAGATGTTAACTCTTAGATAATGATATATGGAAGCCGACCATGTAAAGTTATTAGCCTTAATAACTTGTATATATATGCAATTGTAATTGTAAAGAAAAGAAGTGAGAAAAAGAAAAGTGATGTAGTAAATGTAATTGTGAAGTGAATGTAATAGTGATGATGCAAAGATAAGAACAACAAAGGAATTTTGATAGAAGAAAAATAAGGTTATGTACCTTGATCTATTTTGTATACATTGTATATTACTTGTTTGGGCAGTGGGCTCATCTAGTAATCAGATTTTGTATTGACAACTCCTAATAGGGTTGAGGCTTCTAACAAGGCCTATAGTCACTTAATTAGGACTGATACACTATATGCTTGTAATAGACTCCTAACAGGGTCAATATCCTTAACAAGATACTTTTGATTAGTGGATCTTTGTGGGTACCATCCCCACTGGGGTTTTCCCTTGGCCAGGGTTTCCTCGAGAAAAAATAATGTGTTATGAGTTCATTGATGTTATTGCTATGCATGCTATTTAGTTTCTTATTTTATGCATGTGTGAAGAAAATATTTTATATCCATATTTGGGCAAAAGATAAAATTTGTAGAATACTGATTCACCCCCCCCTCTCAGTATTCCCTATTTCTAACATGGTCAAATGGAAAGGATGACCTGTTGAAGATTCATCATGGCTAACAAAGGAGGAGGTTAACCATCTTGGTTTTCCTCTGCACACCTGATTCATGACAGGGTCACTTCTCAAATTACCCCGGGTGTCTGATGCAGGAGCATCCTAGGTGTAAGAACAATTTTGCATCACCCAAAAATATTTTTGGTTTTGTTTTCAATAAGGGCTATCTTGTGCAGAGCTACTATTTATGGAAACTTGGCATTTTCAGTAAGTTGGTCATCCAATCTTGGAATGTTCTGATTTCTTCCCTGGAGGTTCATTTTGGTCATATCAGCCTGCCAGTTAAGTTTCATTGATAGATCAAATCTAGCTTTGTAGATATTGAAGATTTTTGGTATTGGCAACATGGTACGAAAACTTTGAACTTAGTTTTGAAGGCTTTAGAGGCCCCAAATGAGGTCGAGAGTTTGGGTGACAAGCACTTGTGCAAGTCAAGCCTATACAGCACTTCGTGGCCTTTTTGGAATGGGGTTATAATAGTCAATCGAGTCAACTGGCGATGAATTATGGTCTTCGAAAGTTGGGTCACCTGAAATGGCAGAAAATGATTTTCCTTCAAAATTTTTGTTTGGGTTTCAAAAGTTATTTTGAGCTGACTTTGATGTAATAAATTGTAAAAGAAAATAATTCTAAGTTTGGTCAGCCTTGTTGGGTAAAATTCTAGAACCTTCCCAAGCGGTGGAAAATTGCCTATATAAGGAAGGTTGTGGTGTTGTCTTAGTTTGTTCGGGATAGTTCTGGGTAGTAGATCTGGGTATTGATTCAAGGCTTTGTCCTATAGAATATTGTAAGGGAATGCCCATGTGGCTTTGCATATTGTAATTCTGGAAGTTTGTAATTCCACATTTGTGGAGATAATAAGAAGCCCATTTTCTATTATTGCATATTGTTGTTGCTTCTCTATTTCTATTATGTGTTTGTGGTATTAAGGGGAGCACCCTTCATCAAGTGGTATCAGAGCTAAGTTTTCCTGAGTGTGTAAAAAGATTGCCAATTGTGAGGTAGTTTTCACCAGGACCATGGGTTAGGGTTTCTGTGTAAACAGATTGTCGATTGTGAGGCAGTTTGCACCAGGACTGTGGGTTAGGGTTTCTATGTAAATAGATCACCGAATGTGAGGTAGTTTTCACAGGACCATGGATAGGGTTTTAGTGAGAAGTGCACAAATTCCTCCATGAAGAGAATGTGGTGAAAGAGCTAGTGTTGTAACACCTGAGGTTAGGGCACTACATAGGAGAAACACTGATTAACAGAAGAATCTTGTTGAGTGGTGAGAATGAACTTGAGAAAAGGAGCCTGTTTCACACTAGGTGCATGTGTGAGGGTTAGTGTTGTGATACAATTATTGATAGTGGTAGTACTGATAATTTGGTGTCAGAAGAGATGGTGAGAAAGTTGAAGCTCAAGAGGTAGAAACATCCACATCCATATCATGTTGCCTGGGTGTAGGATGACAACAAGGTCATGGTCAATGAACAATGCCTAGTAAAGTTCAAGATTGGTGGGTACCATGATGAGGTACTATGTGATATCATATCTATGGTTGCATGTCACATGTTGTTGGGTAGGCTGTGGTAGTTTGATAGATGTGTTGTACATGATGGTCATGTGAATACCTATTCCCTGACAAAGCATGGAGTGCGACAAAAGGTATGTGGTAATGCAAGAATAAATTTTATTGATAGAGGAAATTTCTCAGATGGTATGCGGCATGAGCATATGTGTTTACCTTAATTCCAAAGGCTAGGAAAGAGGAAGTAGAAGATGTACCTATAGAAGTTGCAAAATTATTTTATGAATTTCAGGATATTGTATCCGATAATGTGCCTGATGGATTACCACCAGTAAGAAAGATCAGTGATCAGATGGAATTGATTCTAGGAGATAGTTTTCCAAATAAGGTAGCACACTCACATCATCCACATATTGTATATGGAAGTTGTCCCAGAAATGCATCTAAGTTGAGAAAAATAGATAAAGGAGAAATAAGTAGTGCTGAAGTTGAGGATTTTGCAGAACATTTGAAGAACATCAATGAGGAGGTGAGGAAGAATATTACCAAGATGAATGTGCAGTATAAGGCTAAGGAAGATGAGAAAAGGAGGCATAAGGAATTTTAGGTTGGAGATGAAGTCGTGGTTCATTGGTGGAAGGAGCGATTTTTGGTTGGTACATATAACAAGTTAAAAATGAAGAAGTTTGGGCCATGTAAGATACTGAAGAAGCATGATTCAAGAAATGCATATGAGGTCAAGTTGCCTACTGAGCTAAACATTTCACTAGTATTTAATGTTTCAAATCTGATAGAGTATCATGAAGGAGGTGTTGAAGATGAGGTTATAGCAGCACAGTGGTGTATTCCAGCAACCAGTTTAGATATCAAGGAGACTGAAGACATACTGGATAGTCGTGTTGGCTGAAGCACAAGGAACATGACATATGAAGAGTATTTGGTCAAATGGAGAAGAAGACCTATTGAAGATTCATCATGGCTAACAAAGGAGGAGGTTAACTATCTTGGTTTTCCTCTGCACACCTAAGTTGTGATAGGGTCACTTCTCAAATTACCCCGGGTGTTTGATGTAAGAGCATCCTGGGTGTAAGAGCAATCTTGCATCACCCAAAAATATTTCTAGTTTTGTTTTTAATAAGGGCTATCTTGTGTAGAGTTTCTATTTATGGAAACTTGCTATTTTTAGTAATTTGGTCATCCAATCTTAGAATGTTCTGATTTCTTCCCTGGAGGTTCATTTTTTTTATATTAGCTTGCCAGTAAAGTTTCATTGACAGATCAAGTCTAGCTTTGTAGATATTGAAGATTTTTGGTATTGGCAATAGGGTACAGAAACTTTGAACTTAGTTTTGAAGGCTTTAGTGGCCTTGGATGAGGTCAAGAATTTGGGTGACAGGCACTATCACAAGTCATTTCTATAGATTGCTTTGTGGCCTTTCCGGAATGGGGTTGTAACAGTCAATCGGGTCAACTGGCGATGACTTATGGTCTTCAAAAGTTGGGTCCCCTGAAATGGCGGAAAATGATTTTCCTTCAAAATTTTTGTTTGGGTTTCAAAATTTATTTTGAGTCAACTTTGATGTAATGAATTATAAAAGAAAATAATTCTAAGTTTGGTTGGCCTTGTTGGCTAGAATTCTAGAACCTTCCCAAGCGGTGGAAAATTGCCTATATAAGGAAGGCTGTAGTGTTATATTAGGTAGTTCGAGACAGTTCTGGCTAGCAGATCTGGGTATTGATTTGAGGCTTTGTCTTATAGAATATTGTAAGGGAATTCCCATGTGGCTTTGCATATTGTAATTCTGGAAGTTTGTAATTCCACATTTGTGGAGATAATAAGAAGTCCATTTTCTATTCTTGCATATTGTTGTTGCTTCTCTATTTTTGTTATGTGTTTGTGGTATTAAGGGGAGCACCCTTCATCAAAGATAGTCCACATTAAGCCTAGGATCAGAAAACCACAGCCAGACAGAATGGGCTAGGCGAGAGACAACCAGGACATCGCCCAAAAGATGGACAAAAGAAAGGACAAGGGCAAGAGAAGTAAACAAAAAGTAGCCACCCCCGTCCACCAAACAAGGAGTTAAGTTTGTAAGATTTTTCCTTGTGTACACTGAAGTCATTTCTTTTCAATGATACTCTTCACTTCTTTGGAAAATTCATTAGCATTATACCAAGTCATCTTAGCATCCTTCATGATAGCGGTTGGAAAACCAGTTTGCTGCTCCATTGGCTTCCCTATACACATGGGTGATAAACACCTTCTCAAAGGAATTAAGGATGGTTTTAGTTTCAACTATAATGTTTGCTATAGTCCAAGAGGGAGGGTGAGAAATGTTGAGGCAATTGATAATATGCATTGAATCACCTTCCAGCTAGAGCCAATTAACCCCCTGTTCTTTAGCAAGTTTGGTGACTTGAAGAGCCACACAAGCTTCAACATAGTGATTCGTTTGAGCACCCAAGGGGGACTGATGGCTGCAATGCCAATGCCAAAGTTGTTTCTAATTATTCCTCTACTACCAACAAGACCAAGGTTCCCTTTCACCACGTCGTCAAAGTTGGATTTGGTCCAACCAATTGGGGGACTAGTCCACACATAGTTCTATCTTTTTTCCTAAGTAGCAACTTGGGCCTTTCTTGCAAGAGGTTTAGATCTTTCATAGTAGAGTAAATTCTCCTTAACAACATGAATGATTTTTTCAAAGATAATTTTAGAAGGAGAGGAACAGTCATGAAAGATGCAATTATTGCACTCCTTCTAGAACCTCCAACAAAAATGAGGAAGAATCTAGGTATAGAGTAATCTGAAGTCCTGATCAAACCTTTTGAAGACCCATTGGGAGAAGAGATCGCTGAAAGATAGGGAAAACACCATGAGAGATTTAGGGCCGAAAAGAGGAGTTGCTAGATTTGACTAACAAAGGAGAAATGGATGAAGAGGTGATGCATAGACTCCTCTTGAAATTTGTAGAGAACACATGTGTTAGTAAACTGGAACCCACGCTTGGTGAGATTATCCACCATGAGGATACGGTTCTAGAGCAGGAGCCAGAAGAAGACATTGATTTTGGGCATGAGACTAGGAATCCAAGCTTTAGCCCACAACGGATTCAAGTCATGGATATGAGTGGTCAATGAAGAATAGACTAAAGACACAGTATAATTCCCATCCAAAGAATCCTCCCAGATAATCTTGTCCTTCTTGGGAGATAGAGTGACCGTGTTGAGAGAAGTCATCAAAGGAGACAGGTCCTGAGAAATTTGAGTGAGATCTACCCATTTTTCATCCCTTGTGTAATTTCTGACTTGAGTCCTATAGGTTTGAGAGCAGATGAGTCTCCGGGTATTTAGAGTATCAATATTTTTCAGGCTGCCCATCTGAAGCTAGTTGTCATTCCAAAAATTGACAGAGTGGCCATCTCCAATTTTCCACTTTGCCCTAGATTTAGCCAGCTCCTTGGCGGCAAGAAGACCATTCTAGATGATGAAACCTTTGGGGGAATCTTCCTCTTCAAAGAACTTGTTGAGTGAGTTATGCAAGAGGTATTTTTCTTCAAAGGTATCCCTCCATTCTATGATGCTATTGAAAATTCTCCAGATCTATTTGTCTTGGAGGGCTTTGTTGAAAGGTCTCAATTTCCCTAAGCCAAGGCCACCGGTAGTTTTTGGTCGGCACACTTTCTCCCAAGTAATTAGGGGAATGCGCTAGTGGTCCTTAGTGCTAGACCAGAGGAATCTTCTTTGGATTATTTCCATGGCTTCCACATCTTTAGCCAAGATAGGGAAGAGGCGTAGGGCATAGGTGGGAAGATTCTATAAAGTGGCCTTAACCAGTTGGATCTTACCTACCTAGCTAAAGATGACCCCTTTCCAATTGGAAAGGTTCTTGTTAAATTTGTCTATCAGTTTGTTCCAAAAAGAATTCAGAGGTTTGATACCTAAGGACAGCCCCAAATAGGTAGAAGGTATATTGTCAATGCCGCATCCCATTATTTGAGCAATTTTCCTTTGTCTCACTTCAGGGGTGTTGATGAAGAAAAGAGCACTTTTATTCCAGTTGATAGTTTGGCTAGTAGCCCTGGTATAGTTGTTAAGAATATCCTTCACCACTCTAGCTTCTCCCACCGAAGCCTCACTTCCAAGAATGGTATCATCCATTTATTTCTAGTGTGTAAAGACTATGTCACTAGATGAGGGATTTATGCCTTTTAGGTCCCCGTTCATTTTAGAAGCTGAGAAAAGTCTCCTTGGGCACTCAACAAGAATGATGAAGAGGATTGGGGAGAGAGGGTCCCCTTTTCTTAGGCCCCTGGAAGGTTTGAAGAAGGAAGATGGGGAGCCATTAATCATGACCACCAAGGATGGGGTCGAGATGATTTGAAAGAGAAGCTTGCAGGAGTGGGAATTGAAACCAAAAGCTTCAAGAACTCTAAGAAGAAACTACCAGTCCACCCGGTCATAGGCCTTGGAGAGGTCAAGCTTGAGAAGAAGGCCTTCCCTTTTTCCTTCTTCAAGTGAATGAATAACTTCATGCACCATCATTATGGAGTCCAGGATTTGTTTTCCAGGCACAAAGCCAGATTGTTGTTCCGAGATCAAAGAAGGGAGGACTCTGAGAATCCTAGAGGTGGTAACCTTAGAGATGATCTTAAGGAAGGAATTGCAAAGTCTTATAGGTCTGAATTGATCAAAAGAGTCCACTCTAGAAGTCTTTGGAATCAACACTAGGAAGGTGGCATTGAGTTATTTAAGGAGGTTCATCGAACCAAAAAATTCTTGCACAGCTTGAACCACATCGTCTTTCACCACCTCCCAATAAAGTTGAAAGAAGAGCATAGGGAAGCCATGTAGACTGGGGGCTTTGTCTCCTAGAAGAGAGTCTAGAGCTTTCTTGACCTTAGTCATGTCTGAGATAGAGCATAAGTCTTTATTTTGATTGTCAGTGATGATTCTCGATATATTATCAAGGAGATAGCCCCGGTCTTGTTCAGATATCACCTGATCTTTTGAGAGGAGCTGAGAAAAATAAGTAATTGCCTCATCTACTATATCCTTGTCCTCCTTAAGATCTTGGTCTCCCTTCTTGATTCTACTAATCCTGTTAGCAACTCTATGTCTCATAGTGGAAACGTGGAAAAAGAGAGTATTGCAGTCCCCTTCCCTGAGCCAGATGGATTTTGACCTCTGCTTCCAGAAGGTTTCGTCCTGCCCAATAATATTATGGTAATCTAAAAGGATGGCTTTTTATTTTTGCAATATTTCTTCATCATAGCCCTGATTCTAGATTTCAGCTTGAATACAGTTAAGTTCATTGAGAGTCTTATCTTTAGAGGTAAAGATGTGACCAAATTCCTCTCTGTTCCAATTTTTAACGTTACTTTTGATATTCCTTAACTTTTTTGCCACTCTAAACATGGATGTGCCTTCAACATCTATGTTCCACCACTCTTTGATTTTATTGAGCAAGTTAGGATGAGAAACCCACATCTTTTCAAATCTGAAGGGAAAGTTCCTTTTCTTGTCAGTCTGATCCAGGGAAAGTGAGATGGGGGAGTGGTCTGAGCCAACATGAACCAGGGAAGAGAGGTTGAGACTGTAGCTATTCAGCCAGTCTAGTGAGTACATGGCCCTATCTAAATGAACTTGAATGCATTCCAAACCAATCCTCCTGTTAGACTAGGTGAAGTCATCATGTTGAAGATCTGAATCCAGCAAAGCCAGGTCATTGATGAAGTCCATTAGGTCTTGTCTACTTTTAGAATCAGGTGCTATTCCTCCCTTTTTTCCCCCTTCTTTAAGTGGGGTGTTGAAGTCTCCTATAATGATATCTTTAGTCTAGTTAAGAGGGGCGATGGTGGATTTGATCTTATAACATTAGGTCTTTCTATCTCTTTTCGAATTAGGAGCATAAATATTCAAAATAAACCAACTATCACCATCTTTTATTCTAGTAAAATGCATGAGAAGTAGGTTACCTCCTCTGTAGATGACATCATCTCTAAGGAGATGCGAGTTCCACATAGTGATAAGGCCCCCAAAAGCTCTCTCTGAGCTAGTAGCTCTGTTATTCATAGCTTTGCTGAATTTAATTTTCTCTAACTTATCCTTTTGCATTTTAGTTTCCTAGATTAAGAAAATGTCAGGTCTATGATCTCTTATCATATTTCTGATGACGTTCTACTTGTGTGAGCTATTTAGCCCATGAATGTTCCAAGAGATGACTTTCATTTATTTGTGGGGGTGCTGTAAGCTTGGATAAAAACTTGGTTTCCATCCATTTTTTTCAGGCTCACTTCTACATGCCTATTCTGCCTTGTCCTTTTTCTTTCTAGGGTGTAGTTTCTACCCCTTCCCTCTTCCTTTTTCCTGCTTTTGGTGGTTGCTGGGGAAATTGGAGATGGGTCTCTGCTGCTTGATTTCTTCTTGTGAATTAAGATCCATCCTACCTTATCTTCCTTATGCTTGGCGAAGAGCTCTACCATGATGTTGAATTGGTTTGGGGAAGCTGAGACCATCAGGTCCTCAATTAGTTGGTACTTCCTAGATTCCTGCAACTCTGAGCTAGGAGCAAAGTTATTCATAACCACCGCAAGGGGAGCAATGGACTCCAAGACTAGGGAGACAGAGATGGTGCCTGAGCATGAGTCACCTCCTTCAATCTGAACTTCATTCTTGTTTTCTTCCTTTTATTCTTGTTGATTGGATGCTTCCAAATCTAGACCCAAAAGAGGGAGTGGGGGGGCTCCGCCAGTCTCTTGAAGCTAAATCAGCTTTGGCTTCTCTACTTCCCTGGGATTCTTAGTATCCGGGTTGGGAGCTATTTGTTCTTTCTTCTTCCAGACTCTATTGGTTTTGGGCACTGGTTCCTCTTGAGAGGTGCCATTATTTTTCTTTCTTAGTGCTAGTTTGGCTTTCCTTTCTATCTCCTTTGCTTGGAGGACAGGACAAGATTTGGCTTTGTGACCTGCTTTCTTGTAGTGGAAACAAGCAAAAGGGATGCTTTCATAGTCTAGTTTCTACACACACTTTCCCAGCTTGGAACGAAGCTCAATAAATTTTGCAATATCCTTTCCTTCTTCCACTCTAATATAGATCCTAGAAAAGGTGAGTCAGCTCCTAGCGACAGTAACAGGGTCTATGGAAAGAAGGGTACCAAACGATTTGGCTATCCTGTCAAAGACATCTTCATTCCAGAACTCCATAGGTAGTTTAGGTAGTCTCACCCACACCGGGGATTGGATGAAGAAGGAGTCATTAAGATCTAGATTAGGTGACCATTTTTGTAATGCCAAAGTGGCCTTTCCAATGACCCAGGTGCTAGTATAGAGGATCTTATCCAAGTCCTCTTTGTAGGAGAACTCAAAGGACAAAAACCCTTTTGCCATTATAGAGATCTGGACATGACCCTTCAGGTCCCATTGTTTTTTGCAAAGATCCTGACAATGTCAATGGTTGGCATTGGGCCAATGAACTTTCCCAATAGAGTGTTGTCCTTGGATGCAATGTTGTGGTTAACCAGTTCGTTGGGTATTTCTAAAACAAAGTTGCCTTTTTCCTTGTCTGATAAGTCCTTTATGGAAGGAAAAGAGGACTTTCCTGAGGGTTTTATCCCAAAGAGTGTAGACCATTGACAAGGAGGACCATTCTGGTCACATACTTGGGTATTCATTGAAGAAGGCAGTCTAGGGAGGTCATCGTGCCTAGCTCCCACATCCAATTCCTTACCTAGGTCATTCTCCTTTTCATGTGGGACCCCATCTATTTTCTCTGGGTCTGCAGAGTCCTGATCTGCAAGGGAATTGACGCAACAGGCTTCCCCCGAGGAACCTGCAACCTATGATCCATGATTCCTACCCACTAGAGAATTAAAAAATCCTCCCATTCACACACCCTCTCCCACTCCCGCTCTCATTCCCACTCCAGCCATTTTTAGACAAGTTATAAGTTATGTAGTCAAGGTATGTCAAAAATATAGTTTATTCAACTTCAAATGCTAATAAAATATGCAATAATCATGATAATGTCATAAAACCAATTGTATTCCCTCTATATGGATGTTACAAAACTAAATTTGGAAGAATCACATTGATATCTATTTTATAAAATAAGTTATGCTCTATGAAAACAATGTAACTCTTTGAAAATGACATTTTCAGCAACATACCAGTTTTCGTGGGAGAAAGAAAAAACCATTCAAATCAATTTAAAAATAAAAATAAAAATATATTTAGAATCTAGATAGAAAATCCTAAAAGACTCTAATTTACTTCATCTTCTTATTTCAAACAATTTAATGACAATATGCATCTAAAATTGAAATTTATTTTCAAAATGTAGAGTTCAATGTCCGTTCAGGCAAAAAAGTGTAACCCACTATTGTGAGTTCACCCTACCATTAACACTCACCTTGTTATCATTTCCCAACTTTACCTTAGACTAAGTACTGGTGTCTAAAGTGGCAAACAACTCTTTGTTTCTAGTCATATGATTGCTACAACCGCTGTCCAAAAACCAAACATCATTTGAACTTTCTTGGGTTACATTACAGGTTAGAAACATAGGTTTCTGATTATGTTCATATTCCTCTGTAATATGTGCAGACTGCTTACTGGCATCTACTTGCTTCTTCCAACACTTGTTAGCAAAATGACCATACTTTTTGCAATAAAAACATTGTACTTTTGACTTATCATACCTCTAGTTTCCTTGTTGCCAATTTCTATTGTTACTCCCCCTCAAGTTAGAAGGGCTCCTTTGAAATTTCTCTTTAGATTTTGAATTAGTTCTATTGTCTCTTTGAATAAAATTTGTGCCTCCTCTTCCATTGTTACTAAATATTCCTCTGCCTCTACCTCTACCTTTGGTAATTTGTAGTTGAGTTTTGAAAGCATTCTCCAATGGATTATCATCATACCTTGTCATACTTGATTCATGTGCAATCAATGAACCAGTCAGTTCATCGGTATGCATTTTAAACTTATGTCCATAAACTCTTCTATGGGCACAACTAAAGTCTCAAACTTCTTTGGTAAAAATCTAAGAACTTTCTCAATCACTCTCTTGTTTGAGAGGTCATCACCGAATTGTCTTAATTGATTGACAATATTCATGACCCGTGTCATGAAACCATCCACAGTCTTGTTATCTTTCATCTTCAAGTTCTCAAAATATCTCCTCAAGTTTTGCAACTTAACATTCTTTACCTTGGATATACCTTGGTAATAGGTTTCAAGCATGTCCCAAGCCTTCTTCGAAGACTCTAAACTAGACACCTTTGGGAATATAGTCTCATTTAAGCCTTGGTGAATAAGACCAAGAGCTTTATTATCCTTCTTTCGATTCTCCTTTAATAGATTTCAATCAGCATTTGATAGAGCCAATTCTATTGCTTGATTAGGAGGCTCTGGATATCCATCATTCACGAATCCCCAAAGACCATCAGCATGAAGTAATGTTCTCATTCTAATAGACCATGAATCATAGTTTTTCTCAGTCAAAATAGGAACTTGAGGTAAGGCTGAACTATTTGAAGCCATCTTAGTTCAGATTTCAAATGGCTATAATCTTCAAATAAAAAATATAAATACTATTTTCTCAGCAATCTTTCAACTCACTCACACTGTCACTGTCTTTAAATAACTCACACTAAGCATACTCAACTAGGCTCCTCTAGATCTTGAAAGCTCTTTGGATCTCATACCAAACTGAAAGAAATAGAGTACCACAATAGAAAAGAGAATTGAAATAAATAAAAAAAGAACACTTCAAGTAAAGAGAACAGAGAAATTTAATAACCATATGTTACAACATACAGGGAAAATTTTATTAATTGAAAGAACATCCAATCAACTGTGAACTCTACAGAGTTCTCTGCTACAAATTTTCTGACCACTACTCTACAAAGCAATTACAAAACCTCTATTTATGGACACCTCAACAAAATAGGTGATCTCCCTCATTCGGTGAACAGAGGCGGTGAAGACTAAAGACAAAAACCAAAACTTGCAGTACAAGGAAAGTAACCATCCAGATTAGTGCGGTGAGGATAAGAACATATCATATTTCCTGCAAACCATGATAAATGCAAATTTGATTTTCTCCCAGCCACGTCAAGTTCGATTTTATGCATTGATGATGGGAGATAAGAGTCAACGATGGTAGGGGAGAAATTATAATTATCTCTAACACCAAATATTGGTGAACAATTTATCTTGTTCTTTTTCTTGCCTCAGTTAATTGAATTTCCAACTATTCAATTCTTAACGTTAATAGTTTAGATACATATTTGACAAGAATACTTTGGCTGTAATTATTACTCTTCCTGTAAATTATGTGGATGGCTTGACTTATTTTTTCCTATTTAACTAGTTTTATTTAGTTAATCTTATGGTAAAATGAAATCTACATTTAGAAGAACTACAACTATTTTCAACTTACTAGATTCTCTCTCAACTGTTTTCAATATTATTTACTACAAAACATTAGATGTTGAAACCAGTTTGTTTGAAGTTTGTTTAGTTTTAGAATTTAGAACTTTTCAATGTTTAGGTCAGTATTATGGAGATCTACTAATTTATTACTAGTAATTGCATTTTGGTATGCAATAGGTACCCCGAATTAATAATTTGGGTAGTAATTTATTACAATAAATTTTTAATTATTATTTAAAAATCAACTACAAATAAAATATACAATTACAAATAAACTATAAATATGATTTTAAAATATTATATGAAATATATAGCAAATGCTTATGTTATTGTGAATAAGACTAGCAATTTCAACTTGGTATGCAATTTGTACGCTGAATATATGTGAAGTGGATTATTTATTTATTTATTTATTTTAAATGTGTTTAATTTTATTTAAATTTTTGTTAGGTTTTAATATGTGTGTTTTCTTTTTTGTTAACAAAGAATAAAATATGAGTGAATATTTATTATGTATAATTTTTTTATTTAATTATGTTTTGTTATTGATTTGAATTTTTACTTTTTTTGTTCTAGTTTGCATAATGATAATTGTTTTATATTATTTTCTAATGTAATTATTTGTTGATATATAAAGCATATAAGAATTTTATAAAAGAACATGAGATTGTGATATAAGATATGAATTGAATGAAAATAATTGTACATAATAAATGTACTTATAGAATGCCATGATTTTAATATTGTATATGCACAAAATGGATTTTGTTGATCTATATAAATGTCTAAATATCATTTTTAAATTTGTGATTTTACACATACATATATTCTATAATTATATTAATCATCTTTGTATCATACCTTGTACATTAGTTATAATATAAGAATTTATTGCAAAATCCTAAAGAAGTGTGTATGTGAAAAAAAAAATATATTTGTATACTACATTTGTTTTAATTTTAAGTTTCAAATTTAATATATATGACTAAGTAAGCCTCTAGGTGGTTTTCATTTTTCCTTTAAAACGATTGATTCATAAAGGGTTCGGGTCCTCTCTTGTGCTTATCTAATCAAGACAAAGTATATATATAGTTAATAGTTTTTCTTCATTTTGATATGAGAAAGATTCACATAGATATAAACAACAGTTTACTTCACAACACTAAAAGTATATTTTCATATTTTTTTAAAGACTTATTAATGAATACATTTTACGTACTCCCAAACACTATTGAAAAATATAAATAAATGCTAAATTCAATAACACAATTCTATTTAAAGTTTACAAATAAGACCAAAACATTTTACAAATGAGGAGTTGAATCCCTCTAAGTAACAATTTCCAACCAAACCAAATCCAAATCTTACGTCATAAGCTCCATGGAGTACCAAATCTTTTCCAAGGAAAGTGTTCACTTTGAACTATAAAATTTGCACAAGCAATCAACCACCAAGCTAGTGATGTAGCTTTGCACACATGTCCTATTTTAGTACTTGCAAAATATAAACTTCTCTTTTATTCCATTACACCTATTCTATTCACTTCTCCTTGGTTGAATTAAGTGGCATTCATGTTTCTTACAAGACTAGTGTTGAAATTTTAAGGCCTTAGAAGAATGCATTGAAGTTAGGAAAAATGACCAAATGTATTCAAGGTCTTAAGAGTGTCTTAGAGGGCTAGACTTAACTTTTTTAAAATTTTAATATAATAATAGAATTCAAAAGAACTTCAGATCAATTAGATTTCCACAATCCATATTACTATAAGTGTTAGTTTCTGGATTCAATTGTGTAGCATTTTTTAACCATCAGCGTTTCAGATCATACTACATGATCCATCATTAGGATACTGCTAGAGAGAAAAGAAACATAAACTTTTTGAAAGAACATGATCAAAAGAACTTGTCGAAACTTTTTTTTAAATTCTAATATAATAATAGAATACAAAAGAACTTGGCAATTTATAAATTGGAAGTTCAAAGCCTTATTGTTCCTTGAATTTTTTAGATTGCTATTTCCTTTCTCTATTTTCACCATTTTATTCAATATCTAGGTCACTCTACTAGTTATATAAAGAAAACCATATTTAAGAAATTAGTATATAGGACATTGATGGAATTCTCCCATACTCCACTCACCCAACTACCCATTAAGTGATGAACTACAACAAATTTAGAACCTAATTGAAGATCTATGATTAGAGATCACTGAGTTACTGATTACATATGTAATATGATTAAATCAGTAATATATTGTCATTGATGTCAACTAGTTTGACAGCACTTATCTTGTAAGTTGCAATACCTAAACATCTATGGAAAAGGAGTAAAAGAGATGAAGAACAGAAATATCTACATGAGGAAAATGTATATGACAGATGAGGATAAGGAATACATTGGGTAACTTGTTGATGAGTCTATGACCCTATACTATTGACTTGATTATGTTTCATTCATCTATGATGAGGAAAAAAACTGAAAGACACAAGGCAGTGTGGTCGGTTGATGAAGCATCACAGTATACCCCGAGTAGTGCAGTGTATACCGAGCATAGTATAAACCAAGCTTGTTTTCACCAACACATTTCTTTGTTAACCAAGCAGGAGAAAATGAACTAAATGATTAGTTTAGCCGATAAGGATTGATGAGCTGCAAAGTACCTCGAAATCAAAGATGGAGATAATGTTTGTTATGAAGATCAACGGCTAGCATAATTCGAGGAAGATCTAAAGGATGAAATTAAAATGTGTTACTGGCACATCAGCTGAGAAAGGTTTAAGTGACAAAATGGATGAAGGAGAATAAGCAGTGCAAAATCTTGTGGAGGAGAAGAAAATAGTTTACTTGTCTATTTAAGAGACTAAGGTTTCATTATGAAACTTATGCCAGAAGAAGGAGACTATAGAATTATCACATGAACAAACTTCATGTATGCCTGATCAAATTGGTTAAGGAGAACTGAACGAAAGAGTTTACCGAGTGTCAAAAAGCTATTATCGAGCGACAGTAAGTCATTGATTATTGTTGATACAGAATTGATATATTGATCAGAGGATTTGAATGAGCATAATGTAGATCTGAATATCTACAATTGAAGTTTTATTGTAATCAGATCACCTACTGTTACATTTTAACCATTGTAAATAGATAAATCTCTTAATCGAGTGGACTTGAAAGTCTTGTAATGTCATTCATAGAATGTACATTTGTTATCCTGTCAACCCCATAGTGAATGCTAGTTGGACAATAAAGGTTGGTCTAAAATCCTCTAACAAGGTCACACCTCACAATGTATTTGTAACCTTTACCGACCTCACTTCAAAAGAGTGAACAATTTTTGGGTTGTCGGTCCTAGGTGGTTTTTCCCTTCACAGGGTTTCCACGTTAAATATTTTGTGTTATGTGTTCATTGTGGTGATTATTTGTTATCATAATTTACATATTTCATGTTGGATTTTATTGGTAATCATTATATGTTATTAACTAGTAATCGGTAAAAGCACAGACAGTATAGTATTTTATGTTATCGAGCTATAGAAGTTTGAGTAAATTGTTTTGGATTATACATTTTTATTTGGGACTATGGATAACTGATTCACCCCCTTCTCAATTATTCTAACAGTTAGTATCAGAGCTTTGGTTTCTTGGAATAGAGTTTTAAGGAATTCAAAATAAAGGTCCCAAAATCTTTAAGAGGGAAGTGCCAAAGCTAAACAAAGATAACTTCGCAATATGTCAAAGTTGAAAGAAGCTGCATATATTTAGAATTGGGAATTCTATCCTAGATTTGATGGAGAATGGATACCTTGCACTGCCCACTAGTCCCTTCACCCTTGATCAACTAAGAGACAAGCATGAACATAATGTTACTATGATGGAGATTGTTGCTGCCTATTCAGATGCCAAATTTGAAAACATCAAGGATTGTACTACTGCTAAGAAGATGTGGGATAAACTTTCTCAAGTTTATAGGGGTGATGCAAATGTCAAGAGAGAAAGAGATGAAAGCTTAAGAGGAAGATTTGATGACATGAAGATGAAAGCAGGTGAAAACATTGTGCAGTACACAAACATAATAAAGGAGGTAGTTCACACTATTAGAGCATCAGATGGAGTTCTTGATGAAGACACTATGGTAAGAAAAATTCTAAGGACCCTATTGCCTATCTATGCCATCAGAATATCTGAAATTCATGAAAATAGGTCAGCACCTAACAACACACTCACTCTTGACAATCTGATTGGAAAGCTTACAACATTTGAACTAAACAATTATGATAATAGTCTTGTACTGAATGTTGAGTCTGCTTTTATGTCTTCTCTGAAGATTGGTAAGTCTAGTAGCATAAATAAGAATGATGATAGTGATAGAAATACTAATGATGAGCATGATGAACTTGAAGCTCTTATGGCCAGAAGGTTACCTAAAGGTAAAGGAAGGTATAGAGGTAAATTACCTTTAGCATGCTTTAATTGTAAAGAGGTTGGTCACATTGCTGCTAGCTGTCCACATAGGAAAGATGATGAAAGAACCAAAGACCGATTTGAAGGAAGCTATGGGAGAAGAAACAATAAAGGCTATTGACACTATAATAGAGACAACCGAGACAATAATGATAAAGGAAAGAAGGTATGCTACATTGATGAGGAAGACGATATCACCAATATTGACACAGATGATGATGTGGAGGTAGTATTTGTGGCAATGAAGAATAATTCAAAAGAAGATGAAAGGTATGTAGAGACAACACTTATCTCTAAGGTTAATAAAAATGATACATGGATCATAGATAGTGGTTGTACACATCACATGACTGGTGATGAAGAAAAAAATGATTATCTTGAAGAATAAAATGGAGGATCTATAAGAATGGGTAATGATGCACCCTGTATGGTAAGAGGTAAAGGATCCTTGATGATAAATGATAGATTAAAATGTGAAAATGCTTATTGGGTAAAAGGATTAAACTATAATGTCCTAAGTGTGGCATAGCTGAACAATTCATGCCATTGAGTTTCTTTTGAGAGAAAGAAAGTGAAAATATTTGATGATGGAGGAAGACTTGTTAGAACTAGTACACAATCTAGAGGTAATCTATTTTATCTTGATAATGATCAGTCTTCTTATTTGATGATGAAAGATGAAGATGCATGATTGTGGCATAAGAGGTTACGTCATGTGAATTTTGATAACATGATTAAGATTAGTAAAAATAAAAAGGATAGAGGTCTGCCTAACTTATCAAAGCCTAATCATGTTATGTGTCATGAATGTCAAAAAGGTAAAATGACTAAATCTAGTTTCAAAAGAAAATATTATTCAACAAAGAAAATACTTGAGTTAGTACATACCAATCTATGTGGTCCTATGAGAGCTCAAAGTTATTATGGAGATAGATACTTTATTCTTTTTGTTGATGATTATAATAGGTTGATGACTGTCATGTTCTTGAAAGAAAAATCTGAGGCATTCAAGATGTTCAAGTGGTATAAAGAAAAAGTAGAAAAAGAGACTGGTAAAGAATTGAAATGCTTAAGATCTGATAGAGGAGGTGAATTTATCTCTGATGAATTTACTAATTTTTTTAATGAGCATGATATTGAAAGACAGGTCTTTGCACTGCGGACACCACAACAGAATGACATTGCTGAAAGGAGGAATAGGTCAATTGTTGACTTTGCAAGGACATTAATGATAGAAATAATGTTGCTCAGACATACTAGAGAGAAGCTATTAGCACTATTGTTTATGTGCTAAACCGAGTACAACTAAAGGACACTAACAAGACACCCTATCACTTATGGTTTGGACACAAACCCACTATAAGTTATTTCAGGATTTTTGGAAGAAAATGTTTTATTCTGAAAGATGAAAGAAATGGAAAGTTTGACTCAAAAGGTGATGAAGGGATATTTCTAGGGTATTCCAGTAAAAGTAAAGCATACAAGTGTCTGAACAGAGTAACTAATAAAATGATTGAAAGTACTAATGTTTGAGTTGATGAGTTTGATGATAAGAATACAAAGGAAAGAAGAAAGGAACTATAAGACTATGGTAGATTCACTTACATTGAACAACCTAAGTATCTACCGAAGCCGCAGACTGTGACAACCGGTCAGCAGGAAAATAATACCGAGGAACAAGAGAGAGAAACTGACAAGTAGGAAGGACCTACCGAGCAAACAAATGAACCTGCATAGGATGAACAAGAAAGAAGAGATTGAATAATGGCAAGATTTGTTAGAAGAAATCATCTTGAGACACAAATCATTGGAGACAAACAAGCTAGCATGCAAACAATAAGTAAAACAAGACAAGGTACATGTCTAGTTTGTGAATATGAACCGAAGAATGTGAAAGTTGTATTAGAAAATGATGAATGGGTTAATGCAATGAAAGAGGAAATAGAATAAATATAGAAGGAAAAAACCTACAGTTTAGTACCTAGACCTAAGGACAAGAATGTTATCAGTACTAAGTGGATATTCAGAAACAAGCAAAATGAGAATGGAGAGGTAACAAGGAACAAAGCTCAATTAGTATGCAAGGGATATGCACAGGAGGAAGGAATAGATTATGGTGAGACATTTACACCTTTTGCTAGATTAGAAGGAGTCAGAATGTTACTTGCATATGCTACACACAAAAATTTCAAAGTTTACCAAATGGGTGTCAAATCAGCTTTTCTGAATGGAATACTTGAAGAAGTCTACATAGAACAACCTGAAGGGTTCGTTGACCCAAAAAACAAAGATATGGTATGTAGATTACATAAAGCTTTATATGGTATGAAGAAAGCACCAAGAGCCTGGTATGAGAGGTTGCATACTTATTTATTAAGTATTGGATTTGTTAGAACAAGTGAGAACATCAATTTTTATATGAAAGGAGATACTGATGATACTATTCTTATTGCTGAAATATTTGTGGATGACATAATATTTGGAGGACAAGATCAAATCTATAAGTCATTTTCTGATGAAATGAGAAGTGAATTTGAAATGTCTATGTTTGGAGACATTAAGTTCTTTCTAGGCTTACAAGTGATTCGACAAAATGATGGTATATTCATCACACAATCCAAATATATCAAGTATTGAAGACATTTGGCATGGAAGATGCTAAACTTGTGGGAACATTGATGGCCATTGGATGTAAATTGACTAAGGAAGATGAAACTAAAGAGGTGAACTAGACACTGTATCGATCTATGATTGGTAAATTAATGTTTTTAGTGCATAGTAGACTAGACATAGCACATGTTGTGGGAATTGTTGCAAGATTTTCTGCAAATCCTAGAGAGTCACACATGGTTTCTACAAAGAGAATCTTAATATACCTAAAGAAAATAGAAGATTATGGATTATGCTATCCTAAGGAAGGCAAATTTGAACTCAAAGTCTATACCGACGCTGATTGGGCTAGAAATGTGGATGACAAAAAAAGTACCACCGGAGGAGAATTTTTCTTTGGTGAAAGACTTGTGACATGGACAAGTAAGAAGTAGGTTGGCATTTCTCAGTCTATAGCCAAAGCAGAGTATGTTGTTGCTACTACAAATTGTTCAAATATTGCATATATTAAGCAAGTGTTGGAAGGTATGAATGAGATAATCACTAAGCTGATGATTATATATTGTGACAACACTAGTGCTATTAATATCTCAAAGAATCCAGTGATGCACTCTAAAACAAAGCATATATCTATTAAGTATCACTACTTAAGAGAACAAGTATAGGAGAAGCAAGTGAAGCTAGAATTTGTTACATCTAAAGAATAACTTGCAGACATATTTACAAAGCCTCTACCAAAGGATACATTTGAATACTTGAGGACTAAACTTGGGGTCCATCCCTTGTCTACCGGTCACTAATGTGATGGGGATGTTGCATTAGCTTAATTTTATCAGAAGATCATTCATGTTGATGCAGCATAGTTCACACTTTGGATCATGTCTAAGGTTGTGAAAAGTTTGAAGAACTGGAACAGATTGGCATATCAGTATATTGAGATATAGAGATATAGAGAATGCACCAGAAAATAGAGAGTTACATGGCTACCACAAAGCTATATGTTTATTTGTTTCTTTGGCATTGTTGTCAAAGGGAGAGATAAACAATATGAAACAATATGCACCAATGAGAACACTGAAACATCTATCGAAGGGAGAGACAAACTGAAAGAAAGGGAGAGCACTAAAGATCAAATACTAAGAATAGAAGAAGGAATCTGAGAGCTGAAAAGATCGTATCTACAGAATGTCAAAGCTACATTGGTAATGCTATTGAGTAACGTAGTGATTAAACATATTAAGCTAGGGAGAGCTTGTACAACATTTGTTCACAGAGTTGTAGAATACATGTTTGGTATGTGTATGGTACATTTCATATTACTTGAGTTGCCATTAATGCCAAAGGGAGAGATTGATGAACTACAACTGATTAGAACCTAAGTGAAGATCTGTGATTAGAGATCACCAAGTTGCTGATTAGATATGCAATATGATTAAATTAGTAATATATTGTCATTGATGTCAACTAGTTTGACATCACTTAACTTGTAAGTTACAATACCTAAACATCTGTAGAAAAGGAGTAAAAGAGATGAAGAACAAAAATATCTACATGAGGAAGATGTATATGATAGATGAGGATAAGGAATACATTGGGTAACTTGTTGATGAGTCTATGACCCTGCGCTATTGACTTGATTATGTTTCATTCATCTACGATGAGGAAAAGAATTGAAAGACACAAGGCAGTGTGGTTGGTTGATGAAGCATCACAGTATACACTGAGCAATGTAGTGTATACCAAGCATAGTATAAACTGAGCTTGTGTTCACCGACACATTTATTTTTTAACCGAGCAGGAGAAAATGAACTAAATGATTAGTTTAGCCAATAAGGATTGATGAGCTGTAAAGTACCTCAAAATCAGAGATGGAGATAATATTTGTTATGAAGATCAATGGCTAGCATAATTCAAAGAAGATCTAATGGATGGAATTAAAACATGTTACTGGCATGTCAACCGAGAAAGGTTTAAGAGACAAAATGGACAAAGGAGAATAAGCAGCAACATCTTGTGGAGGAGAAGAAAATGGTTTACTTGTCTATTTAAGAGACTAGGGCTTCATTATGAAACTTATGCTGGAAGAAGGAGACTACAAAATTATCTCATAAACAAAATTCATGTATGCCTAATCAAACTGGTTAAGGAGAACCGAATTGCAGAGTTTACTGAATGTTAGAAATCTATTACCGAGCGACAGTAAGTAATTGATTATTGTTGATATAGAATTGATATATTGATCAAAGGATTTGAATGAGCATAATATAGATCTGAATATCTCCAATTGAAGTTGTATTGTAATCAGATCACCTACTGTTAGATTTTAACCATTGTAAATAGATAAATCTCTTAACCAAGTGGACTTGAAAGTCTTGTAATGTCATTCATAGAATGTACATTTGTTAGCCTGTCAACTCCATAGTGAATGCTGGTTGGACGATAAAAATTGGTCTAAAATTCTCTAACAAGGTCACACCTCATAGTGTGTTTGTAACCTTTAATAGGGTTGGGTCTTCACTGACCTCACTTCAGAAGAGTGAACAATTTTTGGGTTGCCGATCCTAGGTAGTTTTTCCCTTCACAGGGTTTTCATGTTAAATATTTTGTGTTATGTGTTCATTGTGGTGATTATTTGTTATCATACTTTACATATTGCATGTTGGATTTGATCGGTAATAATTATATGTTATTAACTGGTAATCGTTAAAAGAACATAATGTATAGTATTTTATGTTACCGAGCTGCAGAAGTTTGAGTAAATTATTTTGGAATATACATTTTGATTTGGGACTATGGATAACTGATTCACTCCCCTCTCAGTTATTCTAACATTAAGTTGCACTAATGAGTCATATGTGCAATCTAGCCTTTATAAAATTCAAAATCTTCACCATTCACACATTTTACCAAATAATTGAGAACTCTCCTAACTTCATTAAACCCATCATTCAAACTCTCTCTATTGACCCAAACTCTCACTATTCTTGTGAAACACCTAAAAACCAATAAATCCTTGTAGTGTTCACCATTTTATATTTCCTTTTTCTTGCAGTCCTTTATTGAACTACTAATTATTTTGAGCTTTGTGCTAGAGATTTAGATTTTTCCATTGACATAAGGCTCATTTCAATGTATTTCTAATATGAAGCCCTCAAACATTTTTCTATGATGAATATCTTTGGATTCCAAATCCCTAGGGCATTTGATCTTGATGCATTCATTATTCAAAACTACACAAATTAAGTTGTAGCTACATACATATAATATAATATTACACTTTGACAGATAAAGTTCTAGGTTTATATATAATATACATATATTATATATTCTTATCTTGCTTCACAAGTCGTAAACATCAAACATGACCAGTCGTATGTGCTCACTTGATTAACATTGAAATTACTTGCACAAGAAGCATTCTTCCATTAAAATATCTTAAACTAATGCCAAAATATCCTCAACTCTTAAGACTCATACCTAGATCACTTTTAGCGCACAACCCAAAAAGTTCTGCCTCTACTCATTCCTCTGATGATGATGATGACAAAGACAATGATGATTCTTCCTCATCTTCATCATTAGGGAATTCAATTAGTTTTTCACTTGCATATAGGGCATCAATAACAACCCTAATGGTAACATCAAGATTAGATTTATTCTGAAAAATAATTTCATAAATGTCTATAGGAGTCAGGCACCCACCGGATTTCATCTTCTCCTCTACTGATGGAAATAGAAAGTGATCCCCCAAATCAAAGTAATTAAAGACCAATTAGAAGAATATGCATATCCATTCGACCACTTCTGAGCAGCGTAGGGTCGAGTTGCTCCATGTGATTAGTCATAAAAATCATGATCCTCTCTTTGCCTTAGTTGGACCAAAGCCCATCTATAAAATTAAGAAAACCAGAAAGAGTAATGGTCGAAGAAGTTAAGGACCCCCCTTCATTATCTATAAATTTATCCTTGTGAGACGTAGAATATCCCCTGCAGACTGATCTACTAGGCCAATCCACATCATAGTTCTTCCCGTAACCCGAAAGAAAAGCAATCAATACTTATCCATGCAACATAACAGTGAGCTACCAACGAGGATGAAAAAATAAAATGAGGAAAATGGAAAACGGTGACAAGGAAATCAGGTGGTGTGCTAAATTTCAATTGTCTCACATGCCTCTACTGCTTCGTCGACCGTTGATACCTTTCTAACAGGCGGGTGTCTTTCATATAGGGAACCCCTTCGGAGTAAAAATGTAAGGTAAAGATATAAATTAATACAATAATTAACATTAAAATAGAGGGAAATGATAGTATAATAGTGATGAACTACAACTGATTTGAATAACTGTATGACTTCAAGATCTATGATTTTAGATCACTGAGTTGCTGATTAGATATGTAAGATGATTAAATTAGTAATATGTTATCATTGATGTCAACTAGGTTTGACAATACTTATCTTGTAAGTTACTATACCCAAACATCTATAGAAAGGAGAGGAAAAGAGATGAAGAATAGATATATCTACATGAGGAAGATGGATATGACATATGAGGATAAGGAATACACTGGGTAACTTATGAATGAGTCTATGACCTTATGTTATTCACTTGATTATGTTGCATTCATCTATGATGATGGATAGAGAAAAATGCACAAAGAAGTGTGGTCAGTTAAAGAAGCATTTCAATATACACCAACGTAGTGTAGTGTATACCGAGCACAATATAAACTGAGCTTGTGTTCATTGACGTATTTCTTTGTTAACTAAGTAGGAGAAAAGAACTAAATGATTAGTTTAGCCGATAGAAGTTGATGAGTTGTAAAGAGTTATGATTACGGAGTTGAAGATAATGTTTGTTACAAAGATCTACGACTAGCATAATTCAAAGAAGATCTAAGGGATTGAAATAAAACATGTTACTGATAGATTAGCCGAGGAAGGCTAAAGCGACAAAATCAACAAAGGAGATTAAGCAAAAAAATCTGATGGATGGAATTAAAATAGTTTACTTGTCTATTTAAGAGACTAGGATTTCATGATGAAATCATGCCAGAAGAAGGAGACTGCAAAGATATCACGTGAAAAACTTCATGCATGCCTGATGAGACTGGTTAAGGAGAACTGAACTGTAGAGATTACTAAGTGTTAGAAATCTTTAACCGAGCGATAGTAAGTTACTGAATATTGATTGAAACATAATTGATATATTGATCAGAGGATTTGAATGAGCTGAATATAGATTTGATAATTTGCAAATTGAAGTTGTGTTGTAATCAAATCACCTATTGTTACATTTTAACCATTGTAAACAGATAAATCTCTTAACAAAGTGGACTAGAAGGTCTTGTAATGTCATTCATAGAGTGTACATTTATTATCCTGTCAACCTCATAGTGTATTTGTAACCTTTAATAGGGTTGGGTCTTCACTAACCTCACTTCAGAAGAGTGAACAATTTTTGGGTTTCCGATCCTAGGTGGTTTTTCCCATTACAGGGTTTCCACGTTAAATCTCTTGTGTTATGTGTTGACTGTGATGATTGTTTGTTGTCATACTTTACATGTTGCATATTGGATTTGATCAGTAATTACTATATGGTTTTAACTGGTAATCAGTAAAAGCCTAGACATAATACTATTTTATGTTACCGAGCTATAGAAGTTTTAGTAAATTGTTTTTGGATATACATTTTGTGATTGAGACTATGGATAACTGATTCACCCCCCTCTTAGTTATTCTAAAAATTGGTACCAGAGCGTTGGTTTCTTGGAACAGAGTTTTAAGGACTTCGGCACAAAGATCTCAAAATGTATAAGAGGGAAGTGCCAAAGCTAAACAAGGATAAATTCACAATATGGAAAAGCCGAATGAAGTTGCATGTATCTAGAATTGGGAATTCTAACCTCACACTAATGGAGAATGGATACCTTGCACCACCCACTAGTCCCTTGACCCTTGATCAACTAAGAGACAGGCATGAACATAATGTTACTATGATGGAGATTGCTGCTTCCTATACAGATGTCCAATTTGAAGATATCAAGGATTGTACTATTGCTAAGTAGATGTGGGATAAACTTGCTCAAGTTTATAGTGGTGATGTGAATGTCAAAAGAGCTAGAGCTGAAAGCTTAAGGGGAAGATTCAATGATATGAAAATGAAGGAAGGAGAAAATATTGTGCAGTACACAAATAGACTAAAAGAGGTAGTTCATGCTATCAGAGGATCTGATGGTGTTATTGACGAAGAGACAGTGGTAAGAAAAGTTCTCAGAACCTTATTATTGGTTTATGCAATCAGAATATCTATAATTCATGAAACTAGGTCTGCATCTGGTAACAACCTTACTCTTGATAATCTGATTGGTAAGCTTACAACCTTTGAACTGAATAACTATGGCAATAGTGTTGTAGCATCTGTTGAATCTTGTTTTATGTCTTCTCTAAAGATTGGTAAGTCTAGTAGCAGAAATAAGAATGATGATAATGATAACAATACTGATGATGAGCTTGATGAACTTGAAGCTCTTATGGCTAGAAGGTTACCTAAAGGTAAATGAAGATATAGAGGTAAATTACCTTTAGCATGCTTTAACTATAAAGAGGTTGGTCATATTGTTGCTAGATGTCCACATAGGAAAGATGATGATAGAAACAAAGACTGATCTGGTGAAGGAAGCTATGGGAGAAGAGGCAACAGAAGCTATTGACACTACAACAGAGACAACAAAGACAATAATGATAAAGGCAAGAAGGTGTGCTACATTGCATAAGAAGATGTCATTGATACCGACACTAATGAAGATGTGGAGGTTGTATTTGTTGCAATGAAGGATGAATCAGAAGAAGATGAAAGGTATGTAGAGACATCACTTATCTCTAAGATTAATAAAAATGATACATGGATCATAGATAGTGGCTTTACACATCACATGACTAGTGATGAAGAAAAATTTGATAATCTTGAAGAACACAATGGAGGATCTATGAGAATGGGTAATGATGC
This sequence comes from Chamaecyparis obtusa, assembly GCA_027943335.1. Lineage (NCBI taxonomy): Eukaryota > Viridiplantae > Streptophyta > Pinopsida > Cupressales > Cupressaceae > Chamaecyparis > Chamaecyparis obtusa. The sequence continues at coordinate 39,011 of BSBK01003326.1, read as the reverse complement.
ACCTTGTATAGTTAGAGGAAATGGATCCCTGATGATAAATGATAAAAATAAATGTAACAATTCTTATTGGGTAAAAGGACTAAACTATAATTTTCTAAGTGTGGCACAACTGAACAATTCAAGCCACTGAGTTGCTTTTGAGAGCAAGAAAGTGAAGATATTTGATGATGGAGGAAGACTTATTGGAACTAGAACACAATCGAGAGGTAATTTGTTTTATCTTGATAATGATCAGTCTTCTTGTTTAATGATGAAAGATGAAGATGCATGGTTGTGGCATAAAAAGTTATGTCATGGGAATTTTGATAACATGATTAAGATCAGTAAAAAGAAAAAGGTTAGAGGTTTTCCTAACTTATCAAAGCCTGATCATGTTATGCGTCATGAATGTTAGAAAGGTAAAATGACAAAATGTAGTTTGAAAAGAAAAGATTATTCAACAAAGAAATTAATTGAGTTAGTGCATACTGACCTATGTGGTCCTATGAGAACTCAAAGTTACTATGGAGATAGATATTTCATTCTTTTTGTTGATGATTACACTAGATTAATGGCAGTCATGTTCTTGAAAGAAAAATTAGAGGCATTTAAGATGTTCAAATGGTGTAAAGAAAAAGTTGAGAAAGAGACTGGTAAAGAATTGAAATGTCTGAGATCTGACAGAGGTGGTGAATTTATTTCTGATGAATTTACTAACTTTTTTAATGAGCATGGTATTAAAAGACAGGTCTCTGCACTGAGGACTCCTCAACAAAATGGAATAGTTGAAAGGAGAAATAGGTCAATTGTTGATTGTGCAAGGACACTGATGTTACAAAAGAATGTTGCTCAGACATACTGGAGAGAAGCAATTAGCACAACTGTTTATGTTCTAAACCAAGTACAAATGAAGAAGGACACTAATAAGACACCCTATGAGTTATGGTTTGGCCACAAACCCACTGTAAGTTATTTCAGAGTTTTTGGAAGTAAATTCTTTATTTTGAAAGATGAAAGAAATGGGAACTTTGACTCAAAAGGTGATGAAGGGATATTTCTGGGATATTCCACTAAAAGTAAAGCATACAAGTGTCTTAACAAAGTAACTAATAAAATGATTGAGAGTACTAATGTTTGAGTTGATGAGTTTGATGATAAGAATGCAGAGGAAAGAAAAAAGGAACCGAAAGACCACGGTAGATTCACTTACATTGAACAACCAGAGTACCTACCAATGTCGGAGATAGTGAGAACCGGTCAGTAGGAAAACAATACCGACGGATAGGAAAGAGAAACTGACGAGTAGGAAGGCCCTATCGAGCAAGCAAATGAACCTGCACAGGATGAACAAGAAATAAGAGATGGAATACTGGCAAGATTTGTCAGAAGACATCATCCTGAGACACAAATCATTGGAGACAGACAAGCTAGCATGAAAACAAGAAGTAAACCAAGACAAGGTACATGTCTAGTTTGTGAATATGAACTGAAGAATGTAAAAGTTGCATTAGAAAATGATGAATGGGCTAATGCAATGAAAGAGGAAATAGAATAGATAGAGAATAAAAGAACCTAGAGCTTAGTACCTAGACCTAAGGACAAGAATGTTATCAGTACTAAGTGGATATTCAGAAACAAGCTTAATGAGAATGGAGTGGTAACAAGGAACAAAGTTACATTAGTATGCAAGGGATATGCACAGGAGGAAGGAATAGATTATGGTGAAACTTTTGCACCTATTGCTAGATTAGAAGGATTTAGGATGTTACTTGCATATGCTACACATAAGAAGCTCAAAGTTTACCAAATGTATGTTAAATCTACTTTTATGATTGGAATACTTGAAGAAGAAGTCTACATAGAACAACTTGAAGGGTTCGTTGATCTAGACAACAAAGATATGGTATGTAGATTACATAAAGCTTTATATGGTTTAAAGAAAGCACCAAGATCTTGGTATGAGAGGTTGCATAACTATTTGTTGAGTATTGGATTTGTTAGAACTAGTGAGAATAGAAATCTGTACATGAAAGGAAATTCTGATGATACTATCCTGATTGCTAAGATATTTGCAAATGACATAATATTTGGAGGACAAGATCACATCTATAAGTCATTTGTTGATGAAATGAGAAGTGAATTTGAAATGTCTATGTTTGGAGAAATTAAGTTCTTTCTAGGCTTATAAGTGATTTAGCAGAATGATGATATATTCATCACACAATCTAAATATAGAAAGGAAATATTGAAGACATTTGGCATGGAAGATGCTAAACCTATGGGAACATTGATGGCTACTAGATGTAAACTAACTAAAGAAGATGGAACTATTGAGGTAAACCAGACACTGTACCGATCCATGATTGGTAAGTTAATGTATGTAGTTCATAGTAGACCTGATATAGCACATGTTGTTGGAATAGTTGCTAGATTTTATGCAACCCTAGAGAGTCACACATGGTTTCTACAAAGAGAATCTTAAGATACCTAAAGAAAACTAAAGATTATGGACTATGGTATCCTAAGAAAGGCAAGTTTGAACTTAAAGTATACACCGATGCTAATTGGGCTGGAAATGTTGATGATAGAAAGAGTACCAGTGGAGGAGCATTTTTCTTTGCTGAAAGACTTATTACATGGACAAGTAAGAAACAGTATTGCATTTCCCAGTCTATAGCTGAAGCAAAGTATGTTTTTGCTGGTACAAAATATTCAAATATTGCTTATATCAAGCAAGTGTTGGAAGGAATGAATGAGGTAATCACTGAGCTAGTGATTATATATTGTGACAACACTAGTGCAATTAATATTTCAAAGAATCCAGTGATACACTCTAAAACAAAACACATATCTATTAAGTATCACTACTTAAGGGAAAAAGTACAAGAGAAGCAAGTGAAGCTATAATTTGTTACATCAAAAGAACAACTTACTGATATTTTCACAAAGCCTCTATCGAAGGATACATTTGAATACTTGAGGACTAGACTTGGGGTTCGTCCTCTGTCTACCAGTCACTAAGGTGATCTGGAGGTTGCATCAGCCTAATCTTATCAGAAAATCATACATGTTGATGCAGAAGAGTTCACACTTTGGATTTTTGTCTAAGGTTGTGAAAGGTTGAAGAACTAGAATAGATTTGCACATTAGTATACCGAGATACAGAGAACGAACCGGACAACAGAGAGTTACATGGCTACTACAAAGATGTATGTTTTAATTATACTTTGGCATTGTTGTCAAAGGGAGATAGATATCAATATGAAGAATATGAAGCCGAAGACAAAGGGAGAGAGATAAAAAAAAGAGAGAGCATTGAAGATCAGTTACTAAGAATAGAAGAAAATCTACGAGCTGAAAAGATCATATCTACAGAAGTTAGTCTGCACTTGCAAATGCTTTTATGTAATGTAGTCATTAATCATATTAAGCTAGGGAGAGATTGTATTGAGTTACAACATTTGTTGATAGAGTTTTAGAATACATGTTTGGTATGTGTATGGCATATTTCATATTGCTTGTGTTGCCATCAATGCCAAAGGGAGAGATTGATGAACTACAACTGATTTGAATAACTATAAGACTTGAAGATCTATGACTTTAGATCATTGAGTTGCTAATGAGATATTTAAGATGACTAAATTAGTAATATGTTGTCATTGATGTCAACTAGTTTTGACAATACTTATCTTGTAAGTTACTATACCTAAAAATCTGTAGAAAAGAGAAGAAATGAGATGAAGAATAGATATATCTACATGAGGAAGATGGATATGACAGAGGAGGATAAGGAATACACTGGGTAACTTATGAATGAGTCTATGACCTTATGTTATTGACTTGATTATGTTGCATTCATCTATGATGAAGGATAGAGAAAAATGCACAAAGTAGTGTGGTCGATTAAATAAGCATTTCAGTATACACTGATGCAGTGTAGTGTATACTTAGCACAATATAAACTGAGCTTGTGTTCACTGACACATTTCTTTGTTAACCTAGCATGAGAAAAGAACAAAATGATTAGTTTAGCCAACATAAGTTAATGAGTTGTAAAGTGTTATTATTACGGAGTTGAAGATAATGTTTTTTACAAAGATCTATGGCTAGCATAATTCGAAGAAGATCTAAGGGATTGAAATAAAACATGTTACTGACACATCAGATGAGGAAGGTTAAAGTGGTGAAATCAACAAAGGAGATTAAGTGGCAAAATCTAATGGATAGAATTAAAATGGTTTACTTGTTTATTTAAGAGACTAAGATTTAATGATGAAATCATGCCAGAAGAAGGAGACTATGGAGATATCTCTTGAACAAGCTTCATGCATGCTTGATGAGACTGGTTAAGGAGAACCGAACTGTAGAGATTACCGAGCGTCATAAAGCTATAACCGAGCGACAGTAAGTTACTGAATATTGATGGAAATTGATATATTGATTAGAGGATTTGAATGAGCTTAACATAGATCTAATAATCTGCAAATTGAAGTTGTGTCATAATCAGATCACCTGCTTTTACATTTTAACCATTGTAAATAGATAAATCTCTTAACAGAGTGGACTAGAAAGTCTTGTAATGTCATTCATAGAGTGTACATTTGTTATCCTGTCAACCCCATAGTGAACGCTGGTTGGATGATAACAGTTGGTCTAAAATCCTCTAACAATGTCACACCTCACAGTGTGTTTGTAACCTTTAACAGGGTTGGGTCTTCACCGACCTCACTTCAAAAGAGTGAACAATTTTTGGGTTGCCGGTCCCAGGTGGTTTTTCCATTTGCAGGGTTTCCACATTAAATATCTTGTGTTATGTGTTGACTGTGATGATTGTTTGTTGTCATACTTTACATGTTGCATATTGGATTTGATCAGTAATTACTATATGAATTTAACTAGTAATGGGTAAAAGCCTAGACAAAATAGTATTTTATGTTACCGAGCTGCAGAAGTTTTAGTAAATTGTTTTTTGATATACATTTTGTGATTGGGACTGTGGATAATTGATTCACCCCCCTCATAGTTATTCTAACTCTTATCCTAATTTTCCTATTTTATGCAAATTTGGCTAAAATCCATTCAGGGGCCTCTATTTTTACCTTGTCGAGCATCCTTGAAAATTTCATGGCTTTATGACTTGTCTTTTGGCCTCTGCAAATTTTCTAACTCCCTGGTCTACAATTCAAAAAATTCATAAAAGTAGCCGTTACAAGAAAAAACCCTAGAAAACCCTTTGCCCTATTATAATTCTTTGTTACTTTATCGACCACTTAAGTTCTTAATTCTCCATGTGCACTTTTCATTCATTGGTTGGTCGCTAGTTCTCCAAGTTAGTCGGGGGTTACCTTTTCCTTCCGGTGATTCAGTGAATGCCTTATTCACATAATACCCCAGTGTTTCATGGTTAAGTCCTCAAGGGTTAGCAATTCAATGGGCTATCTGTTATTCCTTTAGTCATGTAGTCACTTAAATGTTTGGCAGTCTTGGCTTGTGGGGTCCCAGTTCAGCAAGATCGATGGTCGTCGTAAGTTCACGAAGGGTCTGTCAGAGGCTTGCGATCTTGCAACAACCATCAATCTTCCCTTTTGCTCAGTGCTTCATACCTTGTGTGGGTCTATTGCCACATTATTCTATGTGGAGGCTTCTTATTGGCCAACAAAGTGATGACTAGAACTTGTTAGTGGGACCATGTCAGATGTCTGTAGGGATGTCAGTAGGACGAAGATCAATAGCTGGTGTATCTTCACATAGCCCTTTTTTGACACATGTGATCTTACACCCGCCGTTCGATCTACCAAGGTGTTCAAGTTCTGTCAGGTGGGTCCGTGCCAGGTCAGGGTGACATGCCAGTTTGTGATTGGCCACAATATAAAGACATGTCAGTGGGTCCAGTGCTGCATATTGCTTATGTGTTCAAGTGTGATTGGTTGTCCAGTGCCGACAAGGATTTACAGGTGGACCCGTGTGTCAGTGGGGTCCTAGTTCTAAAGCGATCGACGACTGGTGCATGATCGAAAGGAATATTCGAAGGGTATGAGATCATGCGCCCACCATTAGATTGGAATCTAGTTTCTTAGGTGGGTCTATTGTCAGAGCCTGCCGAGGTGTTTGTTGATGGGGTGGTCAGCACGAATAGAAGATTTCTAGGTGGCAGATGGGCCCAGGCTTAGTAAAGTATTCTACGAATCGACGACTAAGGGATTTCTCTTGTTTGTTGTGTCTAACTAGGGTTAGCTAAAGGATTAAGATATTTAGCGACCGCTTTGTTCGTGTAGTCGCTTAACTAGACTAGGGTTATGAGAGGTTCTTCGCAACTTAGAAAAAAGTCTTTGGTCGCATAGTCACCGAATGACTTAAGAGAGAAAAGCTTGAGGTGGGGCCAAAATGACAGGTGTGCCAACGTGCTAAGGTTTTATTGGCTCCAAGTGTGCTGATGCATATTTTTGACTTTTCAGGGAGGTTCACGACTGTTGTAAAGTTGATTTGAGCCATCCATCTACCAAGAAATAAAGGATATCGATGGACACATTTTAAAATGACCAGCTAGCCGTTATGATTCAAATTTAAATATCTTTGCAGAGGGTTTTCTTCCAGTGATTGATTCAAACATGCTGCGAACGGTGAGGTAGCTAGGAAATTTATGTTTGCAGGATGTTTGCAGTTGAGTAAGATGATGAGGAAGCCTGGGTGGCTGTCATGAGTCATTTCTTGTCCCTGAAAGGTACCATTTTAGCATTCATGGTTGGTTTGTTGTAGAAAAGTTGATGGATCTAGGTTGCTTGTCCGTGGATTGATGCAATACAGAGATGGGCAAGTAAACAAATATCCGATCGGCCATAGTGTTACAGAGATGTATTTATGATCAGATTTGATGAGATTAGGGTTGACTGTTATTCTAATGTAAAAAATCTTGTAACCCTAGTTAGGTTTTGGCTCCCGCTTGTTTAGAGGAGATGTATATATTGTTTTTTTGGAGCTTTTGAGCTCAGAGTTGGACAATTGTAAAAAAAAGAAATTCACCTTTCTTGAGAGTTATTTGTGGCATTTTATATGCCCTCTGGCTTCTACAGTTGTAAATCTTTCATTGATAATTCAAACACTGCAGAGGTATTTTGTGACAATTATTCATGTCCCTATGCTTCCTTGTTTGAGTCTTCTCTTATTGAATCAAAGTATATGATGTTTTCAGTGGTATCTTAGGGTTCCTGATCCCTCTCTCTTTCTGCAATTTTGTGTATTACTGTGGGTGATTTGATTTGAATGCTCTTGTGGGTATACCTCAACCCCCTGACAATCTGTCTCATTCCTATGCCGAGTTGCAGAGGTGAATATTTGTCTGCAGGTTGTAGATTGTGTCTAAATTCTTAGGAATGCTATTGTTTGTGAAATTATTTCTTTCCTTGAATAGCCTCTTTCTATTGCAGACCCTTCTATGAAATATTTATGCAGGCCTATTTAGTGAGTTGTGATCTCCTAGACCTAAGTTTATTCATTGATTTCATCCTCTATACTGAGACTCAAACCTTCATTTTGGTGTATCACCTAGTAGGTAGTTTGCCTTCAGTCATTTCCCTTTCATGCATTCCTTCTATCCCTTTCCCTTAAAATTTTTACTTTCCTATCTAGAAGCAAATTAAGGTGATTATCCAAGAGGAACCAGCCTAGAACCTAGAGGTCTCATCTCAGTTAGCATAGGTCCCACAACCTAGAGATGATTCCCATGTTATACTAGGTTATCAAGACTACGAGAGCTTGAAACAAGGGTGCAAACCTAGTGTATAACACTAACAAATAGTAGATCTTAAGTTTAATTTAATTATAGAAATCGATATTTTTGTTCCATTCTTATCAAGTTATTAAGAATTTTTAGATAATGAATTTTAACTATATGTGAGTTTTTTTTATACATTATATATAATTTATAAATAAACTTAGTAAATGATTTTATTTATAAATATTTGTTAATATTTTTTTAAAAAAATTTATTATTTTTAAAGAATAATATATTTCATTAAAGCATGTTTGTTGAGTTAATGGGCCTCTATAAGAGCTCAAGCTTTATGATCATGAATCACTTCTACTAACATTAAGCTTATACCCAATTGTTCGTGTATTGTCTTGGGTTGTTATAGATTGATCCAAGCCAAGCAAGGTGATTATTCAAGCATCCTTACAAGAGGAATCTTACCCACAGTAATAAAGGTTTCAACATATTTATTGAGCTTTCTATCCAAGCTAGACCACCTACTTTTTTGGACCATTATATAGAAAGAGTTAGGACTCATTTATAGATTTTCAATGATAAATTACTAATATATGATGCACACATAGTTTATTTTAATACATGAATCTTTTTGCATAGAACTTTAAAAAATATTAGAAGTGTTAAAAAGGGGCATTAATATTGATAAAATTTACACATGTTAAATACATATCTTTATTTTTTAAATAATATATACTAGTTCGATAATACAAACTAAACATAATATTAACATTAAATATAATTTTTGAATGTTGCTAAAGGTATGCTTGTGTTGCAGTAGATTTGTAACTATATTTCATGATATTCTAAGATTTTAACCTCCTTCTGTAAGTGATATCATTCTCAAGAAGTGGCGAACTTCTTTTTGCATAATCATATAACCTTATTTTTAAGAGATTTGTTGCTTCATTCAGTTGCAAACCTCAAAAAAAGTGGAAAAACTATTTTATATTGTGAGATCTCTTACCAAGTTTTTATTTTCTTATTAGAGTTTCCACATAAATCTAGTGTTGATTTGTGCGATTATGTGGAATGTTTTTTTATTTCAATGATACATTATCATAGGTGTATAAATTAAATGTTTTAACATAAGAAATGGTAAATTCTTTATCATATTATACATTTACCCCTCAAGTATTTGATAAAAGTGATGTACTCTGTTTGGATAAACTATCCTATACCTAGAACCTAGTCCTTAGACATCCATTCGAAGAGAAGTATTCAACACTAGATTGTATTGAATTGAAGTGATAATAAACATACAACAATCTCTTCTTATATATGCAAGAGCATATAGAAATAAATAATAGGGTTGAGATAAGTGTCTCAATCTAGAAGAAGTAGAGTTCTAATAGAACTCTACAATATCCTCTAGGATATGATAGAGTTGAAATTGGACTCAAATATATCTATCTACCTCATTAATGAGGTTACCTAACTAAACTTAGTTAAGGATTAAATTGGTAGTAATAGTATTACTCCAACACCCTCCACTTAAGTGCAACTTAGGGTATACAACAATGTAGTGGAGAGTTATATGGGTCCCAATGAAAAATCCATGCTAGGTACCCATGTAAAACTACAATGAAGTATCTCATAATCAAATAAAAAGAGAAAAATGAGAGGGAGAAAACTCCTCTCCAAAAGAGAGAAAAACAAATTTTAAAAAAATGAAAAGGAAGGAAGGAGGACTCCTTAAGACCCCCCAAGGACTAATTCCTGCACCCTGTTAGCACCCTAAAAAAATTTCATGGCTCTAGCCCTTTTCCCCTGGTCTCTGCAATTATTTTTAGGTCTCTGCCTTTAGCCCTAGTTTAAATTTTTGAAAAACTAGCCGTTGGTGCAAAACCCTTTGTTTTAAAACCTTGGCCTTATTCTATTTTGATGTTACTTTTCACGAGTTACTTAAGGGTCCTATTTCGCATGTGCTTTATGTTTTTGGTTGGCCCCGTTTAAATTTTTCCCAAGTCTTTACCCTGGTGGCCTTTAATATTTTCCTATGGTCCTCTGCGCCTTAATTTTCCTTAAAGCCTAAGTCCTACGCTTTAATTTTTCCTGTGGTTTGGCTTTAATATTTTCTGGGCCCAGTCTTCTCACGACATCTCCATCTGACAGTGGGTGTATCTTCTCAAGTGATGTGTCAGAAGCCTGAGATCTTGAGATGGCCGTCGATTTTTTATATGACATAGCCTTTTCTCATGCGGGTCCACTTGCCAGGTATTCTGATTTGGAGTTTTTTTATTGGTCCATGTAGTATGAGGTGAAATCTTGTCAGTGGGATCGGTCTTCTTGGAGTTCAGGAGGGTTAAAGTCCAATTTGATCTTGTGGCTATCGTTATACCGTTAATGAAACATGCTCGACCTTTAATGCAACGGTATAGCGGTAGCCATTGATTCTCGTAAGAAATTTTTGGGTCCAAGATTACACGTAGGCATAGTTGGCACTATTTGATTCATCCATATATTTGCACAGTGGCTTGTTGTCAGTGGGACCTGAGCTTTCGGCGTGTTAGAGGGTCCTGACACTGTCAGTAGATCTACGAACGACGTATGATCTCAAGGGTTTTGTCAAAGGCTTAAGGTATAGCGATGGCTGTCGATCTTCTTGATGTGGGCCCGGTCAAATTTTCTCAGTCTTTTGGTGGTTGGGATAAATGTTTAGCGGCTGAAAAATTTATAAAGGTTTCAGTTATTCACGTGAAATGATGACGGTTCTCTAATTGTTCTAGCAGTTCATCAAGTGTGTATTCACGGAATCGCTAAACTTTCTGGTGGTATGATAAAGTTCTTCGCAAAATGGTGGAAGTCTTCCATCGCTTGTTCGATAAATGTGGGACTGAGGTAAGTATTTTCATGTGGTCGCCAAATCGCAAGGTTAAAGGTGGGTTAAGATTTTCATCCCACGAATAAGAAAGACATTGTCGCCAGTTCACTAAAGGTAAACCTAGGGTGGCGGTTGAGTTAAGATTTAAAAGCCCGCAAAACATGAAGATCTAACAGCCATAACTTAAATTTAACCCATTTTCAAATTTTGACCGCCAATTTGCTGCAAGCACCATAAAGTAGTCATTTATTTTCAAATTTGAATTTGCAGAGGGTTTCCAATGATAGGAAGTACTAGAATTTATGGTTCAATAGCTAATTTTGATTGGTTTGGTGGTGTTTGCTGTTGCAGTGTAGTCCAGGGTGTTGAGTGATCATTTGCAGGGTTTGTACTGTATAGTTTTGTGCTTGAGGTGTGTTGTAGGTGGCCACAGGGGGTTGACATTTAGGCATTGTTCATGATTCTCAGTACCTTCTCAGTGAGATTTTCATAATTGAGGATCAATATGGGGCTTGTCTTCTCTTGACCAACAGGTTTTCTTCCCCTGCAATTAATTTATGACCATTTCCAGCTGGTTGGGTGGTTGAAACCCTAACCCTAAGTCATCCGTATCTTGTTTCATTCTCTTTGAGAATTCCAAGATGACTAGGGAGTATAAGTGGAAGAATTTTTTATTTTGTGTGGGGTTCCAAAACTTTCTTTGGTCCTAGGCTAGTTGTTCATTGTGTTTTACTGATAGAGGAGCTGGATTTTGTGTCTTTTCCTATCCTTGTGTTATTTTGATTGTGTATTGATTCTGAATATATTAATGAGAATGTTATTGAGTTCCAATCTTGCATTTGTGTATGTCTTCTTGTTTCGGTTCTAAGCTCATATATGTTAGTCTCACAAAGTGTATTAGCATATGGTAAACAAAGAGTATTGTGAAGTCATCTCTGAGTTCCTAACAAAGTTAGGATTAAAGTCTTTTAGGTGGATTCAATGAGTTTACAACCAAGTAAGAATTTGATGTCCTTGTGTCTGAGGGAGAAGGGTAATAGGAAAAGCACTTATCTTGGATTCAATTGTGTTTGAATTAAGGTATTCAGTTGATGTATGTAATTGGGTGACTCTCTACCCTAGGTTAAGGTACTGGTCCATCCTCTGGAGGCATTTCATTATTGTCAACCACACAAACACATTTAAATGATAAAATCTTAAATCAGTTAGTAAAGAGTATATAGTTATATATCATTTTTAGACTCCTTTAGAGAAGTGAGTCAAGGGTACACCCGCCTGAGCATTAAGGCTCAAAGTTTAGGAGGATCTCTTTTGATCCTTGTTAATTGGCCCTCTTTCTTGTAGACTTTGGAGTGGTGATAGAGTCAAAGTGTTATTTGAGTTATCCATCGAAGTATAAATCTGCAAGTTGAAGATCAAAGGGAACTCCCAACACACCATTAACATTAGTTGTAACTGAAGATAGCAAAGAGATGCTAAAGGTTTTGTGAATATATTTACAACCTACTACTCCATAGGCAAATAATCCAAAGAAAAATTACCATCTTGAATGAACTCTCGAATGAAGTGCATGTGGATTTTAATGTGTTTGGTGCATTGGCATTCTAAAGGGTTACAAGAAATATGTATGGAACTCTAATTATCACACAAAAGAGTAGTGGGATGATTAATCATAAATCAAAACTCGGCCATCAACTACCGAGGCCAAATAATCCCTTGACTAGCTAGGACAAATCCTTGATACTTAGCTTTAGTTGATGATAATTAAATAATAGTTTAATTTTTGCAAGACCGAGAAACTAGACCAAAAACAAGGCATAAAATTAAGCTAGAGGTAGACTTTTGATCATCAACATCCTTAGCCCAATCTAAGTAATTGAAGCCCACAATCATAGTAGAGGCTAATTTGTAGTCATAGTAGAGCCTAATGTGTAGTGAATGCCAAACTGTATAGTGCTCTAAATGTATAGCAGAATGGGCTTAGCTTCTTGCAAATGGATCTCATGGGGATCTTGAGAGAATCGGGAGACAAGACTAACTACAAAGGAAATATCAGGATGACTATGTGTCATGTACAAAAGGTTTCCAACTAACTTCCTATACAAGGTAGCATCCATTGATGGAGTAGTGTAGTTGGTAGACAACACAAAATTTGACTAAAAAGGAGTAGGGGTTGGTTTTCAATCACCCATTCTAAATATTTGAAGTGAATCAAGATTATACGTACTTTTTTTTGAAGATTGAGATACCTACAAAATATTGATGAATTCAATGAAAAAATAAATAATGCAATAAACCAATGTTAACGATATCAAATCACTTCATCAAGGCTCATTGAATTTTCTCAATCATGGTATGACAACTCACTATGCGTATCAAGTCATCCAAATAAAGAACAAGAATGAGAAGATCACCAAATTTCTGTTAAATGTAAACTGTAGGATCAGAATGATATCTAGTTAATCCAAGAGAAAGAAAAAACCTTACATCTTCTCATACCAAGCTCTAAGATCTTTCTTGAGACCATATGTGAATATCTAAGCCTACAAACAAGTGAATAATCACATACAAAACCTGGTGGTTTCTCCATATAGATCTCCTCTTTATGATCACCATGCAAGAAATCACTCTTCGTGCATCTATTTGATACACTAACCAACCCTTTGATGTAGCAATAGAAAGTACAATATGAATGGAATCCATCTTTACAACTGGAGAAAAGGTCTTAGAATAGTCATTACCTTTACCCTAAGAAAACCCCTTAGCCACTAGATGGGCCTTATACTTATCAATAGAATTATCAGCTGTGAATTTGGTATGATACACCTATTTTCATTGAATCAAATTTCTTCTCATAGGAAAAGGAACCAAATACCAAGTATAATTCTTCATCAAACAAGAATTATCCTTAACCATAACATTATCTCATTCTTATATACTTGAATCATCTAAAACTTCCAAGGATCAATAGATATTATATGACTCAAAAGACTATTACCTAAAGTTTGGGAACGAGTGCAATGAGTGGCTATGGGATCACCTGTAAGAGAAACAACATCCTCAAAAACTATTTGAGCCTACAAGGGCCTACAAGGTGTGGGTGGAGGAGTAGGAGAAGATGGAGTAATTTCAACAAATAGATCATTATTATCTTTGGGAATGATAGCATTAGAAGAATCATCATCATCTAAAGGGAAAAAATCTTCAAATGGAGAAAGTGAAAGAAGAGAGGTATAGGCTTTTGATAGAGAATCCTTCTAAGTAAAGGACTCATAAAACTGAACATCATGATGAAAATACATAGGTCTCAAGTGATAGGATCAAATAATTGATATCCCTTTACATCTTCATAATAGCCAATAAAAAATGAAGCGTTGACTTTTCTTCTCCATAAATCTTTGTGCCAATTATCACAAACAAATGTCCACGTATCACTGCCAAATACTCCAAAAAATGATACTTTGGGATTAACATGAGACCAAGCCTCCTTAGGAGTCCTATTTAGTACTACCTTATGATGCATATAATTCTGAATATAGTTGGCACAATTGATAGGTTCTTCCTAAAATGTTGGAGCCATGGACATATAATGCAATTGACCATTTTCTATAAGGTTCTATTCTTCCACTCGCCCATGCTATTTTGTTGAGGAGTGTATGGCACTGTATGCTAATGAAAAATACCTTGAGCACAACAAAATTCCTTGAATTCATGACTGACATACTCCCCCACATTATCTATGTAGATAATCTGGAAGAAATATACTGATTACTTCTCCAGAAATTTAAGAAAGGTCATGAAGTGTTGAAGGACCTCATTCTTGTACTTAAAAAAATACACCCATGTGTGCTTGGAGAAGTCGTCAATGAAGGTGAGCACATACTTGGACCCTAAAAATGAAGGAGTTGGAAAGGACATGAGGTCACAGTGCACCAACTCAATGGGAGTCAAAGCTCATGTGGCCATACTGTTAGGAAAGGGATCTTGATGATGCTTTCCAAGAGCACAACCCGAACAAACTCTATCTAAAAAATATGTTTGAGGTAAACTAATTACCAAGTTCTTTGTGCTCATCTATTGAATATATATGTAATTCAGGTGCCCAAACCTTTCACGCCAAAGCTTTCTTGTAGAATTTACATGAGAAATAAAGGATAATCTTGATGAAGAATCAAATCTATCAAACTTGTACAAGCGGACTGCATGATCAACTGTGCCTATCGTAATGAAATTTTTATAAATCTACATCTCTTTAATAGTCACATTAGTAGTGGGAAAATCAATAAGTTTTCCATCACCATGATTGTAATTTTGATTGATGGTAAAGAGATTCTATGAAATATTAGGAACAAAATGAATATCATAAATGGTACCATCGTACATGTGAAGTGAGATTGTTCCTAGAACTAGAATCTATGATGATTTCCCAACAATAATGTGAGAAGTATGATTATCAGAAAGAGAATCAGGAAATTCAACTATGTGAATCATGTGATGAAAAGAACCTTTATCAAGAATCCAACTGAAACTTGTAGATGGTGAAGCCTTAGCTGAGAAGCCTTGTCCATTAACTAAGGAAGAATAATTAGCCACTATAATGTTGTGGCTCTTCATAGATTCTTCTATTGCTGCTAACCTCTAAGAATATGGTGTTTCATAATTCCTAGGCTTCCCTCGAAAGGAATATTTCTCTTTTTTGTTCTAATACCTAGAAAATGACCCTCCCAATTTAGGAGGAGAATGAGAAGGAGGTTTAGGCTTATGATCATTATTCACCATAGGCTTATAGGGAAGTGTAGACACCTAAATTCATCCTCTTAACATTAATTTAATTTAATTAAATTAATGACCCCAAATAACATTATAGTTAATTTTTTAATTAATTATATTTGTTAAATTCATCTATTTATTTAATTAAATTTATTTAATTAAATAAATTCATTAATTAATAGTATTTGAATTAAATTTAAATAATACCTTTCATAATGTATTAAATTTAATTTAATACATGTTCCTCCATAGTCCCCTTTTAAATAAATTTTTAATTTATTTAATCCCCTCTCATTCTTTATTTCTACTAAACCATGATTAAATTAAATTAAATTAAATTTAATCTTAAATCCAACTTAGATGCTATCCTACACACATCACTTTTTGTCTAATAAGCCTACTCACTAATTAACTAAGGTTAATTAGGCTAATTTTTGGATTCCTACATCCATTAGTCTTAATTATTTGCTCACACATGTGTGAGCAAATTTTAAAAAAATGGCCTTTTTAAAAATTACTAAAATTTTCATAAACAAGGCCTCTTACATTTTTTATGACACTTCTTACACATTCTAAAATGGTGAAAATAAACTTTTTCACTTACACATCTCTTACACACACTTACACATGTACTTGAAGTACACATTGACCTTTCACATCCCAAGTTGCTCACACATCTGTAAGCAAGTCTTGGACTTTCCATGGCTTATGTGTCTCCTTGGTGGCACCTATTTAGATTCCACATAGATGCCACCTCACCGCAGCCCTCCAAAATCCTATAAATAGGACCCTTGTCTCAAGAAAAATACATTCATTTTTGCAGTAGAGTTATTATGCTAGTATATGCTTAGAATTGTTCTTAGATTTTTTACTAACCATTTGGTAGTTGTTAGATTTTCATTATAGACTTAGTTTCATTACATGATTTTAGCTTCATTCATTTTTATCACTTGCATGCCATAGAGCTTGAGGATTGCTTTCATAGCTCCTCCTTGAGCTTCTTTGGCCTCTTGCATTTGTGTGCTTGAGAGTTTCTTTTATAGCTTCTTCTTGAGAATCTCAAATCTTCATTATACTTGCATTTATAGTGGGATCTATACTTGTGTTGGGAGAGCACATCCACATCCTCTCTAAGAGCTTAAATCAAGCAAGTCTTGGGTGCACTTGCTCCATGCTCATCTGACATTATGGTGGAAATTAGTGTTTTTACAAGTTTATGAACATGTTAGAATAGATTGATACACTCTTTTTTGTTAACATTTTCATGTTTCGTCTTGTTCTTAACTGGTGGATTTCATCATATACATTTTGGCACGCCCGGTGGGACCCACAATCCTATTTACTAACTATTTCTCTTGATCTTGTGAAGGTTTCCCATAAATTTTCCAAACATCCGTGTCTGCCCAACCGGAGGTGTCTCCACCTAGAAACATGTGTCTCTGCACACATGCGTCTCTGCCTATAAACAGCCGTCTCCACCTCCAAATAGGTGTCTCAGCCAAAAAGAGTTTTTCTCTCATTTTAGTTTGTTTTAATTAGAAAAAATTGTATTTAATAATCACATTAAGGCTAATGATAAGTAGTAAAACACCTAACTGTATCTGCAAATGAAGAAAAATACATGAAGCTAATGAAATATTTGTTTTTGTGTAGATAGGTGTCTCTGCATACACACAGGTCTCTCTGCTAGAAGAGGGCTTTTTCCTTTGTGTTGTTTTTTAAGCTAATTAAGTAAAAAAAATTGACATATTAATGTTAAAATTACTGTAATTTTATCATTAGAAACATTCTTAGCATTTAAAACTTAATGAGAGGATAAAAATTTCAAACATTGGTGTCTAACTTCTATTTTTGTGCAAATAGGTGTCTCTGCCTATACACAGATGTCTCAACCTGTAAACAGGCATCTTTGACAGATAGGTTTCTTTGCCTGTACACAAGCGTCTCTACCTAGAAACAAGCGTCTCTTCCTGTAAATAGGCATGTCTGTCTGATTTTTGCATGTTTTCATAATATCTTGCATATTAAGTTTTCTGATCTAAGTTTTTTGGAAGAAACTGACATTTTGTGACTTCTAATAATGATTTTGTAGAACGTTGACCAAGATTTGAATATTCTAAGACTACTAATTCATTTGTTTTGTAGGATGTTGTTAGAAGACCAAACACATTAAACTACTCACTAAGGTTGTTCAGTAGGTTGCCAAGGAGATTCAATCAAACATTGTGTTTTCTTAATGATTTCTTAGGCACCTAGCATTAAATAGGAAGTTTATTCTTTTGATAATGATTCATTAGCTAGGGGATTATTCTCTTTTCTCCAAGTGAGAAAATAAAAAACCCAGAACCTTTTGAATTGTTGTCTTAAAGAAAAGACTTGGAAATGATCACTTCTTTGGTGTGTTTGGGAGAAAACCTCATTGGATAGGAGATTATGCTCTTTTCCCCTTGAGGGAAAATAAAAAATCCAGAATCCTTCTTGGGGCCAATCCATGCATTTATTTTCAATCCTTTAGATGGGCCTACTGGCGAGGTAAAAAGCTTCCGGGACCGACCCACGTGAGAACAAGGTGTAAGCCCACCACTCCAACTCACGTTAATGAAATTTTCTCTTTGGGGTTAAAACCTCAGAAGTCGGATGATATTTGATCTTATACACGACTCTCACCTAACATTTAGTAGGGCCTCGTGATCTCAATCATGTTTACATGACTACTTGTGTTAAGGTGCTTTGTGGGGCTATATGTCCTAGTCACACTTGTGAGGACACAAAGAGTGTGTTCGAATGAAGATCCTTACTAAAATCCATTAGTTAGAAGCCAAGTGGTTCACCTCCGAAAGGTTGATAATATTCATGCAAGGAGAATAGTAATCTCCCCAAGACACTCACCATATCGAGCCCCCTTCAACGTTAACACTCTGATAATACGACATCATGGAGCCATTGCGTGCTTGGAGATGGCCGTATTCTAAGGAGTTGGGTGTGTTCCTAAGTCAGTGAGAAAGGGTTTTCAATATCAGCCAACTTCCTTCTATGGATAAAGAGTATGCTTGTTACTTTCATTGCAAAAACAAATCCGTACACTTGAATCCTTCAAGTTTGCTTTGTCCTTTGCAAGACTATTTTCAACAAATGTGCTTGTAACCCAAACATTTGATGTATGCATGAAATCGGTTCTTGCCAAGAACATCCTTTGATCTATCAAGATATTGTCCTCAAGTCATGACAGATAGTGTTAAACATAAGAAATCAAAACTCCCAGTTGCACGAATCCATTGAGAGAAGAAAATCACCAATCAAAAGCTTAAAGCCAACCAATCTTATTTGCAACCCATTCAAAAGTTTCTAGAGGCCGTTGAGAAATTAGATAAAATTATCTACAACAATCAAGTTGCTAATTTTGTTTCCAAGAACAAAGTGAACATGGCCTTTGTCACTTGGAAATCTTATGACTAAGTACCTTTGACCTTCTTTCTTCATCCTCTTCAAGCCATTCATCCCTTTCTCATATTTTAACACCCCTTTTCATCCACATTCCAAAACATTAGGAGCATTAATCAAAATCTTGGACTTTAAATTAGAATCAAATCAATCCATCTTTCACACCTTCATCAAACCATAGGGTGAAAGAATCATTACAATAGTGTCTCATAGACCTTAATTCCAAAGAAAACATTAATCCCTTACTACTTTGATAACTAAGTCTTTCTCTAGTAGTCCTAATCTTGTCCTATTTTGTTTGGGGATCATTAGTCCATCAACCAAATAAAAGAAGACTTTAAATCAAAACCAATCTTATGTTTGCATAATCACAAGGCCTTGTTTGACCTAGGTTTGTTCCAAACCTTTAAATCCAATCAATCCTTGAGGCTTAGTTCCTCTTTAATCCAATCTCATCAATCAATCTAATCCTCAAATCAATCCAAATCAATCATCAAGACTTAATCATTAGTCCTTGAGTTGCTCCTAGTTCACCAAATCCTTTTCTTTCCACACCTCATCAACTATTCACCCTTCTTCAATTCAACCATCCTAAGGTCACTCGTGCATGGTACTTACCTGATCACAAGA
The DNA here is from genome assembly GCA_027943335.1 of Chamaecyparis obtusa. Classification (NCBI taxonomy): domain Eukaryota; kingdom Viridiplantae; phylum Streptophyta; class Pinopsida; order Cupressales; family Cupressaceae; genus Chamaecyparis; species Chamaecyparis obtusa. Next base: position 19,605 of record BSBK01003326.1, on the reverse strand, counting down.
AAAACTAAGATAAGAATCTCTCATCATGGATAACGATCAAGAAACTATCTATCAAGAAGACTTTAACGACGAAGAACAACCTCATATGGAATCTAACATAGTAATACTTGAAAGTGTCAGTGCCAATCCGTGAGCTAAAGAATTCTTTGAGGATCCTAACAATTTAAGCTTAGTGGAAGTCCTAATCCAAGCCAATAGTTCCAACATCTTCATGAATCTTATCCAAAGGGGTATTACCCTCCCTAATAATTTTGATGAAACTTTTCTTGAGAAAAACTTGATTTGAATAAACAAAAGCAAAGTAATGCCCACAATGCCATCAACATCTGATAACACAACTCAACCTTCCCCTAATACACTTGAATTAATCTAACAAATTCTAAACAAGCCTAGCTCAAACAATGGGGTGAGTAATGATGGTTTAAGTGTGGGACGTGTGTCTGAACAACAACCAGGGTCCTCAGGACGAGGTTCTACTTCTATTTTCTCAAAGCCTAGTGGAGTCCTAAAAAATTAAAATTATGCAAAAACAAACAATACCAATCAAAGACATAACACCAATCTTCCCCCTCCGGGAGGACATAATGTATCATCGAGAGGAGGAACACTTCAATTCTATACGGTCACTACTAACCCTCCTAAATTAGTCCAACAAATTGATGAACTCAAAGGCATGATGATGGCTATGCAGAAAGGTGGGAAGAAGGAATTTTCTTTTTCAGAAATATGTCCTTATCCTTTTGACAAATCAATCACTCTCCAACCATTCCCCACCAATTTTGAAATGCCAAAGTTTGACAAATACAAGGGAGACTCATGCCCTGTGCAACATATCAAGGAATTATATGTAGCAGCACAAGATGTTGCCCACAACGATCATCTTTTCCTAAGAATTTTCACTAGGAGTCTTGGAGGACCAGCCTTAGAGTGGTTATTGAACCTTCCTCCGGGTTCCATCTCCACCTTCCATGATCTCACTAAAAAATTTGTTACACAATATTCTTATAACATGGAACATCAAGCACCCCTCAGCAATTTGTGTAACATGAAATAAAGAAATGGAGAAACGTTTGCCAATTTTCTCCAAAGATGGCGACATCTCACCAAATCGCATGCCTTGGAAAATCCCAGATTCACATCTAGTTGATATCTTTCCCAAGAATCTTGTTACGAAAATGTCATTTCAGATGAAGATGGCTACTTGGGATTCCTTCGAGGCACTCATTAAAAAGGGGAAGTCTATTGAAGATGGACTTTTGATAAAAGGAGCAATTAAATACTATACCCCTAATTCGTATAACAATACTAGTGATAAACCCAAGTTCTAGTGTAATAAAAAAGGTGTTGTTAATGATGGAGTGACATATGCTAAACACATCCAAAATGTTCAAGCATCCAAAAATAGTAACTAGGGAAATCACAACAACAATGAGATCAAAACAATCGCAACAATAATCAAACCAATTCGAATAACCAAAACAATCAGAACAGTTCAAATAACTAGAATCAAAATCAAGGATCTGGATATCATGGCTCTCTATTCTCACAATATAATGGCAACAAAAACAACAACAACAACAACAATCGACAACAACAATGATAATTTCAACAGCTGACAGATTCCCTTGATGTGATCTTTCGATGTCTAGTCGACTGAGGGATGATGGTTTACCCTAACACAAGGCCTTTCGACAAAAATCAACCTAAACCCAACTGGTATAAGGATAATGAATACTATGATTATCATCGGATAAAAGAGCATGAGATTAAAAAATGCATGAAGTTTCATCATTTTGTGCAAGATTTGATCGATGATGGTAAAATTGAAGTAGAAGGACAAAATGCTTCTACTTCTAATGCCCAGTTAAAAATGTATTCTAAACCTTTTCCAGAACATAATAAAAACAATGCATCCACATCCAAGTTCTTTTCTTATGACTATTCTATAGATAAAATCTCATGGGATGAACACACTTGTGAAAAATTAGTTGAAAATGATGTTTGTGGCTTTGACTCACTGTGTGGCCATATTGAACAATCCAATACTCATGTAAAAACATTGACTTTAAAGAGTGTAGATTGCAATGTTACTACTCACCGCCCTCGCATAACTATAAAAGCTACTGTCAATCCACCTATTGTGGATCCACCTACTGCACCATCTACCTCAACACGACCTACCTCCTATTATGACTTGTTTTCCCAATTGAAGAAGATCCCTGCACAGATATCCATACTAGAGCTTTTACATACATCCCCCATTCACAAAGACGTCCTTGAGAATTCCCTTACTAAATCTCGCATCCCAAAAAATATCAATGTCTCTCAATTCCAAGAAATGATAAAAAATTTGGCTGCCCAAAAACACCTGGTTTTCACCAACAAGGATTTTTGAGGCCTTGACCCTCATCATAATAAACCCCTGCACATCCAAGTCACTATCCATAACACCCGAATCAAAACAGTCCTTATAGACAATGGATCTGGTCTGAATATTTGTACTTTAATATTGATCCGCAATATCGGTCTTTCTGAGGACCTCATTGATGTAAATAAGAGAATAAAAATAAAATCATATCATAATAGAGAAAGGGTGAGTAAAGGTCTCATCACACGCCCTTTACAAGTGGGCCCAACTCTTATTGAAACTACTTGTCAAGTGCTTCATTTGGATCTACCCTATAATATCCTTTTGGGTAGGTCATGGATACATGCTATCTCAGGTGTCCCATCCACATTTCACCAATGTTTGAAATTCCCACATCACGGAGCTGAAATAACCATTCCTGGTGATCATGAACCCTTCTAGTATTGCAAGAGGTTGCAAGGAAAAAAATCAAACTATTGCCCATTGAATGATTGTGTTCACCCACTTTCACAATATTCTTGTCCAGCACACTTCCTCTGAAGAACAGTTGTCTAAGCAAGCCAAGGGAAAAGAAAAGGTTACTCAAGAAAAGAATACTGAGTCTGAAAAGAAAGTTAGGTTCACGGATCAAGGCCCGGGGGAATACAAGTTTGAAAATGCCCTATGCATTGGTCAGCTCCCTCTCTCTCCCAAGTCTTATGGAAAACCTTCACAAATTTTTCCTAAGGAAAATAAAGAAACTATGAAGTGTAACCGGACTACATTTGAACATTGGGGATCTCTTTTATATGAACATATGGAGCATAATGTTCTTTCCTAGATTTTTTATGAAGAAGAAGACAAACCCACAGACATTCCTAAAGGGAAGTATATAAAGGCCACACCCATTGTTGAAAGTATGGGATATCATGACACTGGCCTTGGAGAAAATGAAACAGGAAGAAAAACTCTCATAAAAGAAATTGGATACCCCCAAAGAAGAGGAATGGGTTCTATAGAAACTAAGAAAACCTTTGCTAATGACTATTGTTTGATTGAATCTGATTCAGACACCGAGGAAGAGTTGTTTGAAGTCCCTTTCCAATATATTGAAAATGACCTTGATACGCATGTCCTCCATATCGACCAATCTGACCTTTCCTCACCTGAACTTCCCCTTACCAATCCTCAACTGATCAATTGGGACCAACAAGATTGACCACCTACCTTAGACATATGTGATTCAGATGAGGCAGTTTTAGCACTTTTTGGACTAAGAAATCTCCAAGACAATGAACAAAAAATTCACTACAACAAGCAAGCCTACTTCGGTAGCCAAGTCAACTCCCTTAGTCACAAAAATGAAGAAAAATAAAATAAAAATTATGACAAAACATCCTTGGGTGAAAACCTTTCTGAGGCACCTTTGGATGGAGAAAAAGACAAAATAAAGGACGCATCCTCTAGTGAAAACCTCTCTGAGGCACTAGAGGAGGGTGAAGTTGACTTTCCCTTCATGTCATTTCCCTTAGAGAAATCTTCTATCCTCATAGAAGAAATAATTACAGTTAATCTGGGCACAAAAGCAGATCCTAAGATCACCTACATTGCAGCCTCTCTAGATGAGATGGAACAAGAGTCCATGACTACATTCCTTAAGAAAGTATACATTAATTTTTCATGGACATATAGGGATATGCCTAGACTTGATACTGACTTGGTTGTGCATCATCTTGTTGTGGATCCTAAAATCAAACTTGTCAAGAAAAAATTACGCAAGATGCATCCACAAGTAGCACTTCTAGTTAAAACTAAATTGTAAAAGATGCTAGATGCATAACTCATCAGACCAATAGACTATCATGAATGGGTCTCAAACATTGTACTAGTAGGTAAACCCTCTAGGGGCATCCTAATTTGTACTGATTTTAGAGATCTTAATCTTGCCTGCCCTAAGGATGATTTTCCACTCCCAAACATTGAGATCATAGTTGATTTGACTGTTGGACACAAGATGTTGTCCCTCATGGATGGTTTTTCTAGATATAATCAGATTCACATAGAAGTGGAAGACTAACATAAAACTGCATTCACTACACCATGGGGTACATTTTGTTATCAGGTCATGCCCATTGGTCTCAAGAATGTAGGCGCCACATACCAGAGAGCCATGACGACCATATTTCATGACCTTCTTCATGTGATCATGGAAGATCATGTGGATGATATCTTAGGAAAATCCAAGACACGAGAATCAAACATTAATATTCTCACTACAATCTTTAACAGATTGGAAAAGTATAAGGTTCGATTGAATCCCAAAAAATGTGTCTTTGGTGTGTAATCAGGTAAGCTCTTAGGCTACATTGTGTCTCGCTGAGGAAAAGAAGTGGATCCTAAGAAGGTGAAAGCCATTTTGGAGATGCCACCTCCTAAAACTTTGAAATAATTAAGGAGCTTGCAAGGAAGACTTGAATCCATCTAGAGATTTGTGTCACAACTAGAAAACAAGGTGCATCCTTTCTCTCACCTGCTAAGAAAGGATATTAAATTCATTTGGGACTACTTGTGTCAAAAGGATTTTCAATAGATCAAGGTATATCTAGCTAATCCACAAGTATTGGTCCCGCCTGTTCCAAGAAGATCTTTGATTCTCTACATCTCTGCAACTACAGAAGCACTAGGTGCTCTCCTAGCACAACTAGATGACAATGGAAAACAGTGTGCCGTATATTATCTTAGTAGGACTTTAGTGGGTTATGAGCTCAACTATACAGCTATTGAGAGATCTTGCTTAGCTGCAGTCTTTTGTAAGCAGAAGCTACGTCATTACATGCTTAATCAAAAAGTATAGTTGATAGCAAAGATTGACCCACTTAAGTACTTGTTATCTAAAGCTTCCCTGACATGTCGTACGACAAAATGGATCAGGATCCTTAGTGAATATGATATTGTGTACACAAAATGCAAAGCCATCAAAGGAAAAGCAATATCAGATCAACTTGCAGATGCTCCCATTCCTGGAGAGCATCCTATTGTCAAAGACTTTCCTGATGAAACTATCATGATTGTCAGTCCCATCATTCAATGGAAGCTTTATTTTGATGGATCTTTTACCCAGAAAGGATCCAGGGTAGGAATTCTATTTGTGACACCTCAAGGGGATCTTATCCCTAAACCCTATAAACTTACATTTTCTTGCACAAACAACATAGCAGAATACAAGGCATTGGTGACAAGGCTTCGCCAAGCCGTCAGATGGAAGATTACAAGTTTTCTTGTTTTTGGTGACTCCCAATTAGTTATCAAACAATTCAATGATGAATTTCATACAAAGGATGATAAGTTTCTTCCTTATCGAAGCATGGTTGAAGATCTTGAACAACATTTTGCAAGCATCATTTTCCAGCAAACCTCAAGAGAAAACAATAAAGCAACAAATGCCATGGCTACCATTGCTTCACTAATATCTATGCCAGAAATAAGCACATGATGTGAATTTCTTGTTGAGAATCTTATGGTCCTTGCCTATGACCACCCAGATTCTGAGATGGTGTGTGAAATTGTTCGTCTTGAATCACCTTGGTATCAGGAAATCCTTGCCTATCTTCATGATAAAACCATTCCCCTCACTCTTACGCCTAACCAACAAAAAAATTTCATCTGTTGCACAAGTCTCATTACACAATCCTTGGAGACACTCTTTTTCGTAAACACTTTGATGGAACTCTACTTCAATGTCTAAATTTGAAGGAAGCATACATAGCCTTGGAAGAGGTGCATCAAGGAATTTGTGGAGCCCATTCTAGTGGTCTCACCTTAGCAAAGAAGTTGATCCACACTAGATACTATTGGCCGACAATGGAGTAGGATGCCTACCATTATGTAAAGAAATGTGTTCCTTGTCAGCAGCATGGCGATTTGATACATGCTCCCGCTCAATCCCTCCAACCCACCATCACACCTTGGCCTTTCTCCTGCTAGGGTTTGGACCTTGTGGGCCAGATATTTCTAAACTTTGTTTGTGGTCACAAGTATATCTTAGCCGCCACCAAATACTTTACCAAATGGGTTGAAGCAATCCCCCTCACCTATACAACTGGTAAGCAAATTTCCAAGTTTATCCTGAATTATATCATTTTCTGCTATGGCATCCCCAAAGATCTCCATAATGATAATGGAACACCCTTCAAGAATCAGGATGTCTCTGACCTTTGCAAGAAATTTGGCATTACTCAACATTGTTCCTCCAAGTATTTCCCGTAGGGAAATGGTCAAGCTGAGGCTACGAATAAAACCATATTAAAAATCCTCAAAAAGACTATCAATGATGCTGGTCGTGATTGGCACTTGCAATTCAATCCCGCTCTCTGGGCTTACTGCACCTCCATCTGTACTCTTACTGGCACCACTCCATTCGCCCTTGTCTATGGTTCTGAGGTTGTCTTACCCATTGAAATTGAGCTCCCTTCCCTCAGGATTTCTCTCAAGAATCTGATGTCTAAAGAAGAATATAGGGTTGCCCGCTTGCAAGAGCTACAACTCCTCGATGAGAAATGCCTCAATGCCCTTAACCACCTCTGTGTGTATCAAAATCGCCTGCGCTTACATTTTAACAAGAAGATCAAACCTTGTGAGTTTGATGTAGGTGATTTAGTCCTGCAGCATAACACGAAGAATCTCCAAAACTGAGAAAAGAAAGGGAAATTTGAACCCAATTGGTTGGGCCCATTTGTTATTACTGCTAAATTTGGTTCTGGGGCATATCAGATTGCTACACTTGAGGGAGATCAACTCCTTGATCCTGTAAATATCCTAGATTTGAAGCACTTTTATGCGTAACTCAGCATTTAGTTATTGTACAGTGTTATTCAGCAAATAATCCCAAAAATCAGAAAAGATCCTGAAAAAATCCTAAATATCAAAAAGAGATCCTGAAAGAATTTTTAATGTAGAAAAGTCCTGCTTCAACTTAGTTGTTTCCTTTTTATGTTCTAGCATTATTGATTTTTGGTTGGGTTTCCTATCTTTAAGAGTTTTACAACAAAGAAAGAATTTTTGATGTAGCAAAGTCCTACTTCAACTTAGTTGTTTCCTTTTTATGTTCTAGCATTATTGATTTTTGGTTGGGTTTCCTATCTTTAAATATGTTTTGTAAAAGATTCTAGATTTTTTTAAAACCCTACTTACTTTAATTAAAAAAACATATTAAGATTTATGAATGATAGAAACAATTTTTAAACACCATTTTATATGGTAGATTTCATATAATATGTGAAAAAAAATATAAACAATATACAACATAAATTAAAATGTAAATTAAAGAAATCATCATCCTTACTTAAAAAATTTAAATTCAACCAATAAAATAATTACAGTAATCTTATTTATTAAATTTAGATCTACGGTCTTTGAATTTTATATTAGAAGAAAATATAATACAAACAAACTTGTACGATTTCCATTTTAAAGTTAATTTTTTTACCATCAAGAAGTTAGATCACAAAAGCAGATGATTATTGTGATGAGATGATTAAATTGATTGTGACCACCACTATATCGATATCAACCCAATGAACATAAAACAATATGCCTTTTCTTAAAAAAGTCATATAGAACAGTCCGGGCATTGAACAAAGGGTCTGAGTCATTTTTTTTTCGCCGTGACTCCCACGAAAGCTTTGATTTAAAATCTATCACAGGCGCTGTTCAAGAAAAGCTTGACTTTGCCTAACGTACTAAATGACTGTGTCTTGTCTTTTATCAGAAAAGACAATGCGTGTTCATAAAATCTCACTATTAATGGCTCTCATATGGTACTGCAGATTCTCAAAAAGGACAATCGTAGACTTGTGAGTGTACTGGAATTGATTTGTGAAAACGGGCAATTTTAATGAAAAAAAATCAGAAAGAGAAAGAGGAAGACTCTTCCAACCTTATCTGTCTACACATTTTAAGAATAAAGTTGATTTACATTAAAAATAATGCAAGCTTCAAATGGAAAATCAGAAAACAAGAGCAACAATACAATTCTCATCTTTAAAAATAATACAATAATCAATCCCAAAGAGAAAACAACAGTAATAGAAGGATTAGAAGGATCAGTCCCAAGACAGACAAAACAATAAGGATGTAATCACCAATCCTTAAAACAATCATGTAATCATGGACAACAATAATACAATTATCAACTTCAACGGAGGTAAACGCACAGAAACAAAACATCAAAACCATGATGTGGGCCTCACCCATAGAAGCCATCGCTAATACTTATCTCTAATAGCCCGTGCATTTTCTGGAAGACAGCTCTTTGATGGATCGTTTGCTCAAGAATTTTCCTGTATATGCGCCACTAGCTGTGGGCTCAGCCACAATAGTGTCACTACTCACACTTATTACAAATTGACGGGTATCACCACCAGGGAATTAACAAACATGTCGTTTTTTCCCATTGCAACTTCTGTGGTGTCCTCTTGCTTGCTTGGGAATCGATTGCAATCACTCCAGTAAATATTGGCTATATTGGTCCTGCTGGTAATTCAGAAATATTCCTTCAAGAACTGTAAACACGACCGATTCACAATCCTTGTCACATCTATAAAGACTCATGAACAACCATCAACCCACCGTCCATTATCCACATCACGCGCACTGGCAATCATAGAGTTTGATCAGCAAGATATTTCAGTTATAAATACCGCCTGCCCCAATGATGAGAAAAACAAGACCCAAAATTCGGTTCGATCAGCCTTAGTGTTGTGAAGATGAAAAAGATTGTTATTATTTCATTGTTCTTAGCTGGAATTGTCTTGTACGTACAGTTACACAAGAGTCCGGCCCCTGCACAGCGCTTTGGCAGACGATTGCACGAGGACCAAGCCAAGAATGGGGTTGATTCTGTGTGTAATGCTACGCTTTACCCAAATGTGTGCCTTTTAACTCTGCATGCTCGTCACCCTCAAGGAGCATCATCCATTAAGGATATAGCCACGGTTTCGCTGGAGGCGAGCCTTGAAGAGCTTGAAAAGCTTTCCATGGTCGCCTTGCAGTTGAACAAAGATTTGATTAGTCATGGTGTGATTGAAGATTGTGGGACGCTTTTTCAGTCTTCCCTGCGCCATCTGAACGGGTCGTTGGAATTACTCAGACAGCCCAGTGATCAGTTGAAGAGAGAGCATGCGGAGGACGTAAAGACGTGGCTCAGCGCTTCGCTCACCGATCTCGAGACATGCAAACAGCCATTTCAAGAAATCAACGCACGTGTTGCCAAACTGGTGAGTAATTCTCTTGCTATTGTCAACTCCATTCCTGTTCCTGTGGGCTCCATCCATCGCCGCCGCCTTCTATCCGAACCACTGTTTTCTGTCGAGGACGGTTTCCCGAGCTGGATTTCTCCGGCCGACCGGCGGCTTCTTCAGAGTTCTCCGGCGGGCGGCGTGGTGGCAAATGTTGTGGTGGCCAAGGACGGGAGTGGGAATTACAAGACCGTATCGGAAGCGGTGGAATCTGCTCCGAGTAAGAGTAATGGGCGATATGTAATCCATGTGAAAGCTGGTGTGTACACAGAACGCGTTCTTGTGTCGAAAGATAATATCATGCTCGTTGGCGATGGGAAGGACGTTACCGTCGTCAGTGGCAGCAAGACTGGAGCTTCACTCAAGTCCATTCCAACTTTTGGTACAGTATTTCCCATCTATTCTGGCTTCGTGTTTAGCTCTTTCAACATATCGTTTCTAACAGATAGTGAAGTCTTTTATTATTTTAGATGAATAATATTTTCAAGTGAGACGCCTCCTTTACACATGTGATCTATCTATTAGACATTAAGTTGGTTTAAGAGAGGAGCAGTAGATAGGTCATAAGTTCAATTTTTTAAAGTCGTTGGATATGTGCGTTTTGTTTGTAGTATAGTTAGGTGTCTTTTGTATAAAATATATGAGAGTCTTATAATACTATAAGTCATCTATAGACCCCAAAATAGATCACTATCATGAACTATAATAGTATTATCCATTTCCATTTTCAGTTGTCTCTCATATGAAATAGTAGTAGTCCCGTATTTGTATAATTCACTTGTTCAAGTGGCTCATTTATTGTTAGAATAGCTTTTTCATGTAGGATTCACCTATTCATATGACTAATATATGTATCCCAATACTAAGAGGTTGGCTCAACACTAACTTTTCCAAGTAGGACCCATTTATTCACATGATTTCACATGAGCCACTCTTCTACTTGGAAAATATGTGATTTCAAATGAACTCTTTGAACAAATCCAATCATGTGAAGTCATGTTAATAATAGATCTTGAAAAGGTTAGTGTGATTTCAAATGAACCACAATAAGAAGTGAAATACATAAGCAAGTCAAATCATGTGAAATCAAATGAACAACAAAATAAGTTAAATCATTTGAATCATATCATCAATAGATCTTAAGTGAAAAGATTTGTGTAATTTCAAAGGAACCACAATAAATAAAAAAAATTAAATCATATGAAATTGTATTAATAAATAAATTTAAAAAATTGATATCAAATGTACAACATAATAAAGTCAAATCATGTAAAATCATATTAATAATGAATCTTATTGAAAAGATTGGTATTATTTCAAATGAGCCCCACGAACAAATCAAATCATGAAAAATTAGAATCAATAAATATATCAAAAACATATTATAATAGATCTTATGTATAAAGATTAGATTGATTTCAAATGAGTTAAATAAACATGTCAAATTAGGCAAAATCGTTTTAATAAATGGACCTTGTCCAAAAAGAATAGGATGATTTAGTAGACCTTTACTGAAAAGATTAGCATGAGATGAAATAAAGCATTTAAACAAGTCAAAATTTCAAATCAATTGTTTTTGATGAATAGACAATTTCATTAGTTTATAATTAAAATTACACTATTCACAAAAAAAAGGAGGAGGACATCTCGGCAGAAAAACAAAACGACAAAGAAACTAAAGCAGTACCTACGAGAAGATCATGATCATCCTTCTTTCCCCATACATCAATAGAATCCAGAAGAGAGTAGCCTTCTTCTGTCTTGTTTAAAATGAAAACCATTTCCAATTGTATTTAGAGACCTTACATAGATTTTAATTGTCTCCATGATTGATAACATTATATTTGTCTCCATGCCTGGCTGCAGCTGTGACTGGGAAAGGATTCATTGCACGAGACATAGGATTCGAGAACACAGCAGGAGCAAACGAGGGTCAAGCCATTGCACTCCGAGCGGCTTCTGATCAATCAGTCTATTATCGTTGCAGCCTGAAGAGCTACCAAGACACACTCTACGCTTATTCTCTTCGCCAGTTTTACAGAGAATGCGATATCTATGGCAGCGTCGATTTCATATTCGGCAACGCAGCTGCAGTGTTCCAGAGCTGCAATATAATCTCTCGTCAACGTGGCGGCGGGAGTGGCAACTTTATTACCGCACAAGGCAGAACCGACCCCAACCAGAACACGGGCTTCTCCATCGACGAGTGCAAGGTCACGGGTTCGATGCGCACATATTTGGGAAGACCGTGGAAGCAATACTCCCGCACGGTGTTCATGCAATCTTATCTTGATGGCAGCATTGATCCTGCCGGTTGGGCTGATTGGTCTGGAAGTTCTTCTAGAAATAGTGTGTATTATGGAGAATATATGAACAATGGGCCTGGTGCAGGAACTGCAAAGAGAGTGCAGTGGCCTGGATATCATATCATTTCAACTACTGCAGAGGCCAGCAAATTCACTGTAGCAGAACTCATCTCTGGAAACTCATGGTTGCCTTCCACCGGAGTTTCCTTCCGATCTGGCCTCATCTCGTGATGGCAATTGGCTTTTCTAGGCAATCAGTTCTATTGTAAAGATTCTTACTATTCACTACCTCATATTAGAGATGCATATTAATTAATAAATAACTTGATCTCATATTAGAGATGCATATTAAAAAGTGAAATGAAAATAATTGAAGCCACCATGAATTATTTTATAGTCAAATTAATAGAGTTAAAATATTCCTTTAATCTTACAATTAAATACAAATCCAATAGCTTGCATCACACTAATAAGAATGTTCACAATCGTTATCCAATAAAATGACGCAAAGTTTGTACAATATTAATTAGAAATTAAATTGTTGATTTCTTTCAACAACTTTTGTTATTTAGAATTATTTTATAATCAAATTAATAGAATTAAAATTCAATAGCTTGCATCACACTAATAAGAATGTTCACAATCATTATCCAATAAAATGATGTAAAGCTTGTACAATATTAATTAGAAATAAAATTGTTGATCTCTTTCAACAACTTTTTTCATAAATAATGTTTGAAAGTTAAAATGACACACTTTAAATCAATAAAGTTAGAATAATATTGTAAATGCTAATTTGCACAAAATTAATTAATTAATTAATTAATAAATTGTATCTAATTTCTATTCACAATATGTATAATATGTTTGTTGGTTTAAAGATTATATGAAATTGGACTATATTGGAATAATTTGTTTTCAAAGTTTCGATTCTAAATTATGTTTGAAAGCTAAAAGGAAATAGTCTTATTCAATGAAGTTAAAATTTTATTGTATTTGTTAATTCATAAAATAAATGTAAAAATTATTTAGTGTCTTTTACGAAATATTTTTTTTTTTCCTATCAAATTTTAAAATATTTTAACAAATCCTCATGACTCTCCATTATTATGTCTTCTAAATTAATAGATGTGAAGTGATTCTAATATAATAAACCAAAAATTGTTTTCCACAATGATGACCTAAACCTTATAGGTACAAAATAATGTTATCATGCAATAGGACATGGAACAACCAAAAAGTGAAATGAAAATAATTGAAACCACTATGAATTATTTTATCGTCAAATTAATAGAGTTAAAGCATTCCTCCAACTTTACAATTAATTACAAATCCAATAGCTCAAGCATCACCTTAATAAGAATGTTCACAATCATTATCCAATAAAATGAGATAAAGTTTGTACAAAATTAATCAGAAATAAAATTGTTGATTTCTTTCAACAACTTTTTTTATAAATAATGATTGAAAGTTAAAATGACACACTTTAAATCGACAAAGTTAGAATTATATTTTATATTTTAATCTACACAAATATAACATTCTTTAAAATATTTTACAAATTTTCAAAATTCCCCTTTTTTATGTCTCATCCTCAACATAATTTTTTAATTATATAATAAAATAATTAGTTCTTTAATATAGTTAAAAATATAAATATACATTCCTTAAATAAGAGATATTTTCCACTATGCACCAAATTATGTTCCATTTATTCACATGAGAGATTGATAATATTTAACCACCACTCATTAAACATGTAGGACAATGAGTTTGGCTTGAAAACCGTAAAAAAACATTTTCGTAAATTAGTTGGACCACAATTTTTTAAATACAAAATAATGTCATCATGTAATAAGACAACAAACAATAAAAAAATAAATGAATATTATTGAATCCATTATGAATTATTTTGTAGTCAAATGAATATATTTCTTTCATAACTTTGGATTGCATGATTTATACAACCTCATTTTACATGGCTTTAACATAGTGAGATCATCGTAAAATGAAACTTAATTAACCTAGTTGATGTGGTAGCACAACATACACACACACACCCCACTTTGGCAACTTACCCTAGTGGAAACCCCCTTTATTTGTTTTGGGTCTTTTGGTTTTTTATTTTGCACTTAGAGTAGGTACGTAGTGAGTCAGATTGTGAGCCCCTCATTGGCCTCCTGATAGTTGGGTATCATTTTTTTGTTTTCTTTTGGGTCCCTTTTGTCCTTGTTTAGAGTTTTTTGTTTCATTGTCTTACGTGCTCTATGATTTTAGGGTCAAAGTCCCTTTTATAGCTCCCCTTTTTACCTTTTAGAATTTTGATGTTTCAGAGGTTTGTCTACCTATGAAACCCTGAAATCCTATAAGAGTGAAAGTCCATAAGAGGCTCAGAATTTTAGACTTTCACAGTATGAAAGATTTGTCAGACTACAAAGGTTCGAAAATATGAAATCCAAGATTGTTGACTCCATTCAGTATTAGGCCTATAAATAGGGTGTTTTGGGTTCTTTTCTTTTCATTATGCGATTTTCTTGTTTTCAAGCTCTGAGTGCATTTTCTTTTGTGCCATCGATTGTTCTTTTTGGTCTTCATGATCATCTTTGTGCCATTCTTTGTGCACCTTTGAGATCTTCTAATGTAAATTTCCTTCACTTTTTCTCTTGTCGAGGTAAGGTTTCATTTTCTAGCCCTCATTTTCTTTCCATTTCGCACTTTCCTTTTTTAGGGTTAGGGTTTGTGTGTTTTGAGTTATTTTATTTTCATAGTTGTTAGGGTTTATTTTAGGTTTAAGTGTTGAGGTAAAATCCCTTTTTTACACATTGAGATCAAAGATTTGAAATTCTTTGATTTTCCTCCCAAGCAAGCAGAAGAAACAAAAAACCTAAACAAACTCCTTTCATAGTTTCAGCCTTTCGCATGCCGACAATATATTCACACTCTGCAACCCTAAGCAAAACCTTCAAAATTTACTTAATGGTTTCACAGTTTCGGCCTTTTGCATGCCGTTATACTTTTTGCACACTAACATTGTACAAATTCACTTGACTCATGAAATTGCTACACTTTCACATCTTCCCATTTTCATTCTCTAAAAATGTGCTCACACACCGAAACTGTGTGCCACCAAGAACTACCTTGTGTTGTCCAATAATACTTTTGGCCTTTCAATTTTTCACAGGTTAATGGCAGTTTCAGACTGCCAGGGTCCGAAACACTAAATAATCTAGGGACTTGGTTTTCTCTTCTTTATCTATTTCATTTGGTTTTTGGTCAGTTTTCTTGCTAAATTATGGTTTAAAGTTAGGATAATTTTACACTTCCAATAATACATTGCTAACTATTGCATATGCATGTAGGTTACAAAAATGTCTTCCCCATAACTAGTTAAGTACAAGTATACGGAGTACAATACCCCATCCAAAATGGGGAGCCTCCGTAATGAGATCACCGATACTGATATCAGCCATATGGACTAGAATGGTTTTCTGACATAACGTGCCCAACCAAAAAATAGGTCTCTAGACTGTATTTCTCTATTCTTGGTTAGGTTAGTGAATGTTTCTACCCATCCAATATCTATCCTTTCACCATACCCCATTCTCACACTGGAAGAACACTATGTAGAAGATGAAAAGGTGGTAAAAAATAAAATCGATGGCATTTTTTTGGATCTAAGGCAAGATATCAATGAAGATGTTTTCCATCTTCAAAAGGTATATCATTATTACCCAATTACTATTGACAGAGGCATGAGGTGGTTCCAAGACAAACCCAAGGTTTATGACCTCATTAAGGAAAATTACTTAATCAAGCCTCCCAAGAAAGACAAGTTGGATAGAATTGATGAGGAGAGGCTACCTCATTGAAGATATGGGTGTTGTTGTAACACTTCTAATAAGGGTATATGGACTTTCGATTGCACAATAGTTAGCACCATGGATGGTTAACATGATTGGGAAGATAAGGAGTAGGAAGGTCCAGATACATTGGACCACCATCAGCAACAACAACCTACATGACCAATTAAGATAGGTTAAGAATGACCCCAAGTTTTACATGACCTCATATATCATGTATCTACTAGATGCAAGGAAAGATTATCCTAGGCTCACAAAACAAGAGTCCTACTAGGGTCAAAATGCATGGCCTTATACAAGATATCCTCAACTGGTGAGGAAGGAGAAACTAAAGGAAGACAACCTAGAATACAACATAGTGAATGATGGTTTTATTTTTATGATAATAAGGTCTATTGAAGGTGATTACACCAAGAAGTTTTTAGAAGAGGCAACGGTCATAGTTTGTGCCATTGGGGAATAGTATTTTCAATTTAGAACCTTTTCCTACATACACGTAGAAGAAAACACCATTTCTTTGAAGAAATTACCTAGGTACCGCTCTGATAAATTTATTCTTGTGGAAGTGGACAGATGGTTAGCTAGTGCATATGAACACATCAGGACCAAGAAGAAACATTGTTGGGACTTCCGCATTTCCATAGGGGCATATTCATTACAAGATATCAAAGTTTTTAAATCAATAAGGTTGGAGGGGGATGAGTTCCCTCTAGAGGAGTTCCATCTAATGATACCTAGGTTTGATCCAATCAACACCTATATCCACATTGATAGGAATTTCTACAGGCATGAACCACACCTGGAAGACCATTGGATCAACTATGTAGATGAATATGAGGTCAGAATTAGGGATCACTATAGAATGGAGCTGAACTTGCACAAGAGATCCTTAAAGTTTGCATGCCTCCCAAATTATCAGAAAAGGATGCTAACAATGTGTTAGATCCTATATACAATAAAGATAAAGTTTATAATAATTCAATTTTAAATGTTGAGGTACTTGGGGATGAGGATGATAAGATGGGCCAAGATATTGCCTAACTCAGACAAAGAAAAGAGCCCTGCGCAAGTTGACAAGTCTATCATTTTTATAGAAAAATAGGAGTTGAGGTGAAGAATTCAAGGAAAAATTCTAAACTCATATTTTAACTGAAGTTAAAAAGTGGTGGAACTATAGCTCCTTTTCTTCCATTTGGGGTGATTTTGTGCCCCCTTTTTTTGCATGTAATCTTAATGTAAATGTATCTAAATCCATGCACTCAAGTTAGCAATCAGTTTAGGAGTATTTTTGCATAGTGAAGCTTTAGGTTTAATATTATTTTATAGTTTTTTACGTAGCTGAAACTCTAGCTATGGGATTTTGTTCTAAAAGTTGAAGCACTATATATACTTCATAAAGAAATGTAATTAAGGCTGGTATTTTTCTACAATAAAGCCACATACAAGTGGTTCTTCATTCATGGTGTGGATCTTCTCCTATCTATGTGAAATTTTTGAATTAGTGAATGCTTTCTCATGAGTATTAGAGAGCCAATTGTTTTTTTGTGAGCCACTAATAAAATTAGCACACTTGTAATTTTGTGCCTCATAATTTACACCACTCTTAGTCACTTGAGTCAGTGGAAAAACTTCTTTCTTTATTCTTTTTTCCTTTACTCTTTTTGGTTCTTTTCTTCATTGGACTATTGAGCTTCTTAAAGAAAAATTGCATGCCCAAAAGAATAATCCCTGAATCCCCTTCCTACCTTACGTTTTTCCTTTTCTTTGTTTTGTCTTTTTGTTGATTGGACGTCAGGAGGATCAAAGATGTCATGGAGACATGACATCCCCAAAATCTTGACCCATAATCTTTCCTATTTTTGGGGATTGGATATTGGGGGATAGGTGATTCCACAATAGTGGGCTACACCTTTTAGCCAACTTTGACAGTAAAGTTAATATTAAAAAAAAATCCTTCACATTTTGATTCCTATTACCACTAAAGAATAAGGAATTTGTAGATGATGTACACTAGTGATTTGTCAGATTTGGTTAGGAGATTCTAAATAAATTTTTTTGAACATTTTTGGAATCGATTTTTATCTAATTTTCCATCTCCTTCTAAAAGTAACTTTTAACACTAAAAACCATTTTTAAAGAGGAAATGTGCACTTCATAATGTATAACTTTTCTTCTAAAAGGTAAAAGAATATGATATTTTCAAATTTAGGTTTTTAATACTGATATCAAGTGATTACAATGGGTTTTATAGTGTTATTTTGAATATTTTTTATTTTATTAAGTTTTGAAATTGAATTAATTATAATTAGACGTAGGTATAGTTTTAAACTCAACTTGTTGTGTATGTATTTGAATTTATTTTTATTTTCTTGGAAAGAGGGTCACATCAATAATAATGTGTAGATATTTTTCAAATATTTTGTTAATTCATATTTTCTCCATAAGCATTGAATATAGAAGTTGATGTTTGGTTAAAAGCCTATGTTTAGTTAAACGAAAAAATAAATTCATAATAATATATATATACCTCCAAAAGGAAAAGTTTTATTTTATTTCATTTTGTGTTGTTTTAGATTAATAAAGCCATTTAATAACATTTGAGATCATTTTGATCTATTTTGGAATGTTTTCATGACAAGTTGTTACGAGATTTAAAATGTCGAAAAGTTTGGCATGTGTCAATGTTCTCATAACATTAATATGTTTTTATTAGTGTTAAAAATAGAGTTAAAAATTAGTTGAAAGGTTATAAATTCTCTTAATATGATAAATATGTAATTCCAACTAGTGTTAAAAATGGAGTTAAAAATTAGTTGAAAGGTTATAAATTCTCTGAAGAAGAAGAAGAGAAGGAGAAGGAGAAGGAGAAGGAGAAGGAGAAGGAGAAGGGAGGAGGAAGAGGAGGAGGAGGAGGAGGAGGAGGAGGAGGAGGCGGAGGAGGCGGAGGAGGAGGAGGAGGAGGAGGAGCAGAAGAAGAAGGAGGAGGAGGAGGAGAAGGAGAGAAGGAGAAGGAGAAGAAGGAGAGAAGAAGAAGGAGGAGAAGAAGAAGAAGAAGAAGAAGAAGAAGAAGAAGAAGAAGGAGTAGAAGAAGAAGAAGAAGAAGGAGAAGGAGTAGAAGAAGAAGAAGAACAAGAAGGAGAAGGAGAAGAAGAGGAGAAGAAGAAGAAGAAGAAGGAAGAAGAAGAAGCAGAAGAAGAAGAAGAAGAAGAAGAAGAAGAAGGAGAAGAAGGAGAAGAAGAGGAGAAGGAGAAGGAGAAGAAGAAGAAGAAGAAGGAGAAGAAGAAGAAGAAGAAGGAGAAGAGGAGAAGAAGAGAAGAAGAAGGAGAAGGAGAGAAGAAGGAGAAGAAGAAGAAGGAGAAGAAGAAGGAGAAGAAGGAGAAGGAGAAGAAGAAGGAGAAGAAGAAGAAGGAGAAGAAGAAGGAGAAGAAGAAAGAAGAAGAAGAAGAAGAGAAGAAGGAAAAGAAGAAGAAGGAGAAGAAGAAGAGGAAAAAAGAAGAGAAGAAGAAGAAAGAGAAGGAGAAGGAGAAGAAGAAGAAGAGAAGAAGGAAGAAGAAGAAGAAGAAGAAGAAGAAGAAGAAGAGAAGGAGAAGGAGAAGAAGAAGAAGAAGAAGAGAAGAGAGGAAGAAGAAGAAGAAGAAGAAGAAGAAGGAAGAAGAAGAGAAGAAGAAGAAGAAGGAGAAGAAGGAGAAGAAGAAGAGAAGGAGAAGAAGGAGAAGAAGAGAAGAAGAAAGAAGAAGAAGAGAAGGAGAAGAAGGAGAAGTTGAGAAGAAGGAGAAGGAGAAGTAGGGAGTAGAAGG